>JPET01000004.1:461011-854491 GCA_000732205.1 Verticillium tricorpus MUCL 9792
GCTGGATTGCAGTCGTTCCATGCCTAGGCATGGAACGACTGCAATCCAGCCAAGGAATGAAAGGGTGCAGAGACGTCGCTGGACGAGATGTGACGCTATCGCTTCGACGAACGCACTAGAGGACTGACTCCTCCAGGGACCACGTCACTCAATCAATCACCAGTGAGGACCTGTCAAGGCGTCGGCTTTAATCAACTGGAGCGGCCACGACTTGAAGAGGGTAGGCTTGGGCGATGAACTGCAGATTGGGCTCCAACATCGATTCCGATGCATAGGATGCTGTGGCGAGCATCCATCGTCCTGTTCATGCCCCCCAGAAGCTACTCGGGCGCGATGCGGACGGAAAAGCAAGTGGCATTGACTGAGTTGACTGATCTGGGCTGTGACACGCGCCCAGGTGCTCGCATCGAGCCTAAGGCCAGGCTCAATGGCAACCAACCGGTGGCATGACAACGGGAAAAAAGGGTATCCATGTCGCCACGCCTGGAGCTCCCCGGTCGCCCGCCAATCGAGCCGTCGAAGGGCCCGGGTCGGGGGCAGGTGTCGGCGCAAGCTGAGGTCATGCTCGGGATGGTAGCTCGAGCTGCCACTCCATCCGCCATGGGGCTGCGTCCCATGGTTCGCACGCGGGCCACGATCAGCGTGCCTCCATCGACGAGTCGAAATGGGTAGCACCAGATTTACCCGAGTGCCCGGGCGTGCCCAGCTCATCACCCAGGTACCTCAATCCACAATCCTCAACAGGAGCGAGTGTGGAAAGGACAATGCGACAAAGAGTGCACGGCACCTGATCAAAGAAGGGACGCCCCAATTTGTTTCGGACAGGAACGGAATAGCTCCTGCCAAGAGCTGAATCGGGCAGCTGGGCTCGGAATCTTAAGATGTACTCCGAGGGAGCGGTAAGAAAACGCGCGAAGGAAAGTATCTCCTTAACATGGAGGCCCGAGCTCGACCCTCAGTTCTTCCTTCTACCAAACCCCCCCCAGACCTCCCGCCCGCCCCTGCCGCCCCTGTCCTGACTGTCCCATCCACTACCTGAGGTGCGCCTGCCGCCCATTCGCCCCTTCCCCCCGACAACTCGAGGGGACCCTCAATTCCTCGACAGTGGACGCCAAAAGTGGTGAAGCTTCGCCCAAATTGCGCCGCCCATCCTTTCGTGTCTGTCGAACTCTCCCACCTCCACCACCACCCATCCTTCCTTTTTTTCTCCGGTGTCGCCGTCTACAGTCCTCATAATCCATCGGTTTAATTCTCCATCGACACCGAGTTTATCATCAATTGCGATAGACTTCTTTCGTCGCATTCCTTTCCCCGACTCGTCTGCGCGCGCGCGGTCCGGTAGCGTAGGCGACCACCTGGCCCCAGCTTTTCGCGCCCAGTACCACGGACGTGTCCGATTGACCTCAGAGCTGACCACGCGCCCACCGCAGTCAACCCTCGACACCCAGTCGCCAGTTGTTCTACGCAGCGTCGCGCGTCCATCCTTCGCGTCACATTGTTCTGTGTCGCGTTTGATAACAGTCTCTGCCGGCTTTCGCATCTCACACCCTTCCGATTGCCACGTTTTCGCCGCTGCGTGTCGTCGCGACCAACAGCCGCCATGCCTGCCGCCGCCGAATCCATCACGCCCTCGACCGAGCGGCATCTGCCTACGAAGCAGAACCCCTTGATGATCGATGACATACCGCCCTGTACGATTGCGCCATCCACGTTTCTCCGACCTGTTCGCGTCAACTAACGATCGTTCTAGACCAGGATCTGGTGTCGCGTCGCCGTCTCGGCCAGACGCAGCTGACTGCCAAGATGGTCAACCAGGCCGATGGCGATTCGACCTCCCTTGGTGTCTTTGACTACGCGCACCTCCGCGCTCCCGTCCCCAAGGGCATTGTCTCCGGCATCTTCAAGTCGAGCCCCAACAGCTACTTCTTGATGCGCCGAAGCCACGACGGCTACGTCTCCGCCACGGGCATGTTCAAGGCCACCTACCCGTATGCCGAGGCCACCGAGGAGGAGACGGAGCGTCGCTACATCAAGGCCCTTCCCTCTACCAGCCCGGAGGAGACGGCCGGCAACGTCTGGATCCCTCCCGACCACGCCCTGGCCCTCGCCGAGGAGTATGGCGTCCTGCCCTGGATTCAGGCTCTCTTGGATCCTGCGACCATCGCCATGACCCACCAGCCCGACAGCCCTCCCAAGAAGATCGCGCCTCCCCCCAAATTCGAGATCAAGAAGGCCGCCCAGCCTCAGCTCGCTCCTCCCACGCCGCCGCGCAGCATGCGTCTCCGTCGCTCGGCCAGCCCGACCAAGTCTGCGGCTCCTGCTCCTCGCCCGGTTAAGACGCCCCGCAAGCGCAAGACCAAGTCCGAGTCGGTCGACCTCACGGCGGCGCCCGTCGCCATCAAGGCCGAGATCAACGGCGTCATTGAGGAGGACAAGGCGGCCGAGTCCGCCGCGGACACCACAACGAAGACAGTTGAGTTTGAGCCGGCGGTGGTCTTTCAACCACAGGACGAGGACCAGAAGGTTAAGGTCGTCGTCGAACAGGATGTCAAGGTCGATGAGGAGGGCCACGAGACCAAGCACACCACGGTGGCATTGGAGCTGCCCCTCGCCAGCACCGAGCCGCCGAGCGCCGAGGAGACGGCTCGCATGATCGCCGAGGCGAAGCAGATGGTGGAGGCCGCCACGGTCGAGAAGGCGACCGGGTCAGCCGACGCTGATGGCGATGTCGACGTCGATGGCGAGGAGAAGAGCCAGGTCGAGCTGGCCAAGACCAAGCGCAAGGCCGAGGACATCACGGCGCCCGAGGACGGAGAGGAGGGCGCGGAGTCGAGCGAGCGCAGCAGCAAGCGGACCAAGCCGAATGTTCAGCTGAAGAAGGAGCGCGTGCGAAACCGAGCGCTGCTCGGCATCAGTGCGACCCTGGCCGTTGGGTGAGTTATCATTGCACATGTCCTGGCGTTTGCAGCCACTTTCGCTAACGAATCCGCAGTGCGATTGTTCCCTTCCTTATGGGGGTGTTCTAGACTGTCCACGGCTTATTGGAGTGTGATGGCTTGGGTTCGGGTGGACGGACGGTGTGGAGTGCTTTTCTGGTTTCTGGGACGGTTTTCTGGAGGCGCGGTCCGGGGCGACGCGCCTTTTTCTATTTCCCCCCTTTCGCTCATACCCCCTACTTATAGGTCTGAGCTGTTGGCAGCTCGGCCGAACTTCTTTTTGTTGTTGATCGATTGGTGTATTCATTCATGATATGGAAAGGGGAGGACTGCCCTACTGTACAGAAGCCGAGCCGACCTTGTCAGACGTGGAGAGGAGTGAGGCGAAGTGCGGCGCGGTGAAAAGAGAGGAGATGAGAGGAGGATGCATGCATGGGCTGACGGGGCTGGATAGGCTGCCGCTTCACGGCTGCCCTCTCTAGTAATGAACATGGCCTGGCTGACGAGATGCTGATGGTGATTTTGCTTTGTGCCCTGATGATGTTGCTGATTTTGCTGCTGATTAGGGGGGGATGCCGTCCTGGGTGTCTGCAGCTCAGGGGTTCTGCGTCTGTAACGTGATGCAATGCCGTCTTTCTCAATCGGGCAAGTAACCTTTCTCCACGCGTAGCCCTGGAGCGGGTGGCACCTACCCCAGCTTCCCCAACCGCCCCAGGCCGGCTCAGGCGGGACGAGGGGGACGGCTGATGGTTAACACCGGCAATGGCCGGCTTTCGGGTAACCACACCCCGCGTCAGGGCAGTCACTACCGTACCCAGACACAGCGGGCAGGAGCTCGACCGACTTCTGGTCGAGGTAGGGAACTGTTTTGAAACTTGACTCCTCCGTTGATTGATTTCCCATTGCCGACAGACCTCCTGTTGCTCCCCCTCTCCCCTCTGCCCTTTCCCCTCCGACGACACCACAATGCGCGCCAACACCACGAGGATACGCACCGCACTGCGCTCGTCGCGGCGCGGGTTCGCAACATCCGCTCGCCGGCTGGACAAGTACGGCTTCATCGGCCTCGGCCAGATGGTGTGTTGCGTTACCCATTCGACCCTCTATCGATGGAACAGGTGACTGACTGCCCGCACCAGGGTTACCAAATGGCCAGGAACCTCCAGGCCAAGCTCCCGCCCAGCGACTCCATCAGCATCTTCGACATTAACAAGACAGCCATGAGCAGCCTCAAGGCCGAGATGGAGAAGAGCCAGGCCGGCGGAGCCAAGGTCACCCTCGCCGACAGCGCCGCCGAGGCCTCCACTGATGCTGTACGTCCCGGCAGCGAGCATCTTGCCCTCGATCTCCCGCTGACCTCACCCAGACCACCGTGATCACCGTCCTCCCCGAACCCACCCACGTCAAGTCCGTCTACGCCTCCATCCTCTCGGCGATTGAGCCCTCCTCGTCCCGCCTCTTCATCGACTGCTCGACAATCGACCCCTCGACATCCAAATCCGTCGCCGCCTCCATCACCGAGGCCTCCCACGGCGCCTTCCTCGACGCCCCCATGTCTGGCGGCGTCGTCGGCGCCACGGCCGCCACGCTGACCTTCATGCTCGGCGCCCCGGCCGCCCTCCTCTCGCGCGCCGAGCCCGTCCTCCTGCGCATGGGCCGCCGCGTCCTCCACTGCGGGCCTCAGGGCGCCGGCCTCTCGGCCAAGCTCGCCAACAACTATCTGCTCGCCCTCAACAACATTGCGACGGCCGAGGCCATGAACCTCGGCGTCAAGTGGGGGCTGGACCCCAAGGTGCTTGCCGGCGTCATCAACGTCAGCACGGGCAAGTGCTGGCCCTCGGAGGTGAACAACCCGGTCGCCGGCGTCGTCGACGGCAGCCCCGCCGGGCGGGACTACAGCGGCGGGTTCGGCATCGGGCTGATGAAGAAGGATCTCGGGCTGGCCATCGTGGCTGCGGAGGAGGCCGGCGCCAGGCTCGAGCTCGCGGGCAAGGCGAAGGAGGTCTACGACACCGCGGAGAAGCAGGAGGACTGCAAGGGGCGGGACTTTTCTGTGGTATACAGGTGGCTGGGCGGGGAGCAGAAGTAGAGATCTGGATAGAATCTTGAATCATGTTCTGGCATAGGGACGTGTTTTTTTGCTCCTTTCTTCGGCCCACAACGGGGATGGTGTGGCCCCCTGGTGACCTTGCCATCTGCACCTCAAGTTCTAGACCAGCTCTCGCTACCTTCATTCGCCAAACTACCTGCGCAAGGCTGGCGCTGAAAATTGGTGATTATAGGTGGACATGGTGGGTGGGAGAATGCTGACGGAACTACCTCGGCACTAAACTTGGGTTTGCTCTGTCTGACTCTGTTGCTTCGGTGTGTTTTGTCTTCTCATGCTCTGCCTATTCCCTTACGATACCAATGGTGACTGACTGAACGAGCCTACAGGCCAATGAACTAGCTACTTCATGCCACTGTCGTATCAACTAGAGAGCCAACACGGTGGCACGACGCCTGCAGCATGAAGAGCTAGAGTGCCTGATATTCTATTGAGAGGGTCTGAATCACAGCGGCCATGAAGATACATCTCCACGAGCCCCTCGAGGAAAATGAAAGGTTTCAACCGCCCGGCATGGTGGATGACGAGCCCTTCAGCCGTGGCGCATAGTCCGCCAAGGGGTGGCAGTGACCCACCTTAGCATCTTCCCCAGGCCTCACCCCTTTCCCTTGAGTTTTGCAACTGATCTTGGCTCCCATTTTATATGTACAACTGAGATGGTCTATTTAAAGCACGGGTTTTCAGGGGTCTGTTGTTGATGACACCCGAGATGCCCTGTATGTTCTTCCAGGGCAACGACCTAGTCAGTCCCTCCGAGTCTAGGCGGACTCTCTCCCGGACTCTTCCGTCTTGCTGCCCTCCTTCGAGGACGTGCCGACGCTCTTGGGCTCGGTCACGACGGCCTCCTCGGGCGACGTGGCGCCGCCCCTCCTCCGTGACGCGGCGGCCATCTGGGGGAAGAACAGGCCCGGTTGGAAAGCCGTCAGCAGCGCGACGGCAACAAGCACGAGGGTTGCGTCGAGCACCATGAAGGAGATTTCGTCCTGCATGATGTGGTTCTGCGATAATGTCAGCGATAAGTTCGACAGGGTGGAACGCTGACTCGGCAGAGTGGTACTTACGCCCCAGCCTCCGGCCATCTCAATGATTCTGGGAGAAAAAGTCAGTAAACGACGGGTGGCGACGGGTCAGGCGCGGAAGCACGAACCGGTAGATGCAGCGCACGATGACGGCGGCGAAGGCCCCTGCGATAGCGTAGACGAACTTGCGGAAGCGGGCGTCGTTGTAGACGGCGAGGGCGGTGTCCTTGTCGGGCCCGGCGGTGCCGTCGTGGATGTACCTGCGCACGCGCAGCCAGTAGTCGACGCCCATGAGGCCGAAGAAGAGCAGCACGACGACCTGCAGGGCGACGCCGGAGATGATCATGCGGTTGCCGTGGTTGAGGAGGGCCTGGTCGGTGCGGCCGGCGGCGGCGGAGATGCCGCCGCCGATGGCCTGCAGGACGAGGCACGAGAGGTCGGCCGGCAGGAAGATCCACGGGTAGAGGCGCGGGCGGATGCGCGACAGGGCCGGGTTGAGGGCGAGGGCCACGTGCTTGAGCGTCAGGTAGATGGCCACGCAGAGCATGGTCGGGGCGAGGATGATGGCGCAGATCTGCAGCTGGAAGGCGTCGCTGTTCCAGGGGTTCTTGTTGAGGAGCACGCGCCCGGCGTAGCCTGGCTCGTCAGCTTGCGTCATGACGGGCAGAGGAAGCAGGGAAGAAGCAGAGGGGAGCAGAGAGGTGCAGGAAGAAGCAGAGAGGAAACAGGGAAGAAGCAGAGGGGAGGGAGGACGCAGGAGGAAGCAGACGCACCGGCTGTCTCGAGGATGGCGCCGCCGGTGACCGCGGCCGTGTAGCCCCATGTGCGCTTCTTGATGCCAAAGTAGGCGGAGAAGACGACGACGATGCCAAAGGCCACGGCGAAAAAGATGTTGGCGCCAAAGTTGGGGTAGTAGCCCAGCACCGTGGCCTCGACGGGGCAGTACGGGCTGACCTCCGAGCACTCGTCGAACGGCCGGCGGGCCGTCTCGTTCGCGGCGTCGGACATGGTTGACTAAGGGTGTTCGACAGGAAGGGGATGCTTGAGAAGAGGATGTCTATAGACGAGCAGTCTGCAGTCGAGATCGGGTTATGATCGGCCTTAACCCAGGTAATGTGCGGCCTGCTTCAAGCCACTCCGAAGGCTGAGGTAGTTGACGCGAGCAAGCGGCCAGGGCGTGACGGGATCCGAGGGGCGGGTTCGTTCGTCTACAAAAGGACGAGGGCTCGCCCAGGTTTTTCCAAAAACTGCCAAATAAGAGAACGAAGAACTAGAAACGCAAACAAGCTTTATGCGACAAGCAACAGCCAAGCGGCCTCCCACCACCTCCTACACCCCCGGGGTCGGACGCTCTAGAACCCTTATAACCCACGCGGCTAATCGCAGTGCATGAGCAATCGGACTCGGGTCCTCGGACTCGAAATCGTGGAGCCAGAAGAGCTTGTGTTACACACTACTTTTGAGTGGTCCAACGTCGCTTAGGGTCCCGGCGCTCAAAGAGGCAAGTCGCCTGTGAGGGGGGGCGCGAGCGTCCATCGCGGTGACTGGTGGAACCGAAGGAGTGGGAGAGTTGGTGACGCCCACTCGAGTAGGCTGTGCGAGGGTGCCAGGAGGGGGGGGCCTGGAGATTGAACGGCAATGGAGGCCGGAAGCCGAGCAGCAGCAGACAGACCAGCTGTGTGAGCGACGAAGCAATCTGACCGGCCGCGGGAGGCATCATATTCACCAGGGCCGGGCAATCCGAAGCTGCCGCTCACGAGACATGGCGGCGTTCTGGAAGCCTGCCAGGGAAGAAGAAGCCACGGCGAACTGGTGCTGAGGTCAGATCGGCCGCGTACTGGACGGCCCTGAAGCGCGGTTCGTCAAAGGTCGCGACGATCGGGCCGCCACCACGTTGCAGGGAGCAGGGTCTAGGCTTGGGGCGCAGAGTCGGCCATCGGGACAATGGACGTCCCGCCCGATGGGCCGGAAACGTGGGCAGCCGTGCGCAATGGGAAAGTGTTTCGCTGCTTGTGCTCCGTAAAAGAGGCCTAGCCAGCAATGACAAAGTCGACTTGACAGAGCCAATATGACAGAAGGCCCCGTCGGTCTATGATGATTTGACGAGCCGATCGTGCTCCTCCTCCCCCTCGCTCGAGTCATCCTCGTATTCGTCCTCGCCGTCTTCCTCCTCGTCCGTCTCCTCCTCTTCGCTGTCCGTCTCCTCTTCGTCGTCGTCGTCGTCCTCCTCCTCCTCCTCCGCCTCCTCCTCCGCCAGCCAATCGTCTAGTGATTTCCCCCCCACCGCCTCGCCTAACCCGTTTGACTTGCTCGGGGCAGGCGCCGCTCTCGACGCGCTGTCCAGCCGCTGACTCGCCGGCACGACCTTGTCCTCCCCGTAGGTCGGCGCCGGGGCCTCCGTGTCGCGGAGCCGGGGATCCGGCTTGTGGCCCTCGGCGACCCACGCCGGCAGAGGCTCGTAGCCGCGGAGCCCGTGGACCCCCCCGCCGCCGGCGAGCACGAGCGTCGCCGAGCCCAGCAGGAACCCCTTGCGGGTCTCGGACGGGCTCGGCGCCTGCGGGGCCGGCTTGGGCGCCAAGAGCATCAGCGTCGCCAGCTGCGGGACGGACAGGAGGGCGCGGTACATGCGGGCGCGGTCGCGCAGGTCGTAGGACGTGTCGTAGCGCACGAGGAGAAGCACGTAGTCCCAGAGCTTGGCCACGACGTGCTCGTCCTGGTTGGGCGCCGGCGTCTCCCCCGTCTCGTCCTCGGCCTGGCGGTTGATGTGGTGCAGGTAGACCTTGGCGGCCAGCAGCACGATCTGCCTCTTGGCCGCCTCGGACTCGCTGGCGAAGTCCTTGACCAGGATGCGCAGCACGTCGGCCGCGATGTTGTCCTCGCCGTGGATGCCGGCGAACTCGCCCACGAGCCAGATGATGGTGGCCCGCGCCTGCGGGTCCGTGGCCGAGTCGAGGTTCTTGGCCAGCCGCACGACCGTGGCGACGTGGCCCTGCGGGTCCTGCTGGATCAGGTGGCGGATCACCGTGAGCGACTCGGCCGCCAGCGTGCCGTCGAGGCTGGTGATCTGCGCGAGCAGGAGCCGCAGGCAGCGCGGCGCCGTCGTGGCGTCGGCCTGCGCGCACCGCCCAATGGCGCGCACCGCCTCCTTGACGAGCGCCTTGTTGGAGGAGCCGGAAAAGTGTTCGAGCTCGCTGAGGATGAGGCTCTTGATGTGCGTCGTCGCGTGGGGGAAGATGAGCGTCAGCACCTCGAGCTTGAGCTCCCACACCTGCGGCGGGTCGGTGGCGCGGATGAGGAAGTGACTGGCGTACTTGACGAAGTCGTGCGGCCTGGACAGGCAGACCGACACGATGTTGTAGAGGGCGATCTGCTGGACGTCCTGCGGGCCGCGCAGCAGGGCGATCAGGGGCCCGACGGCCGACTTGACGTACTCGGGCGTGCCGATGTCGGTGTAGCACCTCGTCGTCGCGATGACGACGGCCGAATTGCGGCTCTGCAGCAGCGGCCTGATGCCGTTGAGCAGCAGGGCCAGGTCCGGATCCAGCACGGCGACCTGGTGCTCGGTCTCGGCCTCGGTCTCGCGCTGGGTCTCGTCCGCCCCTTGTGACGTCTCGCCGTAGAAATCACCGAGGTCCGCCGTCCTGGACGTCGTAGCCGCCGCCGCCGTAGTCGTCCTGACGCTTCGTGTCCTCCGCGGGAAGCACCGCCTCGCGTAGTAGGTCATCATCCTGAGGGTGGTGATCTGGCTCCACTCGTCCATGTCGACAATCTTCTTGACCAGGCCGCGGTAGTGCTTGTGTATGAGGTCGATGCGCTCGGGACAGATCTCCATGAAGGCGGCGACGGCAGCGCCGGCGACGTAGTACTGCTTGTCGGCGATGAGGGCGGACAGGTACTCGACGAGCTGGGGCAGCTGGCTGGGGTCGAGGCGGTAGCACTTGGGGATGGCGAGGGCGGCGGCGCGGCGCACGTAGGGGCTCATGTCGGCGATGCCCTTCTTGATGGCGAGCGAGACGATCTGGCTGATGACGGGCACGCGGATGCCGGACATGGTCTTGAGGGCCAGGGCGCGGACCTGGGGGTTCGTGTCGGAGAGGGACTTTTGTATCGTGTTGATGGAGAGGAGGGCGAGGTCGGGTTCCTGTTCGGCATGGTGGATGAGGTAGATGTAGACGAGCTTCTTAATCTCAATGTTGGGCGAGGCGACGTTCTTGACCACGGAGGAGAAGAAGGGCAGGGTCTTCTGGGCGCGGTACATCATCTGGGATGGACGTCATCAGCGACAGTCTTCTCGAGGGGGAGGGGGGTGGACAGCTGTCGACCAGTGCACAGCTGTCAACCAGTGCGTACCGAGATGACGCGGCGCAGGCCGTCGAGGACCTCGCGATCATTGCGGCTGTCGAGGAGCTTCTTGATCTGATTGCGATCGAGGGGTCGGGAGCTGGTGCGCGAGCTGCGCGCAGCGGAAGCAGCGTCGAGGGTGAGCTCTCGGGCTGTGGTGCGTCGGGGGTTAGCAGTCGGTCGGTCATCGGGCGAGGGCAGGAGGCGACGTACCGCTCTCGAGCAGATCGGATATCCGCGATATGGACTCCATCGGGGGCGATCAGAGGCCCGCTGCCGGGAGGGGAGGGGGGGGGTTTGACGGGCGTTCGTAGGGTGGTGAAGTGAAGCTGGTGGTGATGGAGATGGCAGGAATGACGTCCCGTGCCTGGCGGTCACGACACAGGTCAAGGTGGGGAGGTGGGGTGCAAGCGGTGGGGGTGCTGTGAGGGTCGACTTGCACCCCCTGAAGACCCTATAAGCCCTGAAGCCCCCTGAAGCCCCTGAAGCCCCCTGAAGACTCCTGAACGGCCCATTTCGGCCCTGACAGCAGCACCTTGCACCGTGAAGACTGAAGCCTGAAGACAAGACGGAAGCCCGGATTCTTAACCCCGATTGATGAGCAATACTCATTCAGTCTTAGATCAACTGAAGCAGCGGTGAATTACGAGCAGAGTTTCAAATCCAGCCTGTCACACTTTCACTTTCGGTAAACAAACAACAAGTAGCACGGAATAGCACGGAAGCATCATCATCACCATTGGCTTCACGACGTTAGCTACTCAGCCCTTTCACAAACCCCAACACATCAGAGCCCCCTCCCGAGACAGTCCACCTCCCAAGACAGTCCACCTCCCAAGACATTCCACCTCCCGAGGACAGTCCACCGTGCCCATATCGCCTTCCATATCGCCTTGTACCGAGCCATTTCCAGTTAGGCCGGGCTGAAC
Organism: Verticillium tricorpus MUCL 9792; assembly: GCA_000732205.1. Taxonomy (NCBI): domain Eukaryota; kingdom Fungi; phylum Ascomycota; class Sordariomycetes; order Glomerellales; family Plectosphaerellaceae; genus Verticillium; species Verticillium tricorpus. The sequence goes on from JPET01000004.1 coordinate 472,344, forward strand.
GCGCCACACCTTGCCACAATCACGTTCCACGACCTGTTCGGCGCGAACTTCTGGCCCGTCACCCGGGCAGCGCCGCAGATCTGGCAGCCCAAGGGCGCAGGCCGGCAGCAGGTATCGACCCAGATGCACGTCGTCGCAATCTCCCGCGCGTACGCGGCCACCGTGGAAGCCGCGATCGTCTGCTCCGACGGCCGGTCGTTACAGAGGGCAATGCCCGCGTCGCCGTAGCACTGCACGCGCGCGCACGAGCTGCCCCGCGCCCGCAGGTTGCCCCCGGCCCTGGCGAGGGCGTCAGAGGCCGAGATGGCCTGCGGCCCGTTGATCGGCGCGTAGCGCTGGTTGCAGATGGGCGCCTGTGAGGTTGACACGCCGTGTTAGTCTTGTTGCGCGCGGTGGCCGCCTCGGTGGGAAGACATACATGGTTCTGACGCGCCTCGATCGTCCCGTCTGCCTCGTCGAGATCCGACGATGCGTCTTCATCATCAGATTTGACGTAAATCGAGACACCTGGGTAGTCTTTCTGGACCTTGGCCTGGATGTCCTGTGATGACGCAACGTTAGCCGGGAGGAGAGCCCCTGACCTAGAGAGAGAATCTCACATCAAAGTCATCTCCCCAGTACACCAGCTCCGGCCCTCCCTCGACCAGGACTCCGGACCAGCCGAGCTGGCCGAGAGGCAGAGGCAGCTCTTCCACGTACGCTGCGGCCTCGGCGATCCGCTGGGCTTTTGTTAGCAGAGTCCCTTCCCACGGCGAAGGCGAGGAACATACATCGCGAGTGGTGGTCCGACCGACGACGCCCATGGCCAGGCCGAAAAGAGCAAAGTATGTCTTCATAGTGATTTTCACTTGTGCACGTCTTGATGTGTTTGAAGAAGCTTTGGAGAAGTGGTGTCTGGGAGAGCATGAGAACAAAGAGCAAAGATACACTCAGCGACGCCCCCTATTTATGGGAAAACTGAAGCCCCAGGCTCGACAGCGACATCCAGACAATCGACAGACAATCGACTGAGTCTAGACCCTGCATCTCCCTGGCTCGTGCCGCTGAGTCGCCATTCGAGTGAATCTGAAGCCTGTACCTCGCTGTGCCGTCTGCGTGCTTTTGTCTGCTACTTGGCGGTCTGGTCAGCAGACTGACCACGATACCATAGCTTTCTACTTGCATTGGAGAGGGGGTTCTTGGCTGCAGTGACAGGAGGAAATGATAAGCGAGGTCCCTGAGTTTGGCTGCCAAGATAGACACCGTGCAGTGGCAGGGTGCATATTGAACAACGGCACTTTTGCGAGTTGAGTTTCCTTTTGGTCGAGAGTCGCAACACTCAGTAATGGCAAATATCAAAGTCCTTGTAAACATTAAGCTATTGTTTAGTGTGTAGTAAGCGAGACTAAGAGTCATAACGGGGCCAAAAAACAGGATAGACTTGATGTGTTGAATAGCGAGAAACTACAGCACAAGACAGTACCCAGGGTATCTAACAAACTTACTCTTAGGAATGCTCAACCGGACGACGCGCTCAACACCAAAGTCCCTCCGCCTCCGGGCCGACGCACAGGGGCATGTGTTTCCACTCCAATGGCGTTAGAGCAAGACCGACGCCGGCCCCACCGGTTTCTCAAAAGACCCCGGCCATGCAGCCGCCACTCAAAGACCACAACCGGGATCTCTTGAGACTCAAGCACTCCCGGTCCCAAAACCACTGTTCTCCAACAAACACCAGGCAAACAGAAGCCTCGCCATGACGGCGCCCGTGGTCCTCTCCCCAGCATCCCCAGCAGAGCTTTTACACTACATCGTCTCCTACCAAACCTACCCAACCACCCTCCTCATCTGCTCTTCTCGAACCGACTTTCTCGACTCTCTCCTGCAGGACGTACGGCACCAAGTGCCAAGCGCAGACCAGGCCGAGAACGTGCCTCAGTCGTGGCCTCCTCCACCGCTTCTTCAGGCACCCCTGTTCCAAGTCGCAGTCGCACGACACATCCGCATCGCCTTCATCCCCACCGTCACACACCTGCGCGCCTACCTCTCCGCCTTCTCCCCGCGGGACGCCAAGGTTGCCGCGCCCCCCGCGTCTGCCAACCCCTCATCTTCAAAGGGACCACCGCTGCTGCTCGTCTACGGCCTGCTCGATCTTCACCGCGACAGCAGCGAGTGGAGCGCCCAGGGCATCAGCACCACGGCCGCCTGCCTCGTCCAGAGCGCGCGGGAGGCCGGGTTCCGCGCGGCCATCGTCGAGCCGCGGGGCGGCGGCGGACACCAAGACTTCAGGACCCTGCTGGACGAACAGGCCCCCGTGCTGAGCGGTGGCGTCCGACGAGACGAGGGGGGCTGGACGGGGAGGACCGTCGAGATGAAAAGGATACTCGGTCGGTGGTTCCGTCTGCAGACAGGACAATGGGACGTCAGGTAGAAAAGCATCAAGCACAAACCGAGAGTCGAACACTCTAATCATTAATAAGAAGCATAATAGACCGCCGCTGAACAAGCCTCGCGGCTCGTCAGTCGACACGGCCTGCCCGTAACGCCGCCCTGTGGTATCCCGCCGGTCGTATCCTCGTAACCCTGAACCCTGAACCGAAACCCAAAAACCCCAGCCCGGCGCTGTCAGACCCGGCGGGGCCTCATATCGACTGCTCCATCTCCGTCATGTACAGCTTGATGTGCGCCTCCATCTTGAGGTACTCGTCGTAGGCCGTGTGCACCTCGTTCTCGATGTTCTCCTTGAGGTCCAGCATCTTCTTCTCCGTCTGCTCGATGCGCACGCGCCGCCTCTCAATGTCCTTGCCCTTGTCCGTGCGCTCCTCCGTCAGCTTGCGGTGCACGGCGCGCAGCTCCTCCATCCTCTCCTTGGCCTCGTGCGCCTTGGACGCGCTCTGCTCGCGCAGCTTCTCGGTGCGCTCGTTCCACTTGAGGTACTGGCGCTGCAGCAGGGCCTCGGTGCGCTCCACCTCGCGCACGTTGTTGCCGCGCTCCGAGAGGGCGTCCCGCTGGCGAGCGTTCTTGAGGTTCTCCTCGTCCTCCTTGGCCAGCTCGGCCGAGATCTCGTCGAGCACCTTGATGCACGAGGCGACGTCGGTCGAGACGACGGTGAACGAGTCGGCCGACGTCTGCAGCGCGCGCGACCGGCGGTCGAGCGCGTCGATGTGCGCCTTGTCGTGCGACAGCGTGTTGCTGAGCTCGGTGAGGGTGCCCTGCAGGGCCGACGGGCTCTGCAGCACGTACGGGCGCAGCTTGGCGCTCTCCTGCTTCGTGGCCAGCTTGGCGGCGGTGCGGTCCTCGAGCCGCGACGCCAGCTCCGTCTTGCGCACGCGCGCCTCCTCCAGCCGCGCGGCCACCCGCTCCTGGTTGCGCCGCAGCTCGAGCAGCGTCTTCTTGAGCTCCTCGTTGCGCAGCGTCTTCTCGCGCATCTGCGCCTCGCGCGCGCGCCGCGTGCGCTTCATGTCCTCGAGCCGCGCCTCCATGTCCTGGTTCTCGCCGTACAGGCTCTCGATGCGCGCCTTGGTCGTCTCGGCCTTGTTGAAGTGCTCGTCGATGACCGTCGTCTGGCTCTCGCGGAACCGCACAAAGTTGATGAGGTAGCTGAAGATCTTGACCAGGCGGTCGTAGCTGGGCTTGTAGAGGTCGTTGAAGCTGAAGTCGTTGACGCCGCACTCCAGCAGCAGCCGCCGCAGCGACACGTAGAACCCCATGAGGTTGCGCGTGTCGGGCGGGATGGCGTCGCTGTACTCGCCGCACACGTCCTCGGCCGCCGCCCGCATGGCCGGCTCGACCGTCTCGCGCGTCGCGTTGAGGAGCAGCTCGGCGAACCACTCGAAGATCATCTGCACCTGCAGCGCGTTGGGCTTCTGGAGGTCGGCCACCGCAAACGGGATGCCGATGTCTGTTATGCACCCGACGATCTCCTTGTCGGGGAGCCGCATGAACGCGTCGGCATCGTCCTCCTTCTTGCGCGTGCGGTTCTGGTTCTGGTGGTTGGGGATGATGCTCATCCGCGGGTTGTAGGCCATCGTGGCGGTTGGTTTAGGGGGGGGGATGCTGGGTGGTTGATCGAGGGGGGGGGCTCGTGATCCTCACTGAACGTCGAAATGGTGTTTGCTCACGATGCGCCGGCCAAATGCGACAAGGCAAGCGCGATACAACAAACAATGCTTCTGAGGAGGGCGGGTTGCTGGGTCAACAATGCCTTACATAATCAGACCCAGATAACAGCTTTGCTCTTTATCACCACGTGATATAATTACCCCGCTAGGGTCCACCTTCGTGCCCGCCAGCTGCCTGATCCACCAATGCAGTGCCCCTCGCCCGCAACACCAGCACCAGCACCACCACGTCGCCTCTGCCGTGGCATCTCCATCTCCTTTGTCCTCCCCGTAGTGTCGTGCTCGGTTGTACCCCATCGACCCCAAACCGCTTTTGCTGCGCGTTCGATGCTTCGGGGTGTTTGACTAAGGTTGCCCACGACGGCGCCGCACTACCAAGTACCTAGGGTCCCCTCACATGCCAGACCGACAGCCCGCAGATGCCACGGCATTCGGGCACGTCTCTAACCTCACACCTCGATACGCCACAGGCAGCACATCAAACCGCATCTACCCCGGCATCGAGTCAGGCCAGCCGGTCGAGCCGACTGGAATGGCCTCCGGATCGCTAGTCAGTCGGTGTCACGCATGACAGTGGCTGTCCGCGCCCGCCCAGCCGCCTTCTCCCAGAGGGCACGCCGGCTTGGAAGCAATGCCGCCGGGAGATGAGCTACTACAAGCCCGGCCAGTGCCACCGACGAGTCACGGACCACGGTCCATCAGCCCCCGCGGCAGACGCTGACCGCATGATCCGCCATGGGAGGCTTCAGCCAGCCCCAGGTCCGGTTCGCGTCCATCCAGCGTGTGTTTCCAAACCCATAGAGAGCATGACCATGGCCGACATGCGGAGGGCATCCTTATGATAGGCTCAGCCAGGAAACCCTTCCCCGGGGAACCTTGCCATCGCCTTTCGGTTGAACAATTTGACCACAGCCAATCCCCCCCGGGCTTGGACGAGCATGAACCAAGCGGCTTGCCGGGAATGACCCAGCATGAGCATGAACGACGTTGACGCGCCGCTCAACGGGAAGGGAGACAGACCTTGACCAGCCATCATCAGATGGCATCGATTCGCGCTCCGCCGCACGCATTGGGCAATGCTCATCTCACGGGCACCTCATATGACAGCCGTTTCTCCCACCGGATCGACTGGCTGTCAATGCTTGACATGGAGATGATTTCTTTTGCTCTGCGAGTGCCAAGTACCATGCGCTATGCGTCATCCAAGCCTGCGAAGTGCACGTTCGATCGAGAATCCATGTGGCATTGGTCCACGTCCGCTTTCACGATCAGACATTTCAAAGTCTAATAGCGCCTCTGCCGGTCGCGAAAGACAATTTGCTACACGCTCAATCAAAGTCGGCTGTCCAATTGACGGGGCTCGTTGGCCTTTCACAGCAGCTTCGCGCTGACAAATAGCACAAGTGACGGGCAACGTACCTGTACCCCCGATCGCTGCCCTTGGCTTCTGACGATTCGGGTCAGGACCGTTTCCCCAACAGTAATTGGACGCATGGTTTGATTGAGTATCTCAAGCAGACTTCGACTGTTGGGCCATTCGGTCCAGTCTCGAGGCCTACCTAGATTCTTCCCAACACGAATGGCGTTCATCCGAAGCCCTAGAGGTACTGTCGCTCATCTGCACACCGCGTTGACTCAAATCGCCAGCAGCCGGGTACACAGATCAGCCACGTGCACCGTCAAAGAACCTTTTTTTCTGTTTCCTCTGCGACACGGCAGTATGCGCATGAGGCAGCATGTAGCTCTACGTGGCAAGTCTGACAGGCATGAAGACGCAGGTCACTTACAACCATGAGCATCACTTGCCGCTCCGTAGCTCGTACCGACGAGGGACACCAGCAGAGCAGCCGAGGATGCTTTCCTCCTCGAACCTCCCAAGACGTCGGGCCCGTTGAGGGATTTTCCCTTGCTATCGACTGCTGGGTAACATCGACGAAACCTGGAGCCATGACGATGACGGAGGCGCTTCCAAAGTCGAAACTGGTCGGACGTTTCTCAATGATCGACCCTGGGACAATGCCCTTGTCCGGCGGATCAACTCCCAGACCCCGGCCACGAGGTAGCCCTACCATGTCATTCATGACATAATGGGACGGCCAAGGCAAGGCCTGTAGGCGACTCTGCGACCAGCCCCCCCAATTATTAGCCCTGTAGCGCGCTGGCTGGCTCGCTCTGTCCGTGATCAGCCCGCTGACAGTCCCTTTAGAGCCTCTTAGCTGCCAGATTCACATTCAGATCGACGGCACGCAAACCGCATGTGGACAGCATCCAGACTCGCGGCTTTGAAATGAGCAATTGACTAACCCAGCAGCCCACTGGTCACACACACACCTTCTCACGGAGGCAAGGCAAGGCAAGGCAAGGCCAAGGTGCCAGCGGATACGAACCGTAAAGCAGGCCCCTCGAAATGGAGCCAGCAGGGCGACATGCGTGTCGCCGCCACCAGGCGATGACGAAAGAAGCTACACGGGCTGCCTTTGAAAAGTACCTCACTCGACACGAGGCATGTTGGCCGCTTTCAAGTACCGGCCCCCCTGCCACAAAGTTCTGCCCCCGCCTGGTTGGAGCTCGCGTCGATCACTACTCGAAGGAAAACGGTACCTCGCCTAGCTGGGAGGGTACCGGTCGTTCACTGGCCAAAAGCCCATGTGGCCCTCTGCAAGTGCCCAGTCGCAATTATGAGATGAGCCGTGCTTAGGGTTCTGGCCATCTTGGAACCGATTTCCTGCAGCATGGACGCACCCGGGCCCGACCAGCCAGACAGCCGTGTGTTCATCTCGAGACGACGAGCCACGAGCCACAGACGCTATGATGGGCAGGAGGGTGGGTTTGCCCGACTCTCTGTCTTGTTTTATTGCTTTCTCCCGTCTGGCTTCGATTCAGGCTCGTTTCGCCCGAAGACCCTGCGCCCCCCGCCGTCGAGCCAGTGCCACTCTGCCAACCATGTCGCCCGGGCTCTGCCGGATGGCGGGACCCGCGGCCCCAGCGTGCGTGCGTGGCTTGGATCGCATGCCAGCAAAAGCTGCGCAAAGGGACGGGCGACTAGTGAGCCCTCCTCCATCTTGCCCGTGCCGGTGCCACCGCTAGTGATGGACGGCGGCACCTATGCGGGCCAAGGAGCTTCAGGAAGGTCGGAGAGTTCGTCTCGGCCTCTGCCGTTCCAGTGGACGTGGGAGCCCTTTGGTCATGGGCGGGCAGACAGGCAGGCAAAAAAGACACACCAAGGAGCAAAAAGGGTCGAGTGACAGCGCCACGGCTGGGGCCGGTCCAGGAGACGGTCCCTCTGGCTCACGTCGCGCAAATCATGGCCCCCCGAAAACAAGGAAGGGCTGGTGTGCTAGTGGTATCCTGCGCTGGACTTGTGGCGTTTCCCCTCGGAGGCGGCGGGCGATGGAGGCACGGGAGGCGACAAGCCAGTTCAACTGCCACATACGACGAACGGGATGCGACGCTCGACGACGGAGGCTGCTCCAGCGCCGACTGGCTCTCATTCGTTCCGCAGGGCCCGAGGTGCCGGTCACGGGATTCAGTCAAACAGCAGGCAGCAGAAAATGTCCAAGAGGGGCCCACGACCAGGCGGCGAACGGTGGAAACGGGGACGACACGAGAGAGGCGAAGACCATCGACGAACGGGGGGCTGAAGATACGGGCGGGCACCCTTGGATTCATTCCCAGCCAGCACGGCGATTGCACAACGGACCGTCGCCGCCCCCCCTCCTCTGCCCTCCCTCCCCTCGCCCCTCCCCCTCGCCCCTCCCCCCCAGCCTGCGTCCCCCGATGTATCCATCCCCCCTCCCCCTCTCCTGGCCTGCAGACCGTCTCACATTGCTTCTGGAGCGTTAGCAGCCACACGCACGGGACGGACCAGTACCAGCAGCGGATGCCCCCCAACACCAGCGTTGCGTTTTTGAGTTGAGGTCTGTTCTCTGCAGCAGCACATCGGGTACCTTGCTTGAGACCCGTTGCCCACATTCCTCCGTCCAGCCCTGAGGTCACTCTCTGGTGCAGGGTGCCAGGCTCTGGCTTGCCTGGGCGGAGCTGCATCGGCGGTCCCCGATCGAAACACGACAGGACTTGTCAGGCACCAGAATAGCTGCCAGGCCACAGGTTCAGCCACCAGAAGAAGCACCGGACATCAGGATATGAGGACATCGGGACGTCAGGAGACGGCGGCAGCGGCAGCGACAGCGTCCGTCATGTCGAGGTCTGCATAACGTACCGCGGTAGCTTGGGCTTCACGCCGTCAACGCGCCAGGAAAAACCACCCACGACGATCGATTCAATAGCATTCCCCCCGCTGGCGGCGCCGGTGTTGGGCCAGACCCGACCTGGGCTCCTCAGTTCCCAGTTCCCAGTTCCACACGCACACGCACACCCACACCCACACCCACACCCACACGTCCCTCCTCTCCCTCCCGGCACACCCTCGACGAGCTCCCACACCCCCCTGTCCTGGCCCTCTTTCCCCCCTCCCCTACCAGACCAGCGCCCAGAGCCCAGCGCCCAGCGCCAGTGCCCTGAGGACCGCCTGACTAGTGACTCGTTCCCCAGCGCGATCTCTGGTTCCTGTTCCTTCGTCGTTCTATTATTACCCTGGCCACCCTTCGCCACCCGACCTGCCCGCCTTGCAGTCGTACCAACTTACGACAACATCGACGAGTCGTCTTCGTAATACGCTTGACAACTAGACGGTCTTTCGTCTTTCCCTTCCTTCGACCACCCAATTCACCTGCATCACTTCGTTCGACTGCGGTCCCCGCCTTTGCTTGGTTTACACGCCTGAGTCAACGCGACCCGACCCTCGATCAACACCCGACGGAAAACCTGCAAGGAAGTCTTCTAGCTCGCCTTCTACTCGACTAAACGGCACCACACCCCACGAAGAGCGTCAGCAATCACTATGCGCCGGTTTAGCAGACGAGGCACCGATCAATCACACACCCAGCAGTAGTGTCGCCCGTCCAGCGACCACGCGCCGATGGAAGATGGCGTTATGGCCATTTAGGAGGAAAAGTGGGCGCAAACGCACACGGAGCGGCGCCGCCCTCTCCGACGTTGAAGGACCACCACGAAGCCAGACGGCCGACGACGCCGTCACCCCGACCAGCAAGAGGACACCATCACAGAAGAAGCAGCGCACCGAAACGGAACCCGCCAAGCTACACCGCCGGCCACGAACCTACAGCTTCTCTCCCGGCCGCAATGACTCGATCAGGGTTGCCGGGAAGGGCACCTCGGCCCACGCCGCCGCGGGACGCGGCAAGAGGTTCTCGCCCGGCGACCAGATTGACGAGGAGAAGGAGGAGGACTCCCAATGGCAGCGCGTGCCGACGCTTCACGCCACGCGTAACGGCGAGAAGATACCACGGAGGAAAAGCAGCAAGAGGAGGAGAGAGGAGCACGACCGCGAGGCCGAAATCAAAGCCATGAGCAACTTCGTCCCCATCAGGCCGTCTGCCGAGGCCTGGACCGCAGGCAGGCCGATGAAGAAGGAGAGCAAGAGAGTCAAGACGGGAGGACGGACTTCGGTCCCGGTGTCCGAGGTTTCGCTACCGATTCCTGAGTCGATACATTCGAGCATGTCGTCTGACTCGGAGCATGCCTCCTACAAGATATCCGCCCTCGAGGCATTGGCACCTCGCCCAACACTACGATACACGACACATCCGCGATGGGGACCTGGCAGCAGCACAGATCCCACGCGGTCCTCTTCTCAGAAGAACAAGCTGGCCGATCGTGCGTCTCTCCCTGAGGCGACACTGAAATCCCACAAGCGGATCGACAGCCTTGCCGACGACCTGGGTGCCGCCGACCTGCGGGAGCTCATGGAGCGAGACAACAGGAGGAGAGAGAGGAAGCGACAGCGCGAACAGGAGCGCACGGAAAGGCGGCTGACGAGGCGAGCGGAGAAGCAGAGGGAGGCGGAGGCGGAGGCTACTAAGAGTGGAACGCCGCCGCCGCAAAACCTGGAGCGAGGCGTCATGGGCCGCGATGTTGTCGGCCTCGGCATCGACACGACGTCGGCCGTGGTGACTTCATCGCGGCGCCGGGCGTCGAATTCTTCTCTCAAGCAGAAGGCGCCGCCCGCCGATGCTGGCATGTCACCGCGGGGCCAGACGCCCGCGGATGACACCCCTATTGAGGGCCAGAACGGAGCTTTCAGTCATTTTCACAGGACCACGAGCATTCCGCTCGAAGCTGCGCCCGAGGTGCAGCAGGAGGTCATCGCGCCGGCAACGCCCCCGCCGGAAAACGCGAAACGGAGCAGCTTCCTTCGCTCGAAGGACTCGAGGTCAAGGAACTCACTGGCCTCCGAAGAGAAGCACAGGCTCTCACCCATGATATCCAAGACGGAGGAGTACGATCCACCGCGAAAGGACTCAGAGTCCAGTAGCCGTGGGAAGTTGACCTTTTCGTCATTGTTCAAATGGGGATCCAGGGGCAACCGTCGGAGCTCGGGGCCTTCATCTTTCTCGAACACATCACGCGAGGAGATGCAAGCCGCTATCCAGTCCCAGGGTCTCGTGCCGACGCAGTCAGCGCAGCAGGCGCAGACGACATCACGGACCTCCCTGACATCAACGCCACCCCCCGTGGTGGCCCATACACCAACAAAGATGAGCTCGGGTGTTCCCAAGCGAACGCGATCACGATTCAGAGAAGATCTGCCCGAGCTACCGATGTCTCCACCGGATTCTCGTGTCGCGTCGCCTGAGACCGAGCCACCGATGCCTGCTCTTTCCGAGAGGCGGTCTAGGGAGCACAGTCAAGAGGAAGTGCCCCCCGTGCCGGTGCGCTACGGAACTCCCAGCTCCGAACGGCGGACGATCGATGAGACCATGAGGCAAACGCCGACGTCTGCTCATCGACAGAGTCAACATTCCCCACAACCACAATCCGTCTCGCTGGCGTCCATCGACTCCGAAGCGTCTTGGCTGTCTGGGCGGGTGGGCAAGCGGTCCTCGTCCGGCATGGGGATGCGCGATACCCATCCCCGCTACCCCTACGCCCAGCGACGGCAATCGCAACAGTCCTCTGGCAATAACACCGAGGAGGAAATAGCAGAGGACGAATACCTGTCTAACCTCGCCACTCCGCCTCACGAGTCAAGCACGGCTCATGCCTCCCATGGCCGCCGCTCGATGGGCGATGGCCGTCCCAGCAGCGACGAGGACGAGCACATGACGGATGCCGACATGAAATGGGGCTCCGTCGGTGCCCGTCAGCCCGTGATGCACCGCCAGCAGGCTGCGAGGGTCAAGAGCAGTGAGGGCCTCCTCAACACGTTTGATGAGGAGAGCAACTCCTCAAACGATCTCATCGAGACGCCACAGGTTGAGAGCGCGACGAGCGTCAGCTACGGCAAGAAGGGTCATGTACGGCACATGAGCGCTGGGAGCGCCAAGCTGCTTGACATCACTCCTCGCGCCAGCATCGACAGCAAAGGACGCAGTTCCGCGGCCGGCGAGAGGAGGCAGAGCGTGCCTCTTTCTCTGTGATGAGCTAACATGATGGAGTGAGTGCAGGATGACGAGTTTCAGATGCCAGCCAGCTACCGAGTACCACGATCACTATCAATTTCATTACCCGTCAAGGTCCTGCGACCACCCACGCCCACACGGCATTCTCCTAGCTGTCGACTACCGACCACATTCGCTCTTTACCACCACCGTTTCCTTACCACTGATACAAAACACCAAAAACACTTGGAAAGACGATAAACCAACATTTTCTCGGCACTGGCTGGCGCTGATCACTCCGAATCACACCCACACTCGTCCAACTCATCACGAGCTCTCGCCGCGCTCCTCGCGCAACAAACCCCCTACCACACATTACTCGAAGCGTTGTTTTCTTCTCGAATTGTACTTCCTGTACGACACGATACCCCCACGGCCGAGCCGCGCGGAGCGCTACGTAGCGAATACCACATGGGCTTTTTTATCTTCATTTCAGACTTCCTGACTTATAACCCCTTTGATACCAGCGCAGCGGGCATCGGCGTCAACATACACGAGGACGTCACAGCCGCGCGCATTCATGACACCATTTAGTACAACTTGGCCTGCGGCGGTCTCGCGGTGGTTCTTCTTGGTGCGCATGAGAGCAACTTGGCTCGCCACACCTCGAAGCAGCCCCGCCTAGGAGACCTCGCACGCCATCACTTTCAGACCATTGACCTGTCATCGCAACACGATTAGACTTGCCAGGCTCTAGAGGAGCTGGCACGGGAAGGGAAAGGGAAATAAAAACGGACGGGCTGTAACTTGTTTCTCGGCTTGTTCTTGAAGATCGGGGCCAAGGGGTCTCGATGGAGAGATCCAGGTTTCGGATCTGCCTGGGTGTTTGTTTGGGGGATTTTTGGAAATCCCTTGGAGTCTGGGTGGGTGATCCAGATGGACACTGGCATGTAGTATGTCAAGCCATCGCAGACAGATGAATTGAGTTTGATTGAAAGATGTACTCGATCGTCATAACAGTTATGAAATGTGAGCTAACGTCCTGGATGAGAACGGCCTCCCGTCCGCCTGGGCAAGGATCGTTTGGTAGATTGTAGACCGCCGAAATGCACGCTGTTGGTAGATTCGAAGGATCTCTCTCACCACAGCGACTCTGGCCTGGTTTCCACAGCCAGCCAGCCATTCGGTTGAAGAACGCCGGTGTTCATTAAGCGGACTGCCCCTCGCGAATTAGTCCCTGTCACACAGTCAGGCAATCCGTCTAATGGGCCCCGACTGGACCGGGTATCACGATCGTTGGTAAGCGCCTACACGATGCTGTCAAAGGCCCTGAATCGATGCATGAAAGGTAGCCTTAACGTCGGGTCGGGCCTTCGGTTCTGGACCTTCTGCATGTGGCATCGGTCCAGCCCATGAAGCTGATTCCGTTTCGCGCTCAGAAGCCCCGCTGCCGTGCCGCACGCCCAGGCAACAGTCGTACGAGTCTTCACTCATCGATGCGTTGATCTCGACTCTCCAACCCCCTCACTGTTTCCCTCAGCGTCCATCTCGCAACGAAACGACCGGCGACAACAGGTATCAGACATCCACGAGTTCAACATGGCGGAAGACGACCACCCCGTGGCCTACGACGACCATCCCAGTTTCTTCTCGTTCAGGGCGTACATCACCATCCCGGACGTGACCTTTGAGACGGTGATCCCTTTCCTCCGCCACCCCGACGCGGAAGACGACAGCAGCATCTTCGTCGAGACTCACGTCGGGGCGTCAGTGCAGACGCTGGTCCGGTATCACAGGGACAACACGCCCATCACGCGGGACAGCGACATACATCCCAAGCTGTTCATCGTCATCGACTCGACGGACTTTCAGGAACGCGGCACGCTGCTCGTCGCTCTCGACGAGTACCACGGCCACAACGACGCCGTCCGCGGCCCCATCGAGGAGACCCGCGACAGGCTGGCGTCCCTGTCCATTGCGAACGACGACTGGTCGACCTTTAAGTATATAAACCCCGACGACCACCCGAAGGCGGTGCCGAAAAAATGGTATACGGTTTATGACCTCCTCCCCGAAGGGCAGGGCGAGACGTTTGAGGCGGCTTTTGAGAAGATCAACGATGGTCTGTGTGCTGTTGTTGTCCGCGACGACGAGGACGACGAGGACATGCCCGATGGCACCGACTCGGAAAGGGCGAGTGAGGTCTCGACGCAGGAAGAAGCCAACGGACACGGGAGCCAAATGGACGAGGACGAAGGAGGGGATGCTCAAGACGAGGGTGAAGAGGAGGAATATCCCGAAGACGAAGTAATAGAAGAAGAGGAGGGGTGGAACCATTTCTACAAAGCGTTTCGTCCGGAGGCTCGCGCTCTCGACCAGGTCCTGGAAAATCACGGCCTCCACGCTCGGGAGAACACGCAGGACCCGGACATGCTGGCGGTCGTGGACGAAGAGTACGAGACTCAGGGTCTGCTCATTGTACGGCTGTCTCCTCAGAGGGACTCGTTCCGGTGCAAGGGCGCTGTTGGTGGAGAGATCCTGCGGTGGATCTTTATCAATTTCATGACCTGGGACGAGGCGAAGAGCTTCGCCAGTACAGTTTAGAAGAGAGAGGAAGGTTGCGAATAGACGATGCGAAATGTTCCTATCGTCGTGTGATGTATGAGAGTGTGTTCTGATTGTGCCTCGACAACGAAACTCTTGGGTGCGAGCACGTGACGGAGTTCCGAGAAGTCGGAAGCGGCGTCCGAGGGGCGATACCGGCCACCGTCGGCAAAGCGAAATGCCGCGAGTCACCGGGCAAAGTCAAGGGATCGGCTGGGAGCACGCAATCCCTCACCATGACAGCCGGATGGTAACCCAAACAACACGGCATGGCGACGACGACACTGCTACGAGTGTTCCTGCGCCGGCAAGCGCCGTGGCTGCGCACACAGGCCAGCCAGCGACGGCCGCAGTCGACCAAGCCCAACCCCGAACCCTCCCGTGAGGCGCCCAAGCGAAAGGAGGACCCGATCCCCGTACCCAACACGGTCGCCACCATACCACTCTGGCAGCGGCTGGGTCCGCTGACCAGGACGGCAGAGGGCTACGCGCGGGCGCAGAGGAAGAGGCCGTACTGGACGCAGTTCGTGACGGCGCTCGTCATCTACTTCTGCGCCGACATGTCGGCCCAGCGCATGAGCGGCAAAGACTATGCGCCGGAGAGGACGGGGAGGTCGCTGATCATCGGAGGGCTGTCGGCGATTCCGAGCTACAAATGGTATGCGCTGGGCGGACACAGGTGCCTCTGGCATCAAGAACGCTGACTGACGGGGGCTCTCGCAGGTTCATCTTCCTCTCGGTCAACTTCAACTATGCGTCGCGCATCGGGTCTCTGGCGGTGAAGATCCTCGTCAACCAGATCTGCTTCACGCCGCTCTTCAACTCGTACTTCTTCGGGATGCAGGCGTTCCTGGCCGGAGACAGCCTCGAACAGGTGGCGGACCGGATCCGACGGACGGTGCCGACGAGTATCGTCAACTCGTGCAAGTTGTGGCCGGCGGTGACGGCCTTTAGCTTCACCTTCATCCCGATGGAGTACCGCAGCGTCTTCTCGGGCGTCATCGCCGTCGGATGGCAGACGTATCTAAGCTTCTTGAACCGAGAGGCAGAAGTGGCAGAGGCGGCGGCGGCGGCTGCGGCAGGTCAAGAGACGGTGCCGGTGATCTCTGGGGGGCGCGAGCTGGCGAGGATGGAGGCGTGAGGCATCATAGACGCATCGGCCTCTAGTGCAGAGAGCACGGTCTGCATATTCGGCGTTTGGGCATTACCATGAAGCAGGGCAGAATAGACAGGATAGAAGATAGAGAAGATGGATGCATCCATCATACGATCCATTTTCGAATTGCCGCCTGCCGTATTGATCTGTGGTGCTCCTCTAGAACCCGATGGCGCTGCTGACGTAAGGCATTCCTCTCGTCACAAGCTTCACTTTCCCGCGACTTCTTGCCTCCACCATGCCGCCCGTCCACTCCCACGATCCACTCATCACCACAAGCCATTGAGTGCCGGACACAATCGGCCTCTCTTGCCCAAGATGGCTTCCGTCTGCCTGCGATCAAGTCGCGCGCAACCGGCCCTTCGCTCCGCCACGACACCAGCCCTTCGAGCCCGACTTCCCAACCACTTCGCCCGTCGCAATGCTTCGTCCTCCTCCTCCGGCGGCTCAGCGGGCTCCAATGCCAAGATCTTCCTCTACAGCAGCGCCCTCGCTGGATCTCTCTACGTCTCCTATCTCTACGCCACCGACACCCGCGCCTCCCTCCACCGATGGCTCGTCCCTCCGATGATGCGCCTCCTCTTCCCCGACGCCGAAGACGCCCACCACGCCGGCACCACCGCCCTCCAGACCCTCTACGCCTTCGGCCTCCACCCTCGCGAGCGTGACACGGCCATTGCCTCTGATCCCGCGCTGTCTATCGAGGTTTTTGGCACCAAGCTCTCCAACCCCATCGGTATCAGTGCTGGTCTCGACAAGCACGCCGAGATCCCCGACGCTCTCTTCGCCCTCGGCCCCGGCCTCGTCGAGGTTGGCGGCTGCACTCCGTTCCCTCAAGATGGCAACCCGAAGCCCCGCGTCTTCCGCGTCCCCATCCTTGACGGCATGGTCAACCGCTACGGCCTCAACTCGCACGGCGCCGACGCCATGGCCCGCCGCCTGCGGGAGCGCCTTCGCACCCGCGCCCGCGATCTCAACCTCACCGAGCGCGACCTCCTCGACGGCGTCACCGGTCTGCCGCCGGGCAGTCTCGCCGAGGGCCGCCTGCTCGCAGTTCAGATCGCCAAGAACAAAGCCACCGACGAGCGCGACGTCAACGCCGTTGCCGCTGACTACGTCTTCTGCGTCCGGGCGCTGGCGCCCTACGCCGACATCCTGGTCGTCAATGTCAGCAGCCCCAACACGCCCGGCCTGCGTGACCTCCAGGCTGTCGAGCCCCTGACGCGCGTGCTGAGCGCCGTCGTCGACGAGGCTTCCCGGACCGACAGGAAGGTCAAGCCCAAGGTCATGGTCAAGGTGTCGCCCGACGAGGAGGAGGAGACGCAGATGGAGGGCATCGTGCAGGCCGTCTGCTCGAGCGGCGTGGACGGCGTCATCGTCGGCAACACGACCAAGAGGCGGACGGGCATCGTCCCCGAGGGCGTGGTCCTCTCGGCGCGCGAGCAGAGGGCGCTCGTGGAGGAGGGCGGCTACTCCGGCCCCGCCATGTTCGACCGCACCCTGAGCCTCGTCAAGCGCTACCGCCAGCTCCTCGACGCGCGCACCCTGAGCACCGACGCCGAGGCGTCTGCCGTGACCGGCGTGCTGTCGGGCAAGGGCATCGGCAGGGAGCCGTCGCAGAAGGTCATCTTTGCCACGGGCGGCGTGACGAACGGAAAGCAGGCGCTGGAGATGCTGAACGCCGGCGCGAGCGTCGCCATGGTGTACACGGGGCTCACGTACGGCGGCTCTGGCACTATCACGAGGATCAAGGGCGAGCTGAAGGAGAGCCTGTAACCCAAACTAGAGCATATAGAAAGTGCGGCGTCATTTGTTTAATCCCATCCTTAAAGATCACTTCTTGATTTCTCCACTTGGTATGCACAGCGATCACGCTGACAGGGGGGGATGCCTGAGAGAGGGCGGCAAGGCTGGCACGGTGGGGGCGAAAATGGCATGTTACGCAAGGTCTTCCCAAAGTCCCTGGGCTGCGCCGCAGGGGTGATACAGCCTGGAGATACGTGCCACATTCGTGCTTGCGTGTTCCTGGACGTGGCCCTCCCTGATGCACAGATGAAAAGATCCTGAAAATAGGTGGTTGTGCCACGCGCCTTGGATCGCGTGTCCTCGTCTTGTCATATCCAACTTCCAGGATGAAGCTGTTCAACTCCCCAAGGACAATGCTGCTCGGCTCGATCCTAGCCGTGCTTCCCTTCGCCACTGGTGCCGAAGACTGCGGCAGCGATGTCTGGTCGACTCTTCTCGCGAACAAAGACAACGCCACGGCACTCAGATCCATCGAAGCACCGCCATGGGTCTCTGCCCTCGAGTTCAGAGGAACATTCTCCATCCTCCAGAGCTGCATCTTGACACTCTTTGCTTGCATCTACACCGCCCTGCACATGAACGTGCCCTCAAGGACGGACTTCCGCAGCCAGCTCATGTCCAAATCAAAATGGATGGCACTCTCTCTTTTCGCACCAGAGCTGGTCTTGTACGTCGCAGCCTCTCAGCTCTTCGACGCAGTGAGAATGCGACGCCACCTTAAAGAATTACAGGCGAATTCTACCACAGTCGACAAGGATGTGAGCTCCTCCCCGCGCACTTGAGTCTGTTCCGTATCCTGACGCCTGCAGTTCGATTTCAACCTCAAGTACTGTTTCTTCTTCATCATGGGTGGCGCGTACATCGAGCTCGAACACCTTGCCAAGTTCATGACCATCGCAGACGTGGACTTGGTCTTTCGAGAACATTTCCAAAAATGGCTCGGTGATGACCCGCCAACGACCAAAATTTTGTTGACCCCCGTGGGCGTTCTCACCCTCGCCAGTGATGACCACTGGATCTACTTCCCAGAAGGTCACATCGACGACAGGAGCAAGGCGAACACAATCCAAAAGGCTGCCGTCTTGTTCCAAGTCTCTTGGATGGCGATCTCATGTATTGCACGTCGTTACTATGAACTGCCGATTACACTACTCGAGATACACACAATGGTTCATGTCGCATGTGCTGTTGTGCTGTATGTTTTCTGGTTCCAGGTACGTGTCGACAATCGGTCGTTCTCCGCGGCTAACGATTTTGTGTAATGGCTGAGTATAACACGGCTGTGAGATACTTGATCAACTTGCTGATGCAGAAGCAGAAACCACACGACGTATTCTTCCCAGGAGGGTTTTACGATGCCTCTTGGGATGCCACCCTTGGATACATGGTCCAGGCAACGTTCTACTCCATGCAAGTCTCACACATGCTGAAGTACGCCAAGGGCTTGCCAGATCTACCGGAAGAAGTGGAAGTGATCAGTCTTCAGGACCAGAGTCAAGGGGTGACCATGGTATCGAACAAGCAGATTCTCGAATGCGGGATTGGTATCGACAAGCCCGGCCCGTGGTCACCTAGTCTGAGTCCTCAACTCATAGCCCGCTGGCAAGCTTTCGCAGCTCGTGCTGGCGACCAGGCTGTCCATGATCCGAACGACTGGATCAATATCTTCCCACATCGGTGGTGGGGATCGTTCCAGGCCGAAGCCCCGAAGCTTTCGGCCCCAACGCGCGGCCCCGATTCTATCAAGGTGCTGGGGCTCGGATGCGTCCTCACCGCCATGTACGGCGGCATTCACCTCACTGCCTGGTCATTCGAATTCAGCACTGCGATCGAGAGGTTGCTCTGGAGAGTCGCTTGCATCTCCATCATGGCCGTTGGCCCCGGCTCCATTCTCGCCGGAGTATTGCTCGCCGCGATCGAAGACCTCGCTTCTGTCAACGTAGACCCCACCATGGACGCTATGTTGTTCATCGTGACGACGTACTATTTACTTTGCAGAATCTTCATCGTTGTTGAAGCTTTTGTGAGCTTGCGCCAGGTACCAATCGGCGTGTACTTGACACCGGCGTGGTTAGGAATGATACCACATGTGTAAGGATCCATGAAGACTGGCGGGCCCTGGTAGCACAGGTACATGAAGCCGTCAGCAACACCATTTTGTAATGCCTAAGAGGAGTAATTAGTGACACGCTGGGTTTTGACACAATTGCTGAAACGCTCTCCGGTGCAAAGTTGCTACAGTCGCACATCGGAAAAAAGTACGAAAGAACCAGGTCAACAGTCTCGTTGGAAGGCTCGTGTGTGAATCCTAACGATGCGATTATTGCAGCAAGTTAGGGGTAAGAATGAAGGATCCGTTACGAAGCTGGAGGTAGCTGGATTTACTCAGTCACATAGCGGGTTGACAATTCGAATATCCATCGATGTCCACATCTTCATTTCATGAAAGTCAGTCAGAGCAAGAAGGGCAGGCAGAACCTTGTGATTAAGGGGGTAAAGGAGATGTGAGTATTGTTTGAATACGCCATCTCAAACCCCGCCACGCTATCAGAACGTCTCTTGAGCAGGTCGCAAGTCCAGCTCGTGCACCCAGAGCGAGCTGGGCTGCTGAGAAAGCCACAGGTACGTCTTGCCGACCTCTTCAGCTGCCATCTTCTTGCCTGTCTGCGTGTCCTGATTATCATCGTCAATGATGCCGCCGTTCGCGATGGCATGCACACATTGCACGCCGAACTTGCTGTGCTCCTTGGCCACCGCCTGAGACACCATCCGTGCTGCGGCGCGAGTAGCGCCGTAGGCAGCGTATCCGACATTCGTACGCATAGCGCCGAGAGTGCCAGTGAAGATGATGGTGCCCTTTTTCTCGCCGGCGGTGTCTGAGAGCAGCGTTTGGCCCCCGTTCTGCGCGTAGAACAGTTTCAGCGCCTCCTGAGCAAAAACAAAGGCGCCTGTCGTGTAGGTCTGCAGGCTATCCGTGAATGCCTCGGCAGTCTCCTCCAGGAATGGCTTCTTGCTGCTGTGCTTGACGTGGTAGATTGCGAGCTTTAGCTTGAGGTCCTTGAAGTCCTCGTGCTCGGCAATTTCCTTGAAGGTCCGGCGGAGGTTATCCGCATTGGTGTCGGTCGGGAAGGGCTGGAAGATGCCCTTGGAGTTCTTACTGAGGCTGGAGCAGAGCGAGGACAGATTGTCGGGGTTTCGGGCAAGCAGCGCGACGGCGAGGTTGCCGTGATCGGGGCTGGCCAGGATGCGGGCGATGCCCGCTCCGGATGTGGGGCCGGCGCCGATGATGATAGCGAACCCTCGGGGAGACATGACGCTGGAGCTGTAAATGGAATGAAGCACTCGAAAGTTGTCAAAAGCACAAGATTCACGAAACTAAGTTTTTTCACGAGTTTTCTGCATTTAAGGATGGTGAAGGTGCCTCACAGCATGATGATTCGCCAACCTCACGAGTTGATTCAGCTGTAAGATCAACGTCATCGAACAACACTACCCCAATCCACGCCTTCGGAGATATGGGCCAAACGCCGCAATGCCCGACTCCACAATTAAGCTTGCTGATTGGACTGGCTGTTGAGCTGGGCAGCATCTCAAGGAGCAGGATGAGAGGAGACTTGAAAGCCCAGCTCTACCCGGGTGAGCTCTACTTACAAAAAAACGTCCTTCACTAGGTCTGACAAGAGGAAGTGGAATGATAAACATCGATGACGCGACTTCAGGCTGCAATAGTACCTAGCACCTTATTCGACCAAGACATCTATGGCGAACGGGCGCTAGTCGCGCCGGGTACGACTTTTGCCGAGCATTCTCGGTATCCTCCACATCCGACATGCTTAGCCTCCCGGGTCCCCGGCATCGTGGAGTCCATCGCGACTAACACCATGCTCCCCCTCACTCCAAGCCTCACGTGGGGTTCAAGACACACTCATTCGAGCTGTCTCCAGCTGCACTGGGAATGATCGGGGCCTCGAGGGAAGATCCTTAACACTTTTGCTTTTGCCGTTGAAAGGCCCGTCCAGCTTCCGTCCGCTAAGACATCCCTGCATCGCAGCCCGTCCCTCCGATCTCCCTCCCTCCTTCTGTGAGCCTAAATTCTGACTGGCAGCGCCAGATGACGAGACATTCATCTCCCCACGCCTTTAGGCGCATAGCGAGAGTCGAGAGACGCGTTACTTGCCGGGCATCGCGTAGCCTCTTGAAGCGGCCTTGGCGTACCCCTTTGCCCTGGCCTTGATGAGTCGATCATCGATAGCGCAAGGAAAGAAGCTCTTCCGGAGACCCTCCGGAGACCTTCCGACCAGTAGAGATGGCATCTCACCTCAGACTTGTCTACGATCACATCAGATTACCCGCGTGTTGTTGTGATGGCGGATTGTTAAGCGGACTTTGGAGGAGGGTATATAATAGAAGGAGTCGGACCATGGAGCAGACTTTTAGAGCTTCATCATCCAACAGGCCATCTACAGCATCTTATACCATAATACCTACTTACACTCTTTTCTCCCCAAGTCACACACATTAGCCACCATGCGCTCCTCTACCTTCCTCCTTGCCGCCTCCACGGCTGGCTCTGTGCTCGGTGTTCCCCTGGTCAAGAAGGACAACTACGATCCCCTCCCCGGCGGTGACATTGACATCCTCAACTACGCCCTGACCCTCGAGTACCTCGAGCGCAAGTTCTACGAGGAGGGTCTTGCCAACTACACCAAGGAGGAGCTTACCAGCGCCGGTCTTGACGACAACCTCTACGAGAACCTTCAGACCATTTACTCTGACGAGCAGACCCACGTCGACTTCCTCGCCGGTGCCCTCGGAGACAAGGCCATCCCCGAGCCTACCTTTGCCTTCCCCTCCACTGACGCCAAGTCCTTCCTTGGCCTCTCTGCCATCCTTGAGGGCGTCGGTGTTTCGGCTTACCTCGGCGCTGCCGCCGTCATCGCCGACAAGGCCTACGTGACCGCCGCCGGTGCCATCCTCACCGTCGAGGCCCGCCACGCTGCCTACATCCGCAACGCCATCGGCCAGAAGCCCTTCCCCACTCCCTTCGACACCCCCCTCAACTTCAACCAGGTCTTCTCCCTGGCCGCCCAGTTCGTCGCTGGCTTTGCTCCCGGCACTCCTGAGCTTCCCTTCCGCGCTTTCCCCTCGCTGGCTGTTGTCCAGTCTGACCACGGCATCGTCTTCACTGGCGCCGCCGCCGCCGCCGAGAAGGAGGGCCTCGTCCAGTACGGCCAGAAGGTCTCTGCTGTCTTCTACTCCGGCCTCGACACCTACTACGCCTGCCTCGCCCGCCACGGCGACGACGTGAGTATCTCTCTTTCCTATTTGCCTGCGAAATACACTGACATCAATTTTCTAGTACGTCCTTTACTCCATCCCCGAGAAGGACGGCAAGGCCCCCGCCGGCCAGGTCTACGTCATCCTGAGCACTGCCGACGGCAAGGAGGTTCAGGCCGCCGATGAGAACACCGTCGCCGGTGTTGGCATCCTCGAGCTTTAAAAAGCGAGCTTCACGACGTGTAAACATGATGGACTATGAGCCAAACATACCCTTGCTTTCTGGCACATATTACAAATGAGAGAACCTTGAGTAATTGTAATCAATACATACATATGATCAACATGCGATGAATCAACACATGTGCCCATGTGACTAGCCCATGTACAGAACCTATCATGTGCGCCACTGTCCCATGCACCAAGGTCGTAGAGCTTGTCTCATTTCCTCATTCATAATGTAGGCAGCTTCTCGACCATTTTCCTCCGCATCAATATTCCTTCGAACAGAAGTTACGTCTTGGAAGTCGGTCCAGTCGGTGGAGTGACATGTTGATGTGGGTCCAGGAAAACGAAAAAGGGGTAACCCCTATTCAGGCCGAGACAATCTTTGGACAACAGAAACGCTGAGATCCAGAGTCTGGCTTTTGACTCATGCTATCATGTCCAGGGATGTTGAATGTTCGACAGCGCCAAGGAACAGAAGCCTGCTTCTTTGCCTCACTCTGGCGTTAGTCAGTGAAGCCCCCTTCCTGGCAATCTCCCGGACGTCACGTTGCCGACGCAGCCCTTCCCTATCCACGTCAGAATCGACCTTGCAATTGGCAAATCATAGCGCTTCCCTCTTGAATGTTCCGAGATCGTCCCTAGGGCCGAGAAATGGGACTACTCAGTCCCGAGAACTCCTTGTTTGCGCCCCGAAAGCGATGGCCTTGGCTAAACGGGTATATTGTACATTGTCAGGTTCGTGAATTCCACCAGCTCATCAAACGACAGGTTGTCCTCCACGCCAGCTGATGTTGCTGGTCATGGAGCACTTCAATCCTACTGCGGATCCATTCACCGAGCAGCGAGACGGGCGCACCAGCCAGTGTCCGTTTCGGCTGTTATGCGCTGACAACCGGCAGTACCCAAGAAGATGCCAATTGGTGTACCACGCTAACGGAGCGGGGAAAGGATTTTAGTGGCAGAAGAATAGGGGGTGCCAATTGCCTTCATGAAGATCCAGGGGTCAATACGCGCTCAGCTTTCGTCGTACTTGACCTCTAACCTTGTAAGGCAGTGTAGGTATGCGGCCCGTACAGGCTATGAAGAATCGGTACAGTAGCTGACGCAAATGACGCATTCATAACGAATCTTATGACTCCTTCAGCGGCGTGGCTAGAAGTAGTCCTGTTTTCGACGGTAATGCTCCCGCTGCCATGGAAATCTGAGGAAGGCCGATGCGCCTCTGACGTCTGAATTTGTTGATCGTTTCAACGAATTATACACCCAAATCTAGTTTTGATCGTCGCACTGTCATGAAATGCATGCAAGCTTATACGTTTACACGTGTCGTGTGGTAGGCTCAGGTTATTTTCGTCCCAATTCGTTCTGTCTTCGCCGATGACAGGTCATCTTATGTCAGTAAATCAGTTGGGCGAAGGGTGCCGCGTATACCAGCCAGGTACTTTGGAAGCATCTCTAGGAAATGCACCAGGTACATTGATCGGGATAAATATTTCTCTCGCTGATTTTTGTGTGACTGGCATTCGTGAGCACAATCATCGGCGACTGATAGCGTATCGCTCACTCGCGCATACATGTGAAGCACCTAAGTCTGTCTGCATCACGGCAACTCATCTGTGCTTCATAGAATGCTCGGCTGCGTAAAGCGAGGCGACACCTTTTCTGGTCATGCACACGGCTCAAACTGCAATCCGTTGACAGCCCATCGTCCCCTGTCGTTCTTTTCTTGCTCATGTTATCTCATACGCGATGAACGCAAGATATTCACTCCTTCGTGGTCACGAGACACCAAACGAGGTGTGCATGCGCGTTGTGTAAATCGAGTTCATCTATAAATACTTCATATCTTCATCTTGGCAACTCCAGTATTGCGCCTCTGTACCAAACTCCGCAATCAGAAACGAAACCGATCAGCATGATGAAGTACCCAGGCTTCAAGAAAAACAAAAGGTCCAAAAGAAGATCGATCATGAGGCAACAGGCATAGGAAGCCGCTCGAAGGGCGTCTGCTCCCGAACCGGAAGACAGACCGTCTGAACAGGCACACCGCGCCCGCCCGCCCCTTCCATGAGGAGACCTACTTTCAAGGGGTTAGAACGCAAAAGAACGCACCAAAAACAAGGGTCCTCCGCATGTAAGGCCGTCCGGGTCACCGTGATCCGGTCTCGATGCGTGGCTACTCGGCCTCTTGTAGAGAACCCCGTCCCTAATAGGAGGTAATGATGATGGCTTTACCTGGTCTTGCGCCGTCTTGCGCCGTCGCCTTGTCCACAGCCAGAAGCATCTGTGTTGTTCGGACAAGCAGTTCTGCGCATGTCAGTTCTGAATCCGAATGAATATCGGGCACCTCGAGCGGGACAACTCACCCTCAAACCGCAATCGATACTTCACAGCGGGCTCGTCACTCACAGGGCCCCTCCTCCTGAAGACGTCATTCACCTCGGGCATGGCCATCTCTTCAACACGGAACCGCAAGCCGATGCTGCCCCAGGGATCCGCCCACAGGACGTCACTCTTCCCTTTGGCGGCATCGGCAAGCCAGCTCCTCCAAACCCTTAATACGCCGTCACCCACGCCGGTGTAGCTCAGGAATAACCCCATGCCCGGCCCGCGCTGGACAACACTGACCCCAACGCAGAGCTGCGCGAACAGCTCATCCTCGTCCAGGAGCACCTCTCTCTCCGGCGCCTCCGCGAGCTCGAATCGCGAGTACCAGCCCCCAAGCCCGGACTCACCGGCCAGTGGCCCGATCCCGGAGAACAGGCAGCCTAGTCCCGGGGTGCGCCGCGCGCTGGGGGCGTGGCAGTCGAGGACGACCTCGCGGCGGCCGAGGGCGGCGGTCTGCAAGAGGCGGACACGCAGACACGCGGAGGCGGCTTCGCGAAAGCGTCGTGATACGAGGGCCGCGGTGGCGAGGCCGCGGGCTGGCAGGGGGGCCAAGAGAGCATCGAGGATCTGATGCTCATCAGCCGAGTTCAGTTCCAGAAGAAAATTGGGAAACGGACCTCGTTTGGTAATGAGTCGATGGTCAACGAAGACATTATGTCGAGTAAAGTAGGCAGTAACAAATAGATGAGATAAGGCTTGCAGCTTTCAATCGATGACGAGATGGGCCGCGGGCGAGGGCATATTTATCCTCAGCCCAACTCGGATCTGCAGTGCAGCCTGCCAATGACGGTGCGAATGTCGTACAATCAATCAATCTGACGACAAGCATTAAGCGACGGCGTCAATGTCAGCTCACGTCAACGAGCCAGGGTCTGCTTCGCTTTGCACAGATACGCGTTTCGTAGATGCCGGATAGAAGAAATGGCGGTCGACGAATGATGCCGTTTTGCCCGGATGACTTGACCCCCCCTTTGGTTACGTAGCTCGATTTCCCTTAGTTGACAGTAGGAGTGCCGATCCGGGATGGTGTCGATGGTGACATGCGGCTCAGCGGGCGCTTTGCCGGTGAACCCTTGTCCATGGCGATTCCTGGTGCGGTCGACGAAACAAAACTCCAAGTTGACATTCTACTGCAAGGGTTCCCGTCCATCAAGGGTCCGTTCCCCGGCATCGGATTTGGCTCGGCATGCCATAACATCCGATCGCCTTTCCCGGTCGTACGGTCGTACCACTTCTCGGCCGGGCCGACTTCAAGATAAGACGGCCGGGACCCTCTCGATCGAGCATTCAATCACGCCAGACCATCGCTTCAGTGCTGCATCCTGTCGTATTTCAAGATCCTAGCCATCTTGTTCCCACTTCATCGTTTACCTACTTACCGGAACGGACACACCACTAGCAGGAGATACAAGCCCACCGGCACCGCCTCATCCGCCCGTGGCACTGAGCTCTTCGAAGACACATGACGGCCGATATCTACTTCTCTTCGCTCTTCAGCGCCTCAACCCTCGCATACATCTCTTTTTCGAACGCCTTGATGTACTCCTCCGTCACAGGCTCACCCGGCGGCATGATCTGCGTGCCAAACACGCCAGCAAGCCCCGTCTCTCGGTCAATCCACTAAACATCACCAGGTCAGCTTCCGCCACAGTCATCTTCTCATCTCAGAAGCAGGAAAAGGGAAAGGGAAATACGCACCCAGAAGATGTTGGCCGCCCCAAACCAGATCAGCGTCCCGCGCTTCCGCTGCGCATGCGCATCCCCATCAATCACCAGCCCCCCGAGCCCCCAGTCATACTCCCCGGTAGGGGGGTAGTCGCCCACGGCCCCCGACGGATCCTCCATCACCCGCAGGAGGCCCTGCTTCGCGGACTCGCCCAGCTGCGGCCTGAACATGGCCGCCGCCGTCGCCGGGCGCAGCAGCCGGCCGTCGTCGACGAGCAGCGAGCGCAGGATGAGCAGGTACTCGTCCATCCGCCCGTAGAGGCCCTGGCCGCCGAGGGGCGACGCGGCGCCCGCGTGCGGGTGCGGCCCCGTGTACGGAGCGGCCTTGCCGGTGGTCGGGTCGCGTCCGCTCAGCGGCCAGAGGGCGCCGTCTCCCTTGGCGGGGGGCGAGGAGAAGGTGAAGGACGTGAGGCCGAGGGGCTCGAAGACGTTTCGCTCGAGGTAGGCATCGATGGCCGTGCCGGTGACGGACTCGAGCACGCGGCCGGCCCAGTCGATGCTGTTGCTGTAGGCCCAGTCCTCACCGGGCTGGTAGACGAAGGGGTAGGAGTAGCGCGCCTCGACATCGGCGCCGGACACGGGGCTGATGCCGTGGAGCGCCTGCCAGCGCTGGATGGGCGGGGAGAAGAAGTCATACGTCGTGCCGGCGGAGTGGGTGAGGAGGCCGCGCAGGGTGATGGGGTTCCTGCGAGGCTCGAGGACGGCCTCTGCTTTCTTGTCTGAAGACGAGAAGCCCGTGAGGACTTGCTGGGCGGCCAGGGCCGGGACGTGCCGGGTTACGTCCTCGTCTAGGGTCACGCTGCCACGCTCGACGAGCTGGAGCACGGCAACGGTGGTGATCAGCTTTGTTGCCGACGCGAGCCAGAGCTTGGTCGACGGCTTCACGGGAGGCACGTGAGACGAGGACTCGGGGCTGAAGACCTTGGAGTAGTTGAAGTTCCCTGTGTGTACACCGAGACATCAGCGACTGCGATTGGGCGGGTTTCCATACTAAAACAGATTCTCTCTCTACCTGACTTGTCTGTTGCGTAAAGGACGGCGCCGGGGAGGACGCCGTCACGGACGCCTGCTGAGATGAAGTCTTCGAAGGAGGCCATTTTGCGCGGTACGGTTGTTAGTGTGTAAATTGTGAGAAAAGTACGATATTTTTATTAATGGCCAAGATTCTCCCATGGTGTATCTACGTTGTTCTAAGTACTTGTTTTAAGTACGATGTTTTTTGTTGAATGGCCACGATTCCCCTATGAGATATCCAAGTCGCTTTTGTTGATGAGTGAGGTCTGTACAGGCCCCAGAACCCAGTCTCCAGGCAGAAGCCTATACGCCTTGTCGCCCCTCCTTTTTGTGGTTCTAGGGACTTTTGTCTTTAGTCCATGAATATACATGGAACCCCGTTTTTCGCCCATCATTGCCCCAACGGTTTTTTATATACGTGAATCACCAGGTCCCTCTCGACGACACTTGTCGCGATAGACGTCGTGATCGAAGCATCTGACGTGCTCGTCAAGCCAACCGACAAGCCGGCCATGAGTTCCTTCTAAGTAGAAAGAAAATGGAGAGATTCGCGGACGACACCTGATCAGCTCTATTGAAAGGCATCGTAGGCTCAAGCATGTCATGTCTATTACTCAAGGCAAGGTAGTAATTCCTCAACACGCAGGGATGTTACCAGTCCGCGTTGGTAATCCCTTTTATTGCCGAGGTTGAGCATCTTAGCAATAGGGCTCAACTCCTTGCTGACCAAGAATAGCGTGCTTATGTGAGGCCACGTAGCGTTTCCATCACCGAATCCTCCGAGACCATGTCATGTTGAGCAGCATCGCCAGCCTTGTATTACCTCGGCCGTCATAATCATCAGTCTGGTACTGCGCCAGCTCAACCGCGAGCAGCGTCCCAAAGCCAGTCCGTGGCGGCCTGTGCCATGCCATCCCATAGTCCGTACCCGAGCCGACATGACCACATATACAATGAATGCCCCCTTAATCCATTCCCGAACGCCGAGTCCCGCAATCTGCCCGCTCAGTCCACAATCATGCCTTCCAGCACGCCCATCGCCCGTGCTCCCTCGCGCTCGAACTGGTTCACCATGCTCTCGCACTCATGCTTGAGCTTGGCCTCGGCCTGCTCGGCGTTGTGGTAGATCCACTCCTGGACCGTCATCCGCTTCTCGGGGCTCGTGAGCTCCGCTCCGCGCGCCAGGAACCGATCCGTCCCGTTCTCCTTGTCGCTGTTGCTGCCGCCCTTCTGGGGGGAGGAGAGGATGTTGTCGACGTCCACAGCAGTCCAGGGCGTCGTGCTGCGGAGGCCCGCGACAACGTTCCGCTTCGAGGGAGAGCCAGTCCGCATGGGCGTGGCCGACACGGGGGCGAGGGCCACGCGCTTGACGGTGGCCGGACGGGCAGATGGAGGCTGGTTCTCGGCATCCGAGGGCTGAGGCGAAGGAGATGGCGACACGGCTGGCTGGCGTGCTGATTGCGCGGGTGACGCCTGATGTCTGGGGGTCGCCGGTGGTTGCAGACGGCGTGGGATCGAAGATGGAGGAGCCGGTGATGAAGGTGCTGGTGGTGCGTTCTCCTGATCCGCCAGTGGCGATGAGGATGCTTGCTGGGAGGTCGTTGCGGCGGGCTCTGGTGTCTCGTGGCGAGAAGCGAGTGACTCTCGGACAGCAGGGACGTCCGGAAACTCAGGGATCTCAATGTCGTCTTCCTCATCGGCCAACACATCATCGGTCGCAGGTTCGGGCTCGTGGTATGTCAGTTCATCAGGCTCATCGGCAGCCTGAGACAAGCGCGAAGCAATCGAATGCTTGGAGAGCCGGCCAGCACTCGTCCGTTCCCGGCCGCCGCCGGTGACCACGGTCCCAACGCTGTTGTCATGCTGCTCGAGGTCCTCCTCCGGCTCCACGCTGGACGACTGTTGCGCCCTCTGCTGGGCCTGTTCGGCCTCTGCCGCGGCTTTCACCGCAGCTTCTGCGGCAGCCTTGGCTTCTTTCGTCTCCTTCGCCTTCTGTGCCTTGGTCTTCGACACCTTTCGTGTGCCTCCCATCTTGCGGCCCTTCTTAGGCACCTCCAACGAGGCGTCTTCTGCCGCCGCTAATGCTGTCGCAGCCGCTTGCTCGGCTGCCATCTGGTCTTCTAGCCTTCGCAGGTCGTCCTCGACATCGGCCTCGTCGACCTTTGGGTAGGGATCGAACCAGAGCTTTGATCCCTCGCCTGCCGTAGATTCTTCCTCTGCTTTCCCCTTCCTGGCCTTGGTCTTCGCCTTGGTGGCCTTGGCCTCGTGACGCTCGGACTCGGAATCTCGCACGAGATCTTCTTCGTCTGTGAGGGGTCGTTCCAGGTCGGCCTCGAGTTGGCGGTCAATTTCGTCGTCATCGGGGAATGCCCCAGGTGCGGCTCGTAGCGATGCCATGGAGGCGGTCGACCTGGCAGATGCACCGGAGGCCTTTCTAGTATTCTTCGTGCTTGATCCGCGCGCTGCCTTCCGGCCCTTGGCCTTGGGTTGCGGCGCATCATCCATCTCGACGTCTGCGTGTGAAGGTTCCGTCATCGAGGCGTCCGTGGTGTTGCTGGCACGTGTCTTTGTGGCTCGCTTCTTAGGCGCGGGGGCTTCGGAGGTCGTCATGATCGAGTCGTCGAGCGCATCGCTAGCACGCTTGCGCCCACGAGCCGGCTTTGCGGCCGGCGGCGGCATGTCCTCCTCGATGCCCGAGTCCACATCCTCTTGCATCTCCACAGACTGCTCCTTCTTGGCCTTGGTCTTTCGTCCCTTGGCCGTCGTCGACTTTTTCGCGCGTGTGCCTTTCTTGCTCGCCGTCGAAGCAGTCGTCATGATGCTGTCGTCGTAGTCGGCGGGCATATCCTCCGCCAAGGAAGACACCTCGTCCACCGTCGTCGCGACAGACTGAACAGAGGCGCGTGATATCTTCGAGCCCCGGGCGCTCTTGCCTTTAGCAGGTTTGCGTTTGCCGGCATGCTCCTCGAGGAGTGCGAAGAAGGGACATTCGGGCGATCGGCTCATGTGCTCGTCCCTGGAACGCGTCAGCTTCGAAACCTCCCGTCTCTCGTCACTCAAACTCACAGTGGCTTGTCGCCCTGCTCCCACCCATCCAGCGCCAGCTCGCAGTATGTGCAGGTAGCCATGTCGTCGTACTCTCCCATGGGCGTCCACTTCCACCCAGCCTCGGCAAGCTGCACCATGTGAGCCAGAGTTCCCTAACCCAGACAAGAAACCGTCACGTACCTGTTTCGTCTTGCACTTCCACCCCCTCTTCCCATCATGCGGCCAGAGGCCCGCAAACGTCGCTTTCCTCGCCTCGATCATGTGGGGCAGGTTCGGGTCCTCCTTGTCAAAGCCCCCGTACCCGGCCTCGATGGCCGCGCAGATCGCCCACCCGCACTGCGGCGCGTGCTTCACATGCTCGTCGAGCGGGTCGTCGCCCTCCTCCCAGCCGTCGAGCGACTTGTTGCAGAGGAAGCACTGGACGTTGTCGGGGCTGCCGTCGAGGGGGGTCCAGCTGAAGCCGGCGCGGGCGAGCTGGAACCATGATGCAATCAGCGGCTGTCCTGCCATACGGGGGTGTTGATTGTTGTGCTTACCGCCTCGGGGAAGAGGAATTTCGCGTGCGGCCAGGTCAGCGTCTTCGCGGCCTTGCTCGCGGCGGATCCACGCCGCTTGGGTGCGGGGACCTTCTTCTCGAAGGAGGCCTTCCGCCCTTCGAAGGTGAACTCGGGAGCCACGAGCGCGGTGGCCATGTTGTTGGTGCAGCTAGAATTGGTCGTCGAGTCGTGTTGCAGAAAGCGCAGGTTGTCGATCAATCGATAGACGCGCCAGTCGGAACGCGTGTGGAGGCGACAGTGAGGACGGCTAGGACGAAGTCATGAAGACAGTCGAGTATCGAGGCAGTCGGGAAAAACAACAAGCAATCGAGCAAGAAAAGAATACTGACACCGATGTTGTGGTGGTGATGTCGAGCCGTGGTGGGATGGAGGTGGAAGCCGGACACCAGGATCGTTGCTACTGTTTTGGACACTGAGCTCCAGTTGCTGCCGTCGCGTTTGTTTACATCCAGGCTAGACCTGAGTGGGGCGCCCCATGTGGCTCGTGCACAACCTTGATAGGCTGATAAGCCGACGGTATCTAACAGCAGTACTCATGCATCCATCTCGGTCTCTGTTCACCATTCACAGCGAGCGTTAAGCTGATTGGGTTGTACAGCTCATCCGAGTTCTCTCGTCTCAAAAATCTACGCTTTGCATCTGTAGTAATGATGCATGCATCCACATCCCGAACCTCATCAGCACTACTCAAACCCCATCTCGTCACCTCCTCAGATCGGGATGCCGAGCTCCTTGTAAAAGGCCGTGGTGCTGGGCTTGCGGCCGAGGAATTCCTCCAGCGACACCATCTCATCCCGGCTACCGCCCTTCTCTAGCACGGTGTGGCGGTAGCGGCGTCCCTCCTTGCCGTTCATCGGATCCGCCTTGAACACAGAGTGGAACATGTCGGTCGAGTACACCTCCGAGTACAAGTAGCCGTAGTAGCCGGCGTCGTAGCCCCCGATAAGGTGGCCAAACGTGGCCTGGCCGTTGCCCCTGTTGCTGGTCAGTAAAAGTAGCCTCAAGCGACACCTGTGAACGACGTACCCCTTCTCGCCCTTGGCCTCGGGGCCCTTCAGGCCCGCAATCTCGCTACGCAGGTTGTTGTACAGCTCGGACAGCTTCAGGGCCTTGGCTTCCTCGTGCGTCTTGGGAGTGTGGATGGTCATGTCGAAGATGCCAAAGTGCAGCTGGCGCAGGTTGAACAGGGCCGAGTTGACGTGCTTCGTGGACATGAGCTTCTCGACAAGGTCGTCGGGGATCTTCTCGCCGCTCTCGTAGTGGTTCGAAAGAGACGTGAGCACGCTGGGGGTCCAGCACCAGTTCTCCAGCATCTGCGACGGGGCCTCGACGAAGTCCCTGACGACGCTCGTGCCGTGGAATCGACTGTGCTTGGTGCGACCCGCGAGGTCGTGGATGCCGTGGCCCAGCTCGTGGAAGAGCGTGACGACCTCGTCGTGCTTCAGCAGCGAAGGCTTCTTGGGTGTGGGCTTGCTGAAGTTGCACACGAGGGCGGTGGCCGGGTAGCGGCGCGATCCGTCGCCGCGGAGGAAGCCGGGCTGCAGGTTGAAGTTGGCGGCGTGGCCGTACTTGCCGGGTCGGGGATGAAGATCGAGGTACAGGTAGCCGACGAACCCGTCGCCCTCGGACGCGTCATCCCAAACGCTGAAGAGGACGACATCCTCGTGCCAGACAATGTCCGTGCCCTTACCGGTCGGGCTCAGGGCATCGCGGTCCTCTGGCTTCAGCTCCACAAAGGCGAGTCCGAGAAGCTCCTCGAAGATCTTCAGCATGCCGGCGATGGTCGAGGTGATGGGGAAGTAGTCGGCGATCTTGGTCTCGTCAATGCTGTACTCCTTCTCAATCATCAGGCGGTCGTAGAACTTGTGGTCCCAGAGGTAGTAGTTGCCGTCGTACGACTTGCCACTGGCCTCGACGTCGGCCTTCTTCAGCTCGAGCAGGTGCTCGACCTCCTTGGCGCCACCGGCCGTCAGGCGCTTGCGCAGGTCACCCAGGAACTCATCGACGGTCTCGGTCGACTTGGCCATCTTATCCTCGATCTTGAGCTGGGCGTGGTTGGGGTACCCGAGCATGCGAGCAGCCTCGTCGCGCAGCGTGACGGCCTCGGCGAAGAGGGGGACGTTCTGGTTGCACTTGTTCTCGTTCTCGATGAAGACCCTCTGGCGGGTGTCGGGGTTCTTGGCGTACTTGAGGGTCGGGAACAGGTCGGGGTACTTGAAGGTCAGCTTGACCTTGCCGTCGTTCTCGCCCTCGCCCTTGGCCAGGCCCTCGACGACGTCCGAGGGCACGCCGTCGAGCTCCTCGGGGGTGAACCAGATGCCGCCGTCCTCCTCGTTGAGGTTCTGCTGGAACTCGATCTGGATCTGGCTGAGGCGCGTCTTGATCTCCTTGAAGCGGTCGCGCTGAGGACCGGCGGGCAGACCCAAGCCGAACTTGAGGTAGGCCTTGCGGTCCTTCTCCAGGAGACGCAGGTCCTCGGGGTCCAGGTCCTTCTCCGAGTCCCTCCGAGAGAAGGTGGCATCGACCAGCTTGTAGATGTCCTCGCGCATGGCACACTCGATACCAAACTCGTCCATCAGCTTATCGGCCTCGGTGGAAGCGGTGCGAAGCTCAGCGTCGGCGGCGACGTATTGGTAGAAGCCGAGGAGCCTGCCCTCGAGGGCGCCCTCGTTCTCGTCCTTGATGATGGGGCCCATGACGTCCTTGAAGTTGGCCTTGTCGACGGACACGTCGGCGGAGATCTTGTCGAGCATGGCGCGGGTGCTGTCGCACATTTTCTTGGCATCGGCGATGATGGAGTCCTTGGTGCCCGTGAAGGTGGGCGGCGCCTGGGGTGGCGACTTGTACTTGTCTGGCGCCATGGTGCTGGTGGTCAGAGGACGGTGGGCGGTCGTGGTCGCAGACAGAGGCGTTTGGGTGGATACTGGTGAGAACCGGAGCTGGCTGGCGAGAGAGGAGAGACGGGGGAGAGCTCGAGGAGTCGCCAGGATGAAGGTGATGCCTATGAAGAGGAGGAGGAAGGGGAGAAAGAGACGGCGGAAGGCGTTGGACGCCAGGGCGACTCTGTTGGCACAACGGCGGGGAAGGTGCTAGTGGGACGAGGCGGGGAAGTGCAGGCGGCTGCTGGAGCCTGGAGGACTATGAATGCCGGCCGGTGGTGATGATGCAGGCAGGAGGGGCGCGGGGCGTCAATGCAAGGCAGGAAGGAGCTTTGCGAGACGAGGAAGGAGGTGTCGTGTGTAGGGGGGCAGGGGCAGGCGGTGAAGGAGGGACGAGAGAGACTGGATGTGAGGTCTTGGAGGTGCAGCAAGCAGGTGTGATGGCGGAAGAGAGATGCAAGACGGATGTAGCTGATGGGTTCAACGTCAGGGCAGGAAAGAGGCCAGATCTGGGAGCGGGACACAGGGCGCGCTGCTGGGTGGGTGGGCTGTAGCTGCCGCTGCCGCTGGTGTCCCTCGGCGCGGGCTGCTGCTGCTGCTGCTGCAGGTGGTGGTGCTTGGCGGAATCGGGGTCCATTGCGGGGCATCCGTCTGGTTCCACGAGGGCGCGCCCATGTCATCCGGGGGCATGACGGGGGCGATCTGGGTGCCTGCACGGATGGGTTGAATCAGACCAGAACGATGATGCACAGCCTCAGATACGATTCACAATGCTCAGTCTGTTGTCGCCCGATTGGTATTGTTGTGGCCTCGGGAGAGCTCATCGCCCATTGTTTCGTCGTGACCGTCGGCGCAGTCAGGGGGACAAAGATGGTGCGCAATGCTGGAAGGTGTATTTTCTTCTACCTCGCCATGCAGGCCCCCGAGCGCGCCCTGCCTGAAGCAGTCCGGCGCAAATCGTACACACACGCCTGAGCGCACTGCACTCGCATCTCGCAAAAGCCAATGGAATCAAATCCCGTACCCAAACCCCATACTGTACTGCAGTTCATAAACGCGCAACGCCGTATTTCCTCTGCCATGCCATGTGATCATGCTCATCTCCGCCGCCCCGTACATTCCCTGTTCGTCCTGTCGGCTCGGCTAGTTGGCAAGAATCGTCCGTACGAGATCTGCAAACGTCAGAATTGGACAAAAGAGATCGCGCGAAAGGGGGGGACTGTGAAAATGTGCGGGCATACCAGTGTAGTTGACCTGCCCGGAGCTCGTGTCAACAGCCTTCAGCAGCTCGTCGACCTCCTCGTCCGTCATCTTCTCGCCGAGGTTGGTCAGGATGTACTTGAGCTGGCCGACGCCGATGAAGCCCGTCATGTCCTTGTCGAAGACCTGGAAGCCGCGGCAGTACTCGTCGGGCTCGCCAGGGTCGCGGAAGCCGCCGGGGCGGTTGAGGACGCGCTGGAAGGTCTCAAAGTCGAACTCGCCGCCGACGTTCTTCTCGAGATCCTGGATCTCGGAGAGGGTGGGGTTCTGGCCGCAGGCGCGGAGCAGGTCGCCGAGGGAGTCGAGGGCGACGCGGCCGTTGCCGCGCTTGTCGAACAGGGAGAAGGCCTCCTTGTAGTTGGTGGATGCCTGGGCGTCGTAGTTAGACATGATGAGTGCTGCGGGTTGCGGCGAGTGTGATGCGGAGGTGTTTGGTATGATTGTGGTGGTGCTGGAGGCGGGCAGATGGGAATGGTGGTTTGTGGCAGTGGGAAGTGAAGGATGGTGTGGAGGGGAGAAGATCTCGCGATGAGAGATGCGCACGCAATTCGGGCAGATCAATCCCAACCGAAGCAGCCAGCAACAGCGCGAGGGCAGCGGCCATCAACAGCACTGCTGCCCCCCCGTTGGCAGGTGGACAGCACCCGCCGCCAGCGCTAAAGGGCGAGCGGTTTTAGTGGGCAGCGTTTGTTTACTTGCTGGCTGGGGGGGAACACAAACAACGGACGCAGGGCAGACAGACGGACTCACCATGTTGGGGTACGGTATCGTCGAAAGGTTGAACGGGGAAATCGGTCGTGATGATGATGTTTCCTGCAGGTTTTCTACGTCTCCCTTATGCTCGAAACACTTTCTCTCGACTTGTCCTTATCCCCCCGGTCCCTCCCCTCCGAGCCGAGCTGACTGGTCTTCATCCCAGACACAAAACACAAGAGCTGTCCAGTTCTTCCTTCTCTGTGAACGGGCGGTGACTGTGAAAGTGTGCATAGGCAAGAGAGGGGCGGCACACACCCCTGAAACCTGACGGGGCAACCGATCATGCACCCAATCAAAGACCCCGTTGGATGCTGTGTTCCTTACCTAAGCACACCAAGTACCTTGTACCTCCACCGAACAACCTCCCCACCAAGCACAAGACCGTATGTTCCCCCATCCTCAAGACGACGACCACAAAATTTCGAGAGATGTGCATCCTGTCTACACCGCTGCTTTCCGTCTCATCTACACCAATCGACCGCTGCGCTACGTAAGGACTTGACAGAACGCCCTGGTCCTCGCTTGTCGGGCCAATCAGTCCATCATGCGCGCCGCGCGAGGATGATGACCGTTCCCCAGACCGAATCAACCTCGATGTCTCTCCATCCGTCTCCCTTGGCCTTCCAAGCCGGCACAGCTTCGATCATCTTGTCGAACAAAACATCCACAAGATCGCCCTGACCCCCTTCCGCGCGGCTCTTCACCTCGGGATGCGCATCCTGCCACCCGCGAAACGCGCTAAAGGTCCTCACGTACCCCTCAAACTCGCCCAGCTTGAGCTTCTTCTGTAACCACGCCTTCTCTTGGTCCTCTGGAGCGATGCTTGACGTTTCTCGGTCTGGATCGAACTCTAGCCGCTCAACATTCTCCCAATCTGGCGATGGGGGCACCACGGCCCGTAGTGAATCGCGCAGGATGTCTCGTCCCGGCTTCTCCCAGTACGCAGCCATACTGTCCATGCCCGGCACCACCTCGTCCGCTCCGTAACATGCTTGGTCGAAGATGGCGCTGGCTTCGGGATGGCCGATGAGAATGTTGTCTTTGTAGCCCCAGAACGCGAGCGACCCTCCGCTTCGGACGACGCGCGCCAATTCTGGCCACACCTTGGTGTAGTCGAACCAGTGGGACGCCTGCCCGGCGACGACCAG
This sequence comes from Verticillium tricorpus MUCL 9792, assembly GCA_000732205.1. Lineage (NCBI taxonomy): Eukaryota > Fungi > Ascomycota > Sordariomycetes > Glomerellales > Plectosphaerellaceae > Verticillium > Verticillium tricorpus. Next base: position 509,750 of record JPET01000004.1, read on the forward strand.
GTCCACGGATCCGTCTGGCACGAACGAGAGATCTTCGGAGCTGGCCTGTCGGAAGGTGATCTTCGGATCGTTCGTCGAGTCGGACGCCTGCTTGACCATGCCGGCGCTAGGGTCAATGGCCGTCACACGGCTGAAGTGAGGGCTCAGCGCCCGCGCGATGAGCCCATGGCCGCACCCCAGGTCGAGGAGCGTGCCCGAAGCGGACGGTGCACGGTGATAAGCGAGAACCGTCTTGAAGAGCGAGGCCGGGTAGGATGGGCGGAAGGCCGCATAGCCTTTCGCTGAGAAGGTTGAACGCCTGTCGACATGGTCAGCTTCGTTCATGGTGAGACGGCGGAGAGAAGGGAGACTTGCGCAAAAGCCGACATGATTGATTGAGCTCCAAGCAGACCAGAAGAGAGCTGCGGTTGTTTTCAATTTCGCAGCGCCGACAACTTTGCGGTCGCGGCCTTGTGGAACGAGAAACTCCCTTCTTGCGACGACCAGACCATATCTCGCAGTGCGGCTTCGTCATCATCGGCTTCCTTCACCTCGGTCAGTCTGTCGGCGACAGGGATCGCAATTGCCCTGGGGTCGTCTGAAGCTCGGCGTTATCGGCCCCGCGTCCTCTTTGATCTACTCCTCACTCGGCCGGTGACGCCATGGGGCTCCGAGCTCCCGTCTTTGTCCCACCCCTAAACTCCTCCGAACCCTCTCCACCTGGCCCCAGAAACCTACCTGACTCTCGACATCGACACGACTCGTCTCGACTCGTCGCAACTCGGCACAACGTGACTCAACTCGAATCGACTCAGTCGACCTATCGTTCTCGATCGCCCATCATGTCGACTGAGGCCGCCGCTCGCATCTTCTTCTCCTCGCCCCTGTTCGCCGTGGTTGGGGCCAGCTCCAACCCCGCCAAGTTTGGTCACAAGAGTGAGCTCGCTTTGTCTTGATGCTCCTCCCCCGCCTCATCGAAGGCCGCCCTCACCTCGTCTCGCTTGCTTCTGCCCGCTCGGTCCCCGACATGTCGCGCTTTTCGTCGCTCTGTTGATCGTGGAAGAGCAACTAACCACATGCAGTCTTCGCCTGGTATCTCGCTCAGTCCATCCCGGCAACGCCTGTCAACCCCACTGCGGCCACTGTCACGGCTCTCGGCAAGGAGCATGCCGCCGTGCCCAGCCTGTCAGCCCTCCCCAAGCCCAAGGAGACCTCGGTGTCCATCATCACCCCGCCCGCCGCGACTCTCAAGGTCCTGAAGGAGGCCCGCGACCTGGGGATCCCCGCCGTCTGGCTGCAGCCCGGCAGCTTTGACGACGCCGTCATTGCGTATGCGCGTGAGGAGGGGGCCTTCGAGGCCGTTGTTGCGGGGGACGGCGGGCGTGGCCACGAGGGGTGGTGCGTGCTTGTCGACGGAGAGCGAGCTTTGAAGGCGGCCGGCAAGCTGTGAGCCGAGCGAGCTACTCGATCGAAGGAAACAGGAGAGCAGCAAGCCCGCCAGCGCAGCAAGCAGCAAGCAGCAAGCTAGGGACGAGATCTGCAGGCGCGGTATCGAAAACGCACCTCAAAATGTCAGCCGTGTTATACCCGAATCTGCTTCCTGACGGTCCCATGTTCATCTTGTCTCGGGCGAGCACACGATTCGCCCTGTTTCCCCAACAAGATACGCATCGTCGTCCCATCATCAGGCCACTAGATACCCCCAGACCCCTCCCCTCCCACTCGGCATGCGCAAGCTCCCTTCGGCCGCTTTCCCCGCACAAAGACGGCCAACGACATGCCTCGCTCACAGATTCGAAGCTACTGCGGCTGAAAACATCACCATCTCTCCCCATACCCGCTACCCGCTATTCGATCGTGCCTCCCCCCCTCCTCAACCCCGGATTCCGCTCCAACCCCGAGGAATGAGGCTAAGGGACGCCGACTCCTATTCCCACCCACCATCAGAAGCCCAAGCTCCTCTAAACTGCCGTCCTCTTGTCAGGCAGATCTACGACTCGCTGAGTCGTCGATCCGCCTTCTAGCCCTTCCGCTCGGCAGAAAGGAGGTCCTCGCATCGTGCTGCAGCTACTCACTGCCGGACCAGCACCTCCACTCAACATCTCAAGTGCATTCTCGTGACCCTGCCACCGGTCTAGACATCCCTAACTCCGTCATGACTGGCATGTTATCCTATCGGGCGGCATCATCGAGCGTTAGAGCTGCGTCTTGCTCACCGCGTCGAGTCAGAGCTGCCTGAACTGAGCACGTCGAGCTCGAGCTCCCACGCCATGACCCCTTTTCCATAGCTACTTGAAGCTGGTCCTCGTCCTGCTGTCCGTTTAGGGTGTCCATATCTGTAGTCTTCCCTTTCAGGAACACCAGCCATACAGCACTACATATCTTGAATCAGCACTACAAACGCCATGGATCCCAAGCACGAAGAGCCCACCGACAGCGCCTACAACGGCGGCCACATGCATCCCTCGGACGAGTTTCTCGACGAGACTGCCACCCGCGATGAGCACCTGCGCCGCATCCGCACCGCCGGCTCCATCTCCATCTCCCCCGAGCTGTTCGAGAAGCTGTACTTGTCGCCACAGAATGCCGTGAAGGGCGACCTGCGCAAAACGTTCGGCAACCCGACGCCCATGTGAGCCTGCCGAATCCTCGCATCGCACCAGAGTGAGCATGCTAATAATGACAGCGCCCTCGCCGGCTTCCTCCTGTCACTGTTTCCCCTATCCTGCGATCTCATGGGCTGGCGGGGCGCCGGCGGCAACGGAGCCGCCAGCATGTACGTCCTTCTCTCTCTTCCCAACCATGCCATATCCCCGTACCCAATGGTGCCGCCCCTCGCCTGTTGATGCAAAGAGGACTGACCTCGCCAGCGGCGCCTTCTTCTTCTTCGGTGGCCTTCTCATGTTCCTCGGCGGCCTTCTCGAATGGATTCTCGGCAACACCTTTCCGGCCGTCGTCTTCCTGACCTTCTCGGCCTTCTGGTTCACGTTTGGCGCGACCCTAAACCCGTCATTCGCCGCCTTCTCGTCCTACGCGCCCCCAGACGCCGCTTCGGTCGCCGAGGGCCTGCAGACACGCGGCTTCAACGCCAGCTTCGGCTTCTTCCTGCTGACCATGATGCTCCTCTGCCTCGTGTACCTCGTCTGCTCGCTGCGCACCAACATTGTCTTCTTCATCATCTTCCTGACCCTCGTCCTGGCCTTTGGGCTGCTGACAGGCGCCTACTGGGCCCTGGCTTCCGATTACACGGGCAATGCGGCGTTCGCGAACAAGCTCATCGTGGTATGTTCATGCTGCCTGTCCCGTGGAAGTGAACCCTTTCTGGTCTACGTGGGGAGCACTTCTCGAAGATGTCGTCGCTGACTGCATGTAGGGCGGCGGGGCCTGCGCATTTGTGACTTGCCTCGCTGGGTGGTGGATCTTTGTCGCCATACTGCTGGCCATCTTGGAGTTCCCCGTCCAGATTCCCGTGGGAGACCTGAGCCAACTCTTCAACAAGAAGGAGCGCCGCAGCAAGAGCAATGTTTAAGGAGAGGCACATGTACTTGTATATTCTCACCTATATCCATCAGTAAGGTGTGGGCATTGTTTCCTTCCCCCTCAATGAGAACTAGGTTGCCACATTGAGTCCATAAAGACCTCCGTTGCCTCCAAAAGCGGTGTTAAGCGCGGCTTTGACATATACTCCAGACATAATAATCTAAACATCGGTGTGTTGATCCTCAGATCTCCAGAACATCTGGGCTGGTTCCGCTCAGGATAGCTTCTGCCTGGGATAGAATGCGTCTGGAAACAAAAACATGACGAGCGCAGAGTATTGCCCGATTATGCCACCTCATGTTGCGAAGAACGGTTCATAAATGGTCTGTTTTCACGACGCCCGATAATCGTCAAACCTAACAATTTGGGAAGACAATGGCTGTGGCTGTTCACCTAACCTACAATCAAAACTGACGCCGACTCCGTGGTATCCATACAGTTCATGACTCCATCCACGCTCGCAGTATCATTACCTCTGCGTGATCCAGACCATTTCCGGCCCGGCCACCGTCACCTCGACCAGCTCGCTCATCTTCTTGTCCTTGCTACTCGCCACAGCAACCCACGCGTGCCCCCAGAGGCCCTCGGGCACATCCGCCACGCCCTTCTCGAGCTTCGTGAACTCCAGGCTCCCCCACGGGCCCATCCAAGCGAGCCACAGCTTCGCGTTGTACGGCCAGTCATCCACGTGGACCTCGACCGCGCTCACCCGGCCGTCCGGCCCCCTCTTCGCCTCCTTGATGTTCAGCTGATGCCTCACGGCGCCATCGTCCCAGACCTTCATCACGTCGCCGGGACACTCCTTCACGAAGTGGTGCTTCGCGTACGCGTACACGAGCCCCGCCGGCACGGGAACCTCGCGCGGCGCGATGGCCGCCGCCCGCCCCTGCATCATGTTGGCCACGGCGGCCATGCGCGACTTGGCCCCCAGCGCCGAGGCGAGGCACCCGACAAGCCATGGGTCCGAGTGCGCCAGCCGGCCGGCGATGTCGGCGAGGAAGCCGATCTCCAGGTCCAGCAGCGCGAGCACCGTGTCGAGGAAGGCGTCGACGTCCTCGTCGTCCTCGAGCGTGTACTCTCACTCGCCGTCGAGGACGGGCTTCTTGTAGTGCTGCAGCGAGTCGGTGGCCGTGGCGCGGTGGATCCACGTCTGCGCGGCCATGGCGGCGATCGTGTCGACGATGGTCTGCGGGTAGGCGCCGGCCCACTTGCCGCCCTCCTGGAGGTGGTCGCGGCCGCGGATGAGGACGCGCAGGAGGATGTTGTCGAGGTAGTGCAGCAGGTGGAGGCGCGCCACGGCCGGCTCCGAGATGGACTCGGGCCAGCTGTAGTTGGCCACGGGCCCGCCGCCGGCCCGCCCGATGATGTACTGGTCATGGTCGCCGGGCTTGGGCACGTGCTGGATGCGGTCGAGGCTCAGAGGCGCCACGTCCACCACGGCGCTGTTGAGGGTCGGGATGATGGTGCCGTTGGCGCTGAGCACGCCGCCGATCGGGGACAGGGGCACCAGCTGGCCGGCTCCGGCCTTGCCGGCCTTCTCGGTGAAGGACGCCAGCGTGTTGCCCTCGGCGGGAGCGTTGACGCTGCCGACCATGCCGTTCTTGCAGTGCTGTCCCTGGGCGCAGTAGAACCAGATGGGCTTGGTGTCATTGACGATGATGTCAAAGGCGAGGCCCGAGGGGGCGTTGACGGCGGGGATCAGACCGCTGCTGAAGCCGTCCTCGAGCTGCTCGCATGGCTTGTCGAAGGAAGACTGTGTCACCGAGTGGTTCTTGGGGTTGAAGTTGAATTGGATGTGCGTGCCGACGGGCTCCTTGATGTCGTTGGGCTTGAAGATGAACTTGTCGTCCACTCCCACTTCGACCTGCGTCACGCGCAGGCCGCCGACGGGAAGACCATTGGCCGGTGATGTGCTGTCTGGCGCGTTCTTTGCCTTGTCCTTGAAAGCCTGGAACGTATTGCCAGACTGGGGAGCGTTGACGGAGTGAACCATGCCGTTCTGGCAGTGCTTCCCTTGTCCGCAGTACACCCAGATGGGTTTCGTGCCGTTGACTGTGATCGTCCATGTTGTTGACGAAGCCTCGGTCTTGGACTCGGAAGGTGTGAATGCAGAGAAGAAACCGTCCTTCAGCGGCTGGCAAGGCTCGTCAAAAGACGATTGTGTAACGGAGTGGTTCTGAGAGTTGAGATGTCAATTGACTTGTCGAGGAGACTTGCCCAGTGTCGTGACTTACAGCTGCAAAGAACTCATAGGTGATTGTGTCACCGTGACGCGCATGCAGCGTCTCGGGCTCGAATTTAAGCTCGCCGTTCTTCCCAACTGTAACATCGTGATGCGCAGCTTGTGTTCGAGACACGAGGCTCGCGATGGCGAGGACTGAGAAATTGGTGATCCTCATGATGACTCGATTGATAGCAAAAGAAACTATCAAAAACAATCTGACCAAAAGAACAAAGTTGAGGGCGACGGGAAAGATCTTGCGATTAGGTTGCTCGAGTGCGAAGCGGCCATGTTAAATCACAAGCTCACAATCCCATCCTGCACCCCCCCGATACCCTGTCTGCCATCCCATGTAAGCTAGCCAGGGGTCGACATGAAGGGATCCTTCATGCCATTCTCTCTCGCCCTACAAGGCAAAGCGACCGGCCGCACCGCCCGCCCGGCTATTTGCTGACCAGAGGCTCGCAAAGCAGTAAGGTGACATGCCCAGACTTCGGCAGCCGGGGAGCCAGCACACAATTTCTTGGAAGCTATTTTGGACCCCAACATGCTGCCATGATCCCTGGTCAGTGAGATATAGATAGAGTTGGGGGCTGTGAAAAGCGTTTAGGCGCCGGTGGTGTGTTGGTCCGAACCCCTGAACCTGCGTTAATTCACTGGGGAACGACAGGGGTGGCCGACCCTTAATTCGACTCGATGGAATGCTGTGCCACGCGGGTCTTTTGTTACCGGACAGACAAACCCTTCTTTGGCAGTCGTCTTCCCAGGTCTCCCAAGGGAGACTTTTCGAAATGGTCGAAGACGTGGACAAGGATATCTTGACAAAGCGTCACAGGTTGAGTCCGGAATAAGCACAAGATGACTCAAAGGTCAGCACTGACAAAGAACCATCACAACTCAGGGAATTCATCCGGGGCATCCAGGGCATCGCACAGTCTCACGTCAGACCTCTCCAGGCTCTCCCCCACAAGGCTGCCGGGGGTCCAGGATGCCGCGGCTTCTGAGACGCAGAACCAAGCGAAGGATTCGGCCGACCCCTGACCAGGCGCTTCGAGTCAAGCTGTTCGCTGCACTGTAACACTGCAATACCGCGTGCTAAGCCACGCCGTGCGCGCTATAAGCTTCAATCCTTCCTGTACCTTGTCATTGTCGATCGCGCTCCAGGACCTTTTGTCTCTCGCTGCATAAGACCCCTCTGATGATATCCTACCCACAGGCGTCTCTGCAAGTGGGATTGAGAGTGTGCCCTTTATTTCATTCTTCTGATTCTCCTCTGATCTCGTCTTTTCAATTGACACATTGCGTCTTGCTGAGAGAAATATCACATGGCGCGCAATATGTCGGCCGGCAAGAGGCCGTTTCTCAGTGCCCTGCCCTTCGTCTTCTCGCTGATCGCGGCCATTCTCGCGACCATCGTGCTGATCGCAGGGTCGCGATCGAGCGTCCTTGACGAGCTCTCATTCTTCAAGGTTAGTCGCTCACAGCAGTTCTTCACGACCCTTGCTGACCAAGGCAGGTTGATACGTCAAACTTCGACATCGAATCGAAGCTGTCAGGTTCAGCATACCTTCAGGATCTTACCGATGTGTCTGGCCTCGACCTCGTAGGGCAAGACGTGACGGCCGAGTCGCTTGGTCTCGCCCGCACCTACACCGTCTCGCTGCTCGGGTCCTGCAGTCATGACGGCGACTCAACATCCTGCACCTCGCCCCGCGTGGGCTACGTCTTCGACCCCATGAGCGTTCTCAAGCTCGACACAACCGCCATCTCGAGCCTCACGATCGACAAGATCGACGATGCGCTGTCCAAGTACGAGAAGATATCCCGCTTCCTCGCCTTCGGCTACATGGCCAGCGTCATCTTCGTCGTGTTCGGTCCCATCCTCGCGGCTCTGGGCTCCAAACTCCGCCTCCTCGGTTTTGCTGGCGCTTTTCTCTCATGGCTTGCCGTTGCCTTGCTCCTCGCTTCCTCCGGCGTGGGACACTACATTTACCGCAGCGTCAGCAAGGCCATCGACAGTGACCTGGACCCCGTCGGCATCGATTCGGGCCTCGGACTGCTGCTGGTCCCCAGTTGGCTGGCTTTCGGCTTCGCCCTGCTGGCCGCCATATTCGCGAGCCTCAAATCGTGCGCCAGCCCCGCGCGGCGTCATCCCGACCTGGCGTTCGACAACAAGAGCAAGTCTGGTCCGAACGGCTACATCGCGGGCCAGGCGAACGAGTCTTCCGGCCCGGGCGTGGGCTTCCTCAACAGGGTGCAGACCTGGGGCCGCCAGAAATATGTCGGCATCGGGAAGCAGCCTGGCGGCGAGCACGACGGCGCGAGGAGCGTCCCGCGGGCGGGCGCGAGGTCAGGCGACTTGTCAGACGATGAAGAGCACTTGGTCCCCAGGGAACAGGGGGGCACGTACGGATCACAGCGCGAGAGTCTGCAGTTTGAGCCACGGGGCCTGCCCTCTAGGGATTCGAGTGATGACGGGCATGGCGGGCAGGGCGACATCGCCATGATGCCGTTGGGGAACAAGGGACATAAGGATCTGAACACGGCGTACGAGCCGTATAGCTCGAGGTATTAAGAGTTTATCAAGCTAGATTCTTTGGTCTTCTCTGTCTTAGCGAAGAAGAATGTTTGCTGTAACATGGAGCCGAAGCGTTTCTTAGCCTGCAACGGTGACGCCGGCGCGGCGCGTCCCCCATCGTCCACGAATAGTCCCGAGAGCTTCGCCAACGCCTGACTTCATGATCCGCCTAGCTCGCGCCTTGATGCTTGAATTTAAAGCACAGCATTTAATCACCTATCTACGCTGCGCCGAGAGAAGGTGCCATGTTCCACGAAATTTCAAGCTTGACCTCAAACGTCGTGTTGAGGGTTGGAGTATCTGTTGTTGGATCCCCTCTATCTGCGTCTCGAGTGTTCGGTGGTGATAGTCCATGGCCGTGAAGAGTGTGCTGGGGAATCAGTTTCGAAAATTGAGGGGAATCCCCGCATTGGCGTATTCAACGAGTTTCGTCACCTCCTTACCCCGCAATATTCCAGGTCTGTGATTCTTCACCATGCCACTATCCTAACAATCATCCGCCTCGACTATACTCAAAACTAGTACGCCCATGCCACAGAAAGGAGCTTGCGATGCCTGTCACAGGCGGAAGGTGAGACCACTTTTCCTTCAACATCGATCCCATGAGACTCAGTGGAATCGCCACAATTCCCGCAAGGCCATCCGCGACAGCCTCCAGTTGACCGCGCCGATAACTCAATGATTCAAGGTCCAATGCTTCGGATTCCCACCACCATGTACTCGATGCAAGCACAATGCCATCCCGTGCACCTTCGACCGTCTTAACCGCGCGGCAAGTCGTTCTCGTTTCTCCTCCAACAACCATGCTTCCGCCCAAACCCTCAGCCATCGGATAGAAAGAATTGAGCGTGCTCTTTCTGGTCTCCCGAGCTCGGAAAGGAATGCTTCTACCACCCTACAAGTCCTCTCCCACACGCCGGGACAGGCTTCTAGGGCGAGGATTCACTTCGCTGGGCACTTTGTTGGCCACATTGGGTCGTTCACTGGCGTCCCATTCATCTCGGCCACCGGCAGAGCATGGATGGAGGAACGCACCGGCGGCCAGGTTGAGTCTCTAGACAAAATATGCAGCATCGGACCCAACTGGCAAGCAAGCCTTGATCTGACGAACAGCCTCTCACGACCGGCCGAAGAACCGCAGCTGCCGGGGAAAGACCCCGACCTTCCCCCGAGACGCACGGTAGAACACTTTTTCGCCCTCTACTGCTCGACCGGCTTTTCGAAATTCTTCGCCCTCTTCGAGCCGCTCCTCTTCAAACAGACACTCAACCTTGCTTACAGCAGCGCATCTGCTGGAGCTAAATGCTACGTCTTTGTGTTCATGCTGATGGCCAGCGAATGGCAGCATCAATGGAACGCAGGGTTTGAGTTTGACGAGAAGGACTACGAGAGCAAAGCCTCCCTCCTGGTGCCGCATATGATCGGAAAGCCAGACGTCACATCGACACAGACTTTTCTCATGCTGGTGAGAAACAGCACTCCTCGTTGGATACTTCAACTCGAAGGTGGGATAGTCAGCTGACACTTGGACTCTCAGGCAGTTCACTACCTATTCCGCGGAAGGGAAGAGCCCGCGATAATCTACCACGCCATGGCATGTCGCCATCTCTTCTCTCTTGGCGCGCATGTCCAACCGGCACACCGCTCCCAGAAAACTCACGGGAGCGAAGAAGGCATGTCCCAGTTAACCAGGAAACACCTCAGACGACTATTCTGGGTGGCGTACTGGTCTGATGGTGAGGTAAGCCTTCGAACTGGGCGTCCTCCATCCATAGATGATGAATACTGCGATCTCTCACTCCCAGTCGATCACCATAATTTCGAAACTGGTGACTCTAACAACGACCTGAAGCTGCTGGACCCGAGTGTTCTCAATGAGGGCATTGGTCTCAGCATCACGGATTTGCAGTTAGCAATGATCAAATCGCGCGTCGGCAAGGGGCTCTATTCTGCTTCAGCCCTCAGAAAGACAGATACGGAAACCCTCCGTGTTGTCCGCGAATTGGATGAGGAGCTGGAACAATGGAGGGTGTCCGTACCACTGTGTGACCGACCCACGCTGGGAAGGGAGCACGACCATCAGTCGCTGGATGATCCAGATCTCAGCGACCACTTCAGGATACGGAGGGTCACCCTACAGCTTCATTACCTCTACCTTGTGGCAGTCATTCACCAGGCTAGCAGTCGCTGTCAAAGGTGGAATGAGACTAAGGAAATCGATCAGCTTCGAGGGATAAGTAGCAGTATTGCCATATCCCTGCACGCAAGTCGGGCAACACTCGACCAAGTAAGAATGACTCTTGACAGCCTAGGTGGCATTCGGTGAGTTCTTTCTTTCCCCCCAATCCATGCGTACCTAACACCATGGGGTGCATGATCCGACATTCATGGACATTATGTGTCCGCTAACTCAAACCCAGAGGAAATCTATTCTACCCGATTTCAGCGGCCCTGAACATTTTCTGTATCATTCTCCTAGACCCCCTCAGCCCTTCGGCAGAAGAGGACGTGGCATCGATCAGCTCTGCGTCAGACCTAATCAATGAGCTCACGGGACGATGGAAACGCGGCAGTGACGAGCCGTGGAGTCCCTACCTAGCCATGTTCATCAGCGAGCTGGCACGCCTGGCACGATGTGCAGTGGACAAAGCTCAACAGAGTCGAAGTGTGCAGGATATTATTGTACCAGTGTAGTCTAGTCTAAGTCTAGTGTAAGGAGTAAGAAACAGAGGGGAGATCCCATCACCCGATCGTCTAGCATGCTTAAAAATCCGCTTGCGCCTCCTTATGCGATCCCTTCAGGGGAAAATCCCATTCAACAGCGCCCTTCATTGGCTCATCGACGTCGACATAATTCAAGATGCGGCTTTTCTTCATTGCCCATTTTGCCAAAAACTCCATCAGGATGTACTCAACGATCTTGGCAGTCAAGATATACCGTGCTGCGAAGTAGTAGAGCGGGCTCGCCCAGGCCTGAGTCCTCGTTATGAGCGCCGACTGGGCCATATCTCGCGACATCAAGGACGTCCTCTCCGACTTGTATGCCTCAAAGAATTTGGTCAAAAGTGCCAACTCTTGGTCGCTGGGCGGAGACGTCGAGGTCAGCGTGCTGTGGAGGTCCTGGAGCCCGTTGCACAGCGTGACAACGTCCTGGATGCCCGTATTGAGCCCCCTCCCTGCGTTAGGGGTGAACTTGTGAGCCGCGTCTCCTGCAAGGACGATCCGGCCCCAGCTCCAGTTCGTGGCAATGCCCTCTTCGAGGTTCGCCATGCCGGCCGTAAGTCGCTTCTCCCACACGTCCTTCACTTTGAGGCTGTCGTCAAGCGGAAACTCTTTGAACCCTTCAACGTACTCCTCTATGTCGCTTTCTGTGTAGGATGCTCGCTCCCGAGTCGGCTCGGGAAGCTTTTGGTAGAGGAAGATCCACGCACGCTCCTTCCCCGAAATGTACATGACGCTCTTGTCCTTGTTTTGTGTGTCAAACGACTGCCCCGAATCAGTCGGCCGCGGGAAACTGCACCACATGCACCTGTAAGTAGAGGCAAAGGGCTGCTGCGGATCCCAATGACGCGAAGGGTCGGACTGCAAGGCGAGCTTGCGCATGATCTGGCGTGTTTTGCTGTGGACGCCGTCCGCGCCGAGAACGACGGATCCACGGAATGAGCTCCCGTCCTCGCAGGTGACCAAGACACCCTTCTGGTCCGATTGGATGTCAAGTAGCTTTTTTCCAAGGAGTATTTTGTCCTTTGCGGATTCTGGCAGCCCGCTGTGCAGTACCTCAACCAGCTTTGCTCGGTGAAAAGCCACAGGACCCATGCCGTGACTGGATTGATGTTAGCTTCCTGGAGGTCTCGTGTTTTGCTGGGTTGTCTTACTTCTTTCGAAGCCTCTGAATCGCCGTGCTGTCGTTCAATACGTTTCCATCCAGGTCGAAGGATCGAGTATGCAGGATCTCTTGGCCAATGTCAAGCAGATCATCAAGGAGCCCTAACTGGTGCATAACGCGCAGACTGGGTGGCGAGAGGACCAAGCTGGCTCCAAGATCCTCGATGATGGTATTTCTTCTCTCGAGAACCACAAAGTCAATGCCAGCCAGATAGAGTGCGTGTGCAGCCGTGAGACCGCCTGGCCCGCCACCAACGACGATGACTTTGAATGGACTGGCACTCATGCTTTCAAGACTGAGAGATCAGATCTACAGCTGAGACTTGTTTCAGAAAAATGAATTGCGAGTTTATGCTGCATCAAATTACACTGCCTATATCTTGGTCTGTAGAATCCTTATATATTCCAGGTCGCGTATGGCCTTCGTCGCAACTCGCGAAACAACAGGTATTGAGCGCCGCGGCTCGGAATCGAGTAAGACTCCGGCGCTAGCAATACGGAGCATCCCGTTGTGGAGCCGGACACAACCAGTCATCTGCCTGTCGGTCCTTGGAAGCTTGGAAGCCCTTTATTACTCCGGCTCGTTGCATGACGCAAATCGTTGCTGCCAACAATGCCGCACGATCGTATTATCCCGAGTCGCCGTCGGCCCTAGACATCGGGCGATCCGTGGCCGCACCGGCGGTCAAGGAGCAACAGGCTGTTAGCGTTCGGAGGGTCGACTCGTATTTGTGAGGGTTTCCCGCACGATTGGCGCCGGTGGAATGCTGTGAAAAAATAGTGGAGCGGCACGTGGCTCATCAGCTCGACCGACGGGACATTCAAAAAGAAAGCTCCGCCTTACTTTTGAATTTCTTTCATGGGTTGAGCCATCTCAAAACCCAGCGCCGAGAGCTGCCTCGCGGTTTAGATCTCGAGCTCGTGCCAAATAGTAACTCCGCTCACTTTTCGTCAAAGACGCTAGTCTTTTTTACACCAGGACCTTTCCTCTATATCCAAGAAGCCACCTAGATTTATCCACCCAAGCAGCATCTACAACGGGCCGCTTGCGACTCACGGTGCATCTATCTTCCTTTTTAACCCTGGCCGCACCTTCTGAACGCCTGATAATGACTTCCTCGGTTTTGGCGCTTCATATCTATGTTTAAAATCGCGTTGACCTGAATCCAAACCTGAAGTCGTTCCTCAAGGCTGGCGATGATGGGGATGGCCTGGGCCTTGCGTATGCATGAGGACTGCCAAAGGCTGATAAAATGTACCCACGCACTCCAGAGATATCCACTACCAGCCCAGACTCAGCACGTGAGATGTTTTCAGCTCGAGGCCGCCGGTTGTACATGCCGACCCACGCCGATGGCAGTCTGCTGTGCATAAGCGCTGGGAGAGTAAGGCTCCCGCGATGGCGAAGCTGGAAGGTAAAAGTGGCCAATCACCGTCAAGATGACTGCATGCACACATGACGGGGTGCGTGTCTTGTCAGCTCGCTATTGCATGGCCGTCACGGTTCCCAACATAGCAAGCTCATCCACCTGCGGTGCCGATTTCTTAATACTTGCGATAGCCTGGACGATTCTTCGCCATCTCTCAGACCGATCCCAGCTTGTCTGCCACCTGCCAACCATGAAGGAGACGCCGCACATCGTGACCGTTGAGCCCAACCTCACCTCTACCGCCTCATCCGCTCCAGAGAGGCCGTACCTCGCAGCCATCGCTCGCAACAAAGCTAAATATCCCATCTTGGGGAGGCTGCTCGAGGTTGCCCGAGATCCATGCTTCGTTCCTCCGCGCGTGTCCATCCTCGAATTCGGCGATTCGGCTGTCCACGAGGTTCCAATTGCGAGCCCGGAGCAGCTTCGCGCGCGTTGGAAAACCAATTTGGCCATTGACGTCGAGTCTGGCATTCGGGGACAACTCTACGTTGTTGAAGACTTTTCGGCGCAATACATGGATGTGCTGGGGTGGCATTTTGGCATCCACCCAGCCTTTTTCCTCAGGCACGTCCATCTCCCCATTTTCCTCAAGGGAGAGCCTTTCGATCCCTCGAACCGCCTACCCTCAGAGCCGTCGTCCTCCAAATCCTTCTCGCTAAGGTACTACGACCTGCTTAACGGCGGCGGGCGTGTTTCCGCCGTGGCCAACATCCCACGGCGGGTTGTGACGACTACTCCATTTCCAAATGGGAACAAAATCTGCTCTATCGTGCGAAATGTTTCGCTGTGTATGATATCGAGCAGTCCAGATTCATGGATAGGTAAGAGCTCGATGTCTCATTCCCTCCGACTTGATGTCCCGGTGATCTCTCATCCCCGCTAATCTCTTTTCAGCCCTCATGCTTGTGGACCGTCCAGCTTCTGGAGAGCCTCTTTTTCCACAAGCATCAGCCTCGAATTCTTTTTGGTCCGGTGATTTGCTCTCGTACGCGTCAAGCTCGGGGCGAGGCCAGCCGGAATGCAATGCACCCGAAGGCCTCTTCGACTTTGTCACCAGGCACTGGGCGAAGGACGCTACCCCTTCGGACATTGCAGCTCTGAACCAGAATCCCGGTGGCTCGCTGTCCCTATTCCTCGCCCAGTCGGTGACCTCCTCGTGGCTTGGAGTCCTGGAACTCGTGTCTGAAATCCTCTCGACCAACGAGTATTTCACCAACGGCTTTGAAAGCATAAGCGTCAACTCATCATCTTATCAAGTCGAAAGAGAGCTTTCCAACCTCCGCAAGGGATTGGCGGCATGCAACCGCACCAGGCGGCGAATTCTCTGGTACATCGACCACATGCGCATCAACCTGCAGACACTTGCCAACCAGGGTGTTTCCGCCGGATGTGATGAATTTTCTGCAATCATTGAAAGGCTGAATTTTGCCAAAGAGAGGGCCGAGTCACCTATTCCCATTGCCATTGGCGCGTGTACCATACTGGAGGCCCAGCGAGGGTCCGAAGAGACGAGATCGGTGAATTTGCTGACATATCTCGCCGGACTGTTTGTACCGTTCACGGTAGTCACGGGGATTTTCAGCATGAGCGACGGGTATTTGCCTGGAGAAAGGTCTTTTTGGATATTTTGGGCCACCGCTGTGCCCATGGTTATCGCGGTCGTAGCCATCGTGTATGGACTTGAGTGGGTTCAACGTCTGCGGGCGAAGGCGAGGGCATGAGCCATGATTATCAAACTTGCATCCAGCAGCAAGTCTCTTAAAACTGCGGATCGCGTTGCGGTATACCCCTTTACTCTGTTGATAACTGGAGCGCTCTAGCTGACTACTACGTGGGGAAGCGTAATGTTCCGATTTGAGGCATCTGGGTTCGCTTGATCTGAAGTGATGTTAGTTTGAAATTTCACCCTCCCTACTCTCCTTGCTCAAGTCAGCGATTGGTTTCTTGATAAACGTCCATGTGAACTTGATGATGAGCATCTTTCTGCCAATCTTCAGGCTAGGATGTTGGCGAACATCGAGCGACCACAACAGTATTCCTCGTTACAGTGCCCCGAAACCTCCACAGCGGGCATTTATTAGTGCATACGAGACAAGGCTCTGGGGTAGCTATCATGAATGATGCAAGTTCATCAGCATGAAAGAGCTCACTCAAAGAACAACCGAGAACGATGTGTACAATCAAGTAGGGATTAAAAGGCAGTCAAGGTTATGCCGAATGTCAAATCTATGGGTCAGATCCCGCGGGATCTCGTTCCGTTCCGCGGGAGCTGATAATCGAAACCTCGAAGTCCATCAGTTACCCCACTACCGACGATCGCCGAACTGGTGCTTCCTCCGACATCTACACCTCGAGTAAGAAGATGCATGAAAGGATTCATGGCATTAAATACTAATCAATCTCTATCTTCCCATAAAACCGGACTTGATTTCATCACGACGATAAGACGACCATTCTCTCTTCGATACACGCCATGTCTCTTCCCGCTGATTGCGATGTACTCGTCATTGGAAGTGGCAATGCAGGCTTCTCCGCAGCGGTGTCCGCAGTTGAGTCTGGAGCACCTAGGGTGGTACTCATCGACCGATGCCCCGAAGACTGGGCGGGCGGAAACACGTATTTCACTGCCGGAGCCTACCGCGCCGCTCATGGAGGCTTAGATGATGTCTTGCCCCTCGTCAACAACGTCAGCTCTGAGCAGGCCGCCAAGATTGAACTCGATCCCTACGCGGAGCAAGACTTCGCAAACGACATCATAAGAGTCTGCTCTGGCCGTTCGGATCCTGAGCTGGCGCGGATCCTCGTCCAAGACTCCAACTCAACTGTCAAGTGGTTGGCTAGTCATGGAATTCGATTTCAGCTCTCGTTCAACCGTCAAGCTTACGAAGTGGGTGGCAAGATCAAATTCTGGGGCGGCATGTGTCTGAAGACGCAAGACGGAGGCAAGGGGCTCGTTGCAGATCATCGAGCTGCGGCAGAAGCCAGCTCGGTCGCGGTAGCATGGTCAACCACCCTGGTCGATGTGAAGCGGGACCCCACGACCGGTCACTCGGTCGTGACGGTCAAGAAAGACGACCAAGAGCAGACCATCAGCACTAAAGCCATCATCTTCGCCGCGGGAGGGTTCGAGTCCAACCCTCACATGCGCAGCGAGCACCTCGGCCCCGGCTGGGACAAGGCTATGGTCCGCGGCACGCCCTTCAACACGGGTTCATGTCTTGAGCTCTGTCTCCGCGACCTCGACGCCAAGGCTGCAGGCGACTGGTCTGGATGTCACTCAGTTGCCTGGGATGCAGCTGCGGACCCAGATACTGGCGATCGCGAAGCATCCAACGAGTACACCAAATCAGGCTACCCGCTGGGTCTCATGCTCAATGTTCAGGGACAACGCTTCGTGGACGAGGGTGTTGACTTCCGCAACTACACATACGCGCGATTCGGTCGAGCCATCCTTGCTCAGCCAGAGCATGTTGCATTCCAGGTCTGGGATGCGGTCGGGACGAAGTGGTTAAGAGACGAAGAGTATCGTCCTGAGCGAGTGGAGCGCATCACTGCGGATACTATCGAACTACTGGCGCAAAAGTGTTCCTCGAGAGGATTGCATGACGAGAAGACCTTTGTGAAGACCATCGAGAAGTACAACGAGGCAGTGCGCGCCTTCCAGCGCGAGAACCACGACACGACCTGGGACCCTGCTGTCAAAGACGGTTGCTCAACCCAATCTTTTACGACGAAGCTTGATCTGGCCAAGTCAAACTGGGCTCTGCCAGTAGATCAAGGCCCTTTTCTGGCTGTCAAGGTCACCTGCGGAGTCACCTTTACCTTTGGGGGGCTCAAAGTTGACCCCAATTCAGCGCAGCTCATCAGTGCAACCGATGGAAAGCCCATGAGGGGTCTGTACTGCGTTGGCGAGATGATGGGCGGTTTGTTCTACGAGAACTATCCGGGCGGCAGCGGACTGATGTCCGGGGCTGTATTTGGTAGACGTGCTGGCCGAGCAGCTGCAGATGACATCAAAGCCTGATAGCTGGCGGGTGTATGATCTAAACTCATTGTGATCATTGCGAATTGAACAGTTCATCAAGGTAGACTTCTCCTACCACCAATGTTGCCGCCTACTGAGCGATAGGAAGATGAAGCACCTGGATTTAATCCATTGCCCATGTTACATCGCGCTTGCTGCAAGAATAGGCAGCATGGGCATGTGACTGTCTGACTCTGTATCTTAACCGGCTTGGCGCAGGATCATAGTATTCAATATTTGTGAGGGGAGAGGAGATAAATCTTGCGAGGGATGCGCGACTTGAGGAGCTCTGCGCTCTGTTACGTCTACCTAGGTACGCTGCTGACAACAATGATGTTTTTCAAGAAATGTATTAGTGCCGGGGGGGAAAGCATATGAAGATGCCGTGGCTTGTATGGAAGGCCCTGTGGTGCAAAATACAGCATCCAATATTGCAGATGCTGGCTGGCACTTTATCGTGCCCATACCTTGCGGACAACACCTGCCGTAAATAGCTAGAAATAGAATGCAAAGGTTGAAGAGGCTATGAATGCAGAATGTTTGTCTTGGATGAACTCTTCACTCCAGTGCTTCGGTCCCGAAAACATGAAGTCGGTGCCGAGCGTACCTCCGCAGCAGATGTGGCAACTGCATGCATGCAACATCATCTGCATCATCTGCGAACCTTCCCTTTGGAGTTTTTCCGTTTTTACGGCCCCCAACTTGGCGATGAGTATCTCGGGGCAATAAATTTCAACGGCGGTATTCGCTGCTAAATGGTGAATCAAACTGAAGGGTCACATCACGTCCAGACTCGCATTCGGGATTTCAAATAGTTCGGTCCCGAAAACATGACCCAAGGGCGACGGAATGCAAGGTTGATGCAACCCAAGCCTCTCGGCAGTATAGGCGGTCTCGAGATCTTGCACCAGAGAACTGCTTGAGTATGGAACCACGATAGCTATCCAGGACTTGGTTAGATGGACGGCAGAGCCATAAAACCCGGGTATCTCGCAGAAGAATTCAATCTGACCATCCAGCATCCCGTCCTCACAGTGCACACAGCAGCCATTGCCATCTGACAAACCTCATCATGCGCTTCACGTCCTTTGTTTCCTCTCTCGCCATGATGGCCTCGGTCATCGCGGCACCATCACCCAGCGCAACTCTCGAAGAGCGCCAGTCCAATCTGCCCGAGCTCGTCCTCGACAAGGTCCGCGCCGCTCGACGCACCTTGTCGATCATGGGGCCCGACGTGGAGTCCGTCGTGCGCCGTGCCCAGGCCACGTGGAGCGGCATCCAGAAGGACGGCGCTGACACGTTCAACTGGTTCTGGGTGATAAACAACAGCAACATGGTCTTCAACTGCGACAAGTACGTCGACACCCTCCTGTCGAACCCTCGACCGACGCGGCGTGATCTCGAATCGCCGGAGTGGGCGAAGGAGTGGGAGGCGGGCAACTGGGACAACGACGAAGCGCTCCAGAAGCGCCAGGCGGACTTGCCGGAGCAGGTGCTGGACATTGTTCGGGCTGCTGACAGGACGCTTAAGGCCATGAAGCCGGACGTCTTGGATCTTGTTCGCACGGCGGAGCAGAGATGGACAGGCACACCCAAGACCGCGTCTCGCGAGTTCATCGAGAACTTTGACATGTGGATCACGGATCAGATCGGCACCACGGAGTGGTACATCAACTACCTGCTAACGAACCCGCGGCCGTCGCTGTAGAAAGATCCCTCGACAAGGCCCCGCGGAGACATGGGCATGGCCTGGCAAGCACAAACTCAAAAGGCATGGGCTTGTTCTCGATCTAGATGCTGGGTGAGGATCGAGGTTCGGAAAGGGAAGGAAGCGGTTGCAGATTGTTGGCTTTGATGGGGATCGTGAGCCCAAGGTTGCACTGAGGAAACCCTCTTTGGGCCAACAAATCAAGCAAGGTTGAAGTCGTGACTCGCCCAAAAACAGAAGCAAAGACCATACTCAAATACTATTTGTATCATCTGATCGATCTACGATTAAGCATTGGCGTCTGAAACATCAAAGTCGAGCGCTCACGGCCCCCGACGCCAAGACCAAACACCGTCCGTCGCAGATTCAGGGGCTCAGGGGCGATCCATGCCTCCTTCGGGGAAGACCCGATCACGAACCCGACACTTCAACACGTAATTAGTCCTCGAGCGAAGTCGGCGCACAATCATGGTCCGTCATCTGACTTTGATTGTTTGGCACCACAAGGACTCTTCAGCCCCACGCTCAGACGCCTCCCCCCGAGACAGCACCCAGTCCAAACTTCAAACTCCAGACAAGTAATCTGATGTGCTGTTAACTCTCTTTTCAAGCATCGACCCAACCATCATACAGATGACACCTCCGGCCACTGTCATTGCCTACGGTCATGCCACAGCAACCACGGCGAGGACCAAAACCCAACCCATCGGCGTCTGCCCCTGATCTTCATCCGGCCCGAGCGAGCCACCATCGCCATGACGGTGGCCGCCTTACCCCAGGTTTCACAATCCCTACCCCTGGCTCGACAAGCTTTGGGCTGGCAGCTACTATCTTTGGGATGATACAGGCTATGACGCAGAGATCTCATGATCTCCGTTCGACGGCCGTTTGCATCATGCGTTTCCTCAGGCTATTTCTGGTCTTGGCCAGCCCACGGAGGCCCCCATGGGGCCAGAGCTCGGTCCGCCGTCGGGATTGATATAAGAGCGACGCCCAGACGGGAAGTTGGTCACACTACTATCCACACCACAAGAACACAAGAAACTTCAGATCTGCCAAAACAACAGCTCCTCTTGAAAAGGAGAAGCGAACAAGACATTCAAACAACTCAAGCCCGAACACAGCTCGCGGCTTTCATCACGGACCATCACATCCCGCATCCACCCATCAAGCAGCCCAGCAAAACCACCACAAAAATGACGGCTCCTCCCTCCAACCAGGACTTCACCACCCAATCCTCCTCCAACACCTCCCAGCAACCGCGCCGCCTCAGCCGCGTGTTCCTCCACCCCATGCTCCAGCAGCATCTCGACACCCACCCTCGCCCGCGTCAATCACGGCCCACGCCCCCTACGTCCCCGACCTCGACCTTCTCCTCGCCGCACCCGTCGCCCACAGAGACGACAGGTAACGCGTCGGCCGAGGCCAAGTGACGATGGTACCATCGGGCGCCTGAGAGCGATGTTACGGACGCCTTGGTGGCATCAGCGCCGAAATGGCGAGGAGTTCGGTCGAGCAGGAGGACCTGGACGAAAATGGGCCAAGCGATTTGACGCTTGGCCATGGAGTTGCAACGGAGCAGGACAGCCCGGGAAACAAAGGAAGCGCGGCGTATGGGTCTGGAAACGGCGTTTCTGAATCTCGGCAGATCTTGTGCCAGGTCGTAGGGAGGCTCTCGCAAGCCGGTATTGGAAGCAAGCTGTAAGAGGTATCATTATATCATGCAGAATCTACTCTTCACACATACTATTTCCTCATCAATCGTCATGCCATGCCCCGCTACTTGCTCACCTGCGGCCCGCCCGCGGTCGTAGTCTCGCTCGCCGTGTCCGGGTGCTCCAGTAACTCTGGCCCCGGCTCGCGGCCCTGCGGCAGAGAAGCACCCTGGGCACCGTTCAGCTCCTCCTCTCCTGCAGGCCCGCAAGCCCTGACGCCCGCCAAAGGGTCGGCCTCGTCACCGCCGGCCTGACCGTCCCGGATCTCCTGGCTCTTGACGCTGCTAGCCTTGCTGACGTCCGCGCTGGCTGGGTTCTCCGCCCGAAGCCCGAGACCCTTTTCCTGCGCCGGATCCTCATGGTTGTTGCCCTTCCAGTCCGCCGGCTCCATCTGCGGCACCGCCGAGCCCTCCGGCGGCTCGACGACCACCTCACCAGGGACCTCGTTTGCCCTGGCATCACCAGGACCGTCGGTTGTCCCGGCGACGCGCCACACGACCGCGATGCGGTCGAGCGCCCGGGACCCCTTGCGGCTCGATCCCTTGATGCCGTCCATGGCCTCCCAATCGATGCTGAAGACGCCGCTCGTGTCCGGCTCGCCGCCCTGCTCGGGCCCGTTGCCCTCGAAGAAGGCGTTGAACCACACATGCGCTACAGCCGTGACCATCGTAAGGCCCAGCGACGACGAGCTGCGATTCCGCCGCTCGACTGATATGTTCACGTCGCTGTTGGGAATCTGCACCGGAGCCGTCGGCTTCAGGATGACCGCCATGCCGCCTGGCTCCGTCTCCGCAAGAGGATCTTCCGAGTACCCCGAGAGCTGGCTGTTAGACGAGGCAGGCGAGTCGGTCGTTCCCCGATGTCCGAGCCCGGTCTTGGTCTTCGCGTTGTGCAGCAACGTCTTTGTCCGCCCGCCGTGACGTTTCCTCGAAGAGCTCCGGCTCGGTGGCTCACTCGCGGAGGCAGCAGCGGCGGCGCGGGCCTTCTCGCCGTTCGGATCATCCAGGTTTGTGCTCTCGGCAAACTCGGCCCCGTCCGGCGCGCCCTCGACGGTCCGCGCGGCCGGCACGCCGGCCAGGTCATACATCATGTGCGCCACTCCGCCCTTGTCTGTCTCGGGGGACTTGCCATCGATGATGATCCTCTCATTTTTCTTGAAGGTGTGGAAGATTTGTATCCTCCGCCCGGCGTCCGCGAACCCCTCGACGTCGACCTTGACGCCGTTCCGAAGGCCCCAGACGTGGATCTCCACGATCTCGATCGGGCGGTCAACGTACCTCTTTGCATGGCGGGTCCAGCGGTCGACGTACGAAATGGTGCGTAGCTGGCTGGGGATCGAAACGCCAGCACCGAACTTGGGTCGCATGCGCCGCTCCGTGAACCGCGTGAGAGCCTCTTCAGGCCGCCACCCGCACTCGGCGATGAGGTAGCTGCAGGAGATGGTCCCGCTGCGCCCCTTGCCAGCCTTGCAGTGGACGACAGCCACCCGCTTCTTCTTGTCCGCCGCCGCCGCCTCGCCGACAGCCGCGCCGTCACCCTGTGTCTTGCTTGCGCCCGCCGGCGGGTTGGGGTTCCCCTCGTGCAGCTCTCCGCCGTGGAGCCAGTTGCGCATGCTCGCCATGATCATGGGTACGAGGCGGAAGGGCGGCGGGTGGTGGTCAGGCCACGGATAATGCCTGACGCGACCGTAGACCTCCTCGTCGGGGTACCCCGTTCCCTCGGCGCGGAACTCCCAAATCGCCCACTCCTTGTCATGTCGGTCATCGAGAAACTCGACCAGCTTGTCAACAGGGTTTCGGTACGCCTTTTGCGGCCATGTTGAGGAGGGACCGGATCTAGGGAACACAATTTCAGCAAACAGCATTTGGAGTATCGGCAGCAGCCAGTCATGGATGGATGGATGGATGGATGGGTGGATGGATGGTTGAGTCTTACGTTGCGATAATGTCGGAGGTCACATAGCACAAGTCGATGCCGGCTTCGGGATGCTGCGATCGCGGCCCAGCAACAATCTGCCTCAGTATCGAAGTCATTCTGCCCATGCGAATGGGATAAGGAAGGCTTGGCCTTGGCCAGTCTGCTGTACACAACGTATCGTAGGTAATGACAGGTGGGGAGAATGTGCCAAGTAGGTAGGTCGGTCCGCTAGGGACGAGATGTGAGTCGCGCAGGATGTAGGAGAAGGTCAAGACAAGTCGACGTCTGGCAGCCTCGGGGCAGGCTGATAAGTGTAGGATGTCCTACTCGGGTGACCGACCGTGTCGTCCACAGTTTTGGGTTGGCAGGTCCAATTGCAGTGCCCAAGCCGGGGCGACGTCATCAAGAGGGAGGGAGCTGATGGAGCTGATGGGCCGATGGCATGGTGGGGTTCCTCCACTTTGTTCTGCCTGTCACACACAATCACTGTACGGGGGTGTGGCTCGCCCCCCGCGGACGTGGCTGGTGACGACCGCGACGCTCGACTGGGTATCCTTGCCAAGCGCTCAAGTGTCGAGCTCAACTCCAGCTCCAGTTCCAATTTCACCATCGGCGAACAGCAGGCGCACATGGCTATGATCATAATCTTGATTCGGAAACACTATCGCAGCAAGACACAAAACACGGAAAAACCCATGGCACATGGCCCGCGCGCAACTCGATCAAGGCAACCAGGGGAATCTCGCTCTCCCAGACTCGCCAACACCCCCAAACGGAATGGACCGGAATGGAATGGATCGTAGAAAAAAGCCATGTAGACCAACCGCCGAGCCGAGTAAAGAAATGACACGTTTCGTTCCTTGATCATCGTCGTATTCATCCACGGACCCCATCCTGCCCTCCTGTTTTTCGCCTCATCCCAACCTTGCTCTTCGATCTACTTCGTTATGACTGGTACTTGCAGTCGGGCTCATCTCGAACCGTCGTGGCCCTGATATTGTTGGTTTCAGCCCCCGCCTCCGGGGGCTCGTCCGGGCGCACCCCAGAAATACTAGTGGCAGTGCTGGTACCTCTGACGCGCAGCTCGCGCGACGACTCGTCTTTACGAGGTCTTCTTGGGGGCAGCGGCACCGCTCAGGTAGCGGTTGGCGTCCGTGACGTTGTAGAACTGGCGGACGCCGTTCTTGACGGCCTCCCAAACCTGGCGAGCCTGGGGGGGAGTGCCCTGGTTGCCGACGGCCGAGTCGACGCGGGCCTCGAGCTCGCTCACGCTGTTCTGGATGTGCGAGCTCTGAGCGAAGCGGGCGCGCAGGAAGGCGGTGTAGATGACAAGGAGGATCCACGAGCGGCGCTGGAAGAGAATGGCCGAGAAGAGAACGCGGAACCACAGGCCGAGCTCGAGCTTGCCCACAATGGACATGGAGAAGTCGTAGTACTCCTTAACGAAGGCACCGATCTTGTCGGCGACGGCGTTGGGGGCGTACTGCGGCTTGCCTGAGGCGCCCTCGGCGGGAGCGACGGCCTTGGGGGGCGAGATGGTAGGGATCAGGTTGGCGCGCGAGTACGTGGCAACGTGGAAGATGGAGTAGATGGTGTACGGCAACAGCGCCAGGGGGTACTGGGGGGTGAAGAGCCAGACGAGGGCCATGGCTGAAACAAGTCAGCATTGGTCGAGGAAGAGGGGAGGTGGCGGGAAGACAAACCAAGGTACTGGACATTCTCATCGCTAAGAATGGCAATGGGGTTCTGGAGGTTCTTGGCACCGGAGCGGGCGCGGGCCCTCCAGGTCTTGTAGACGACAATGCCGTAGGTGATGGCGGCGGCGACGAAGGCGGTGCGGTAGGAGAACTGTGCCATGCCGGTGTAGTAGTTCATACGGATCCACGAGAGACCATAGCGAATGGTGCAAAGAATCAGGACAGCATGGCTAGAGAGGCATGGTCAGCAAGACATGCTTCTTCAGTTCGAAAGTATTGTCATCGCGACAGTCGGATCTGGCCGGGGTGCTGAGGCTTGCGCTCGAGAGGGGGGGCCCAGGGCTCCGGCTCCGCAGGTGCAGCAGGCGAGACAAGGCACACGACATGCCACGATGCAGGTTTTCGGGAAAAGGGAGAGACATACCCAGCGAACCAGCCAACTGGAAGAAGGGTCAGCATCGACTCAAGACGATCAAAAGCGCAAGGAGCGCATGGGGTAGGCGTCTACGTACATTGCAGCGTCTGGGCGAGCTGGAGGAGGCGCTGTTGCAGCGGCAAATCGGCCGAGGGAGGGGGAGCCATTGTGGTGTGGTGGTTCTGGGGGACAGAGGGATGGCGATGCGATGGAGCTTCTAGGGAGCCGTGGGTGGGTTGTCGAGGGTTGGTGGGAGGTGTTGAACCCGGGTGTCGAAGGAGGTGAGGGAGAAGTGATGCTGTCGAGGGAAAGCTGGCAAGAAGTGAACAGCGACGACAAAAGCGGTCGGTGTCGGTGGTCGGGGGTGGGTAGATGTGGATAGGATAGATCGTCCAGTGGCTGGCACAAGCAAAATGGAGCAAGCTCGCTGTGTGTGAGTGAGTGAACCGTGCAGGCGCGGGTGGAGGGGTTGGTCTGTGCACACCTGCGTCACTGCCTCTTTTCTCAGCTCGCTCACTCGCTCGGGAAGGTGCAACCTTGGCTTCAGGGTCTGGCTAGGCGGGGCTTTCCTTCCCACTGGCCTGGGCTCAACTCTTGGTCTGGGTGCTTCGCTGAAATGGCTGGGAGACGCTGGGGAAAAGCTCCGGGAGTGATCTGCACAGCTCCCAGGATCACAGGGCCAGGCTCTTTGTGATGATGAAGCGCTTTGTGTGTTTGGTAGGGGAGAGCAGAGTAGGATCACAGTGCTCTATTTCAGGGCGAGTTTCGGTTTTTGTGCGATGAGTCCCGAGATGCTCTCAGATAGCTGGAAAGCTAGGGGAGTGGATGCCCTGAACCAGGCCCAAGGCGGAACCATGAAGCACGTCACTACCCCCAGGAATCCAGACTTGTCTCCTGAACGCAGCTTGGAATCAAGCAAGTCACGTCCCATGGCATGTCTCTGCATTTCGTCATTTCGTCATAGCCTATCGCCCTCACGCCGCTTGCTCACACGCCGTCTCAGGTACTAGAGAGCTTTGACCAATTAGGTGGAGTAGTTCCATTGTTTTCGGTGGCACTGTGTTCTATCACTAAATCAGTCGGAGTCAATACAGTGTGGAATAGGGGCCACTGAAAGCGCATTGCTCTTTGCCAATTGGGACCGATGGAGAAGCTGCTCTGCGATAGCTCCTGCACGTTGGGAAATGTTGAGACGACAGGACAGGACAGGTAGCCCGGCCGACTACCACCACATCACCACCCCTCACATCCGCCTGTCGGAGCTCGTCCAAAGAGCTTCATCTCGCGAGTATGCCGCCCAAAGCCGCCAGCAGGGGCGAATATGTCCACCCCGAAGCCAGCCATGCCAAAAAGAAGTGCGTCGAGCCCATCCATCCCCCACCACCCCACGTTGGAATCGTTGAGTTGAAACCTTGCCCGTGCTAACCATCATCGCCATCGTCTTCAGGACCCCGAGCGCATACGGCATCCAGCCCATCACCGCATTCTACTGCTTCCTAGCCGCTAACCTTGTCTCTGCCGTCTTCGCCCCGATCCAAGACTGCGACGAAACCTTCAACTACTACGAGCCGGCACACTACATTTCACACGGTTATGGCCTCCAGACCTGGGAGTACTCCCCGGACTATGCCATCCGCAGTTGGCTCTACGTCGGCATCCACGTCGTGATCGGAAATATTCGACGCCTGCTCCCTCAGACCAGCAAGGTCGGAGAGTTTTACTTCATCCGCTATGTCCTCGCCGTTGCTTGCGCCCTGTGTCAGGTGCTCCTATTCCGGGTTGTCAGCACCACTCTCAACGCCCGTATCGGCATCATCTTTCTCTTCGCCACCGTCTTCAGCGCCGGCAACTTCCACGCTAGCACCGCTTTCCTCCCCTCGAGTTTTGCCATGTATGCAAGCATGCTTGGTGCCACGGCCTTCATGAACTGGCGTGGCGGCCTCAAGACCTCGCAAGGCATCGTGTGGTTCGCCGCCGGTGCGGTTCTGGGATGGCCGTTTGCTGGTGCGCTTTGCCTTCCCTTCTTGCTGGAGGAGGGCCTCATCGCTCTGTTCAGCGACAAAGAGCGGTTTATTGAGGCCATCTGGCGTGTCACGCGTGGTGTCACCGCGGCTCTCATTCTGGTGGTATGTGCCATTCGCTCTTGGCCCCTTCCCCATCAGTGCGTGCTGACCATCGCAGGCTTTGGACACCGCCGTGAACACTTTTTTCTACAGGAAGGTGGAAGTTATCCCGTGGAACATCATCAAGTACAACGTACTCGGCGAGACGGGAGGACCGGACCTCTACGGCACCGAACCTTGGACGTTCTACTTCCGGAACTTGACCTTGAACCACAATATCTGGTTCATCTTGGCACTCCTCTGCTTGCCGCTTTTTCTCCTCCAGAAGGTATTCTCACCTTCTAGTCAGGGATTCCAGACGGGCCTGCGGGCCCTCATCTTCATCTCGCCCTTCTACCTCTGGCTTGGCATCTTCACTTCTCAACCTCACAAAGAGGAGCGCTTCATGTACCCGGCATATCCATTCCTCGCCATCAATGCCGCCATGTCGCTTCACATCATTCTCGGCGCCCTCGGCCACAGCGATCCGAAGACTCTCATTGGCAAGATCCCGGCAAAGCTCAAGCTTGCGGTCGTCACAGCCACCTTGATTCTCTCGCTTGACATTGGTCTCGCACGCGTGTACGGAATCTACTCTGCCTACTCGGCGCCGATGCGCATCTACACACCGCTTGCGGACGGTCTTGGCGGGTCCGGAGACTCGGTGTGCTTCGGCAAGGAGTGGTATCGCTTTCCCTCTTCCTACTTCCTTCCCCGGGAAATGCGTCCGAAATTCGTGAGGTCTGAGTTCCGAGGCCTCCTTCCAGGCGAGTTCTCCGAGGCCAGGATCGGGTTCGGATTCTGGAGCGGTACGTGGCTGCCGACGAGTGGTCTCAATGACCGCAATGAGGAGGACCTCAGCAAGTACATTGAGCCTCGAATGTGTTCCTTCCTGGTCGACACCCAATTCCCCGAGCGGACAGACCCGTTGCCACCCAACGAGCCGGACTACATCGCCGACGAGGAGAACTGGGAGGTAATCAAGTGTGTGCCCTTCCTGGATGCCGCGAACACCCACCCCGTGGCCAGAGCCATCTGGGTGCCCAATGTGTCCCTGGTGCCGGAGAAATACCAGAGGAAGTGGGGACGCCACTGTCTTTTGCAACGGAAGAAGTGAGTAGTGTCGCCCGACGACACGAGTGTATAATGAGCATGGCCTTGCGCCTTACAAAAACGATACCTTGATAGACGAATGCCTGGACCAGGTTACCAGGATTGCTGTAAATGGAAAAGGGATTTTCAATTGGCAGCAATCGGGCTCATGTTTGCAATCATAATACCATTGGTTTTCCAACGGGCGAGCCAACCTCACAGCCCATGGAGCTTTCTCCGCCATCACGTCGACCCCAACCCCGCGCCCCGCCTCCACCCCGGAAAACGCCCCCCGCCGATCCTTCCACAGGATAGCCCCATTGCGCGCCCTCTCTTTGACCCGATCGCCGAGGGAAATTGCCCTCTGAATCCCAAGACAGGCTTGACCACAGCCTAAACAAGGCCCAGCACTACGACCTTGCTGATCAATGAATGACTCGGCCATGTTTTCTGCGGGGGAAAAGAGCCTTCTCCAGGATCCGGGGTCCCGGATCCGGGCAGCTCGGCACATCGACAGACGACGGCAGCCTTGAGCGAGGAAAGCTTAAGAAACCGCCCGTCGCCATCGTGAAGACCATCACAGCATCACGGGCACACACGGCGAAACAATGCTCTGTCTCACGATTCTTGCTGGCTTCGCGGCCTCGGCCGTCGCCGCATCGCCCACATGCTGGCGTAACTCGACCTGCTCACACCCGACCGAGCCCTCGTTCCCCGGTCCTTGGGATGACAACATTTATGCGCCCTCCTCTCGTACCGCCCGCCCAACCGCCATTATCTCTCTGTCCGACGCGTCCGTGATATCCGAGTTCCCTGGCGATAGCAACACTCGAACCCTCACCGGCAACGGCTCCGCTCTCGTGTTCGACTTCGGCGTCCTCGTCGGCGGGCTCACATCCGTCTCCTACACGGCAACCGCTGGCCCTGCGACCCTTGGCCTCGCGTGGACGGAAGCCAAGAACTGGATCGGCGAGTACTCTGACTCCTCCAATGGCAACTATCGCGGGCCCGGCCAGGCCCTCATCAGTGAGGACGGCGCCCTGTACGCGGACATTGCGGCCGAGGGCGAGGGCAACTACACTGTCCCATTCGCGCAGCTCCGTGGCGGCTTCCGCTACCTCACCGTCTATCTGATGACCAATGACACGGCTGCAAGCGTGACTCTCGACGATATCTCTCTTGAGATTGTCTTCCAGCCCACATGGTCCAACCTCCGCGCCTACCAGGGCTACTTCCACTCTCCAGATGACGACCTCAACCGAATCTGGTATGCCGGAGCGTACACCCTGCAGACGAACGCCGCGCCGCCCGAGACGGGTCGCGTCGTGACCGAGGACATCTGGCACGGTGGCTGGAGCAACGACGCCTGGCTCGGCGTCGGCGAGTCTCTCCTCCTGGACGGCGCCAAGCGCGACCGCTGGATCTGGCCCGGCGACATGGGCGTCGCCGTCCCCGCCGCCTTCGTCAGCACGGGCGACCTCGAGAGCGCCCGCAACGCCATTGAGACCATGTTCGAGTTCCAGGAGCCGAACGGCATCTTCCCGCGAGCCGGCCCGCCCTATCTCGATGCCACGAGCGACACGTACCACATGTGGACCATGATTGGCGCCTACAACTACGTCCTCTACTCGGGCGACCTCGCCTGGCTCAATGACCACTGGGCCACCTACCGCAAGGCTATGGACTACATCCACGGCAAGGTCCTCCCCGCCCCGTCCGGCCTGCTCAACGCCTCGGCAACGGGCGACTGGGCGCGGTACATCAACTCGATGAACGGCAGCGCCCCCAACATGCTCCTCTACCGCACCCTGACCACGGGTGCCTGGCTCGCGGAGCTGGCGCCAGAAGATAGCACCAGCACTACCAACCTCACCGAGCTGTGGCTCGAGCAGGCTGACGACCTCCAGTCCGCCATCATGACCCATCTCTGGGACGCAGACAAGGGCGCCTTTATCGACGGTTACAAGAACCGCACGCTCTACCCTCAGGACGCCAACAGCTATGCCCTTGCTTTCGGCGTTCTTGACCCATCGTCCGAAGAAGCGGCATCCGTCTCGTCCGTGCTTACGGAGAACTGGACACCCATCGGCCCTGCTTCACCCGAACTCCCCGGGAACATCTCGCCCTTCATCTCGTCCATCGAGCTCGAGGCGCACTTTGCCGTGGGCCGTGCCGATCGCGCCCTTCAACTGATCCACGACTCGTGGGGCTGGTACATCAATCATCCCAACGGGACAGGCTCTACCGTCATCGAGGGGTACCTCGTCGATGGCTCCTTCGGTTATCGCTCCACACGCGGCTACACCAACGATCCGAGCTACGTGAGCCACGCACACGGGTGGAGTGCCGGCCCGACGCACGCCCTAACCGAATATCTGGTCGGGCTCAAGGTGACTGACCTTGCGGGTGCCACGTGGGCACTCAAGCCCGTCTTTGACCAGCTTCCTTCGGCGCAGGCAGGCTTCACTACTGTTCTGGGCAAGTTTAGCGCTAAATGGGAGGTTAGTAAAGGGGTGGCCACTGTCGAGTGGGACACGCCCGCGGGTACCAAGGGATGGCTTGACCTTGGTCGCGAGAAGAAGTGGGTGGAAGGCGGAAAGGGCAAGACGGTGGTCAAAGTGGGAGGAGGACATTGTGTCCCCCGGCCGACAAAGCAGCCATGAGTAGGCGAGGTGGTTACATGAATTCTTCCCGTGCCTGCCAGAGGCAGGTCGGGAAGACAAACAGCGGCAAGGGGATTGGTGATGGTAAGGTAGGTAGTCCCGGGGTGGGAGAACAGCCATATCCAGCGCAGCACCACAAAAGAAATAGAAACCTCAAGATCATCGAGAGCCCCGTCGCTTTCAGCCCCCGCGCACATCCACCAAAAAGAAACCGCAGTTCCTCCCGCCAAAAAGATCCGTCAACGCAAAATATGTCCCGTGCCACCTCCTTCGAAGATCAGCACCCTCGCCATATTTCCAAGATTCTCCAGTATGGGTATCTCAAACTAGCCAAAAGAAGCAAACGCAGGTTGATCCATTTATTTAGCGGATCAGGGGATCTTCCCTCGATGGTGTCTTGTCGTCGTACGCAGGTCCGTCGAACAAGGGGGCGTCAGCGTGACCTTGAGGGCTGTCCTTGGGCAAAGAATCCTTCTCGCCCGTAGTGACATCCTTTTCGCCAACGATCTCGTCGGAGGAAGTTTGACGCTGACCCGCCTCCATGTTGTCGGTGACCTCGGCCTCGAGAGCGCCGTTGGTGACACAAGGAGCGTAGGGAATCTTGCCCTCGTTTCGGCGGTGGGGCGGGATGAAGACATTGAACCAGCGGGGTGCGATAAAGCCGAAGCCGATGATGAGGAGGACAATGTGGGCAACACCAAACCCGAGGATGTGCAGGGGATCCTTGCGGCCTTCGGCGTAGAAGGCCGGGTATGAGAAACTGTACACGATGGCGAGAATGGGGCCGGCGATGTACTTGACGAGAGGGCCCCAGAAGGAGGGGATGCTCCAGTTCTTGCCAGAACCGACAATGATGTTCAGATCACGACGCAATTGGTTGCCCTATCAGATATTAGTCATTGCAAAAGAAAAAAAAGAATATACGGAGAGAAGAACATACCGAGTAAAATGCCATGTACCAGAATCTGGTCAGGAAGACATTGCGGCTGAACAGGTTGTTGGGCAAAACATCGGGCGTCTTAGCGATGAAGACGGCAATAGCGGTAGCAACAATGTAGATGCCGAAGCCGACACCAGCACCAGCCTCGGCACTGACAGCTTGGGCAACGATAACACCAAGAATCTGGCCACCAAAGTATGCGACTTGGTAGGAGATGAAAGCTGGAACTCCGATCTGACCCGCAACATCCTTCCAGCGGTAGACCGTGGTGGCTGTGACGCACTCGGACCAGACAACAAAGACCAGTGCAACATCGTTCACCCAACGGTCAACACCAGTGAGGAGGTGGTATCCAAACTCGGTGCAGTAAGGCAGGGAGAACAGGAGCGACAACAGCGTTAGAGCGGTGACGACGGTGGGGCGCGAGAACTTGATGCCAGAGTCCATGACCATGGTGACGACGGCATCCAACATGGCAAAGGCGGAGGAGAAGCCAAGGGTCATGAGGGTGAAGAAGAGAGCGACCGCCCAAAAGTTGGAGCCGGGCATCTCAACCATGGCGAGGGGGAGCGTGCGGAAACCGATATCAAAGCCGCCGATTCGCACACCTTCCTCGGGCCAGAGTCCAACAAAGCCAATGACGCCGTAGACGGCGAATGCAGCGATATTCTCAAAGGCGACATTGCTGCAGACAATGGCGATGGCGTCGACGACAGCGTTCGAGTGCTTGCGGTTGTAAGACGCGTACGATGTGAAGTAGCCGAAACCAACACCAGTCGAGAAGAAGACCTATAACCGTAAGCAAGTTTCAAGTATGAGAGAATCCAGACATGTCCATACCTGTCCACAGGCCGTCTGCCAAACACTGCCCTTTGCCAGCTCGGAGCCTCGCCAGGTAGCCCAGAAGAGCTTCACGCCCTCACCAGCATTCTCGAGAGACAGAGAGCGGCCGATCAGGACGATTGTCATGATGATGGGCAGTCCCATGGTGAAGTAGACGACGCGACCGGTCAGACCGACACCCCTGAAAATACACAGCCACACGAGGAACCAGGTGAAGACCATCCAGCCGGAGGTCTCGCTGAGCATGCCGACGTGCGGGTACTCAACAAATCCGGAGGAGCTCTCGTCGGCTGGGATGGGGGGCGGGTTCTGGATGACGTCGTCGTCGAAGAACTCTTGACCACGGCCGGCCCAGGGGAGAGGGCTCTGAAATGAGGAGCGGAAGTAGGTCATGATCCAGGCGAGGTTGACGGTGAAGTAGGGGCCAACGACGAAGCCAATGTACAGCAGGCCCATACCGGTACCCTTGAGGCGCTGGTTCATGTTGTTGTAGGCAATGACGGAGCCGCCGCGGAAGGCCTGGCCGATGGCGATCTCGAGGACGAGGACGGGAATGGCGATGAGGAAGACGGCCATCAGATAGGGGATGAACCACTGGAGGCCGTAGTTGTTGTAGACCTGCGAAGGGTACCGCAGGAGGTTACCCATACCGGCGCAACCACCCATGGAGGCCAGCAGGAAGGCGGC
Organism: Verticillium tricorpus MUCL 9792; assembly: GCA_000732205.1. Taxonomy (NCBI): domain Eukaryota; kingdom Fungi; phylum Ascomycota; class Sordariomycetes; order Glomerellales; family Plectosphaerellaceae; genus Verticillium; species Verticillium tricorpus. The sequence continues at coordinate 543,186 of JPET01000004.1, forward strand.
GCGCGAAGGCCAGACATCGCGGCCGTCGTCAGCCTTGGCGGGCGGCGGAGCGAACCAGCCGCCGACCTTCTTGACAATATCCAAGGCGCCCATGGTGAGGATGGAGCGTCCCGAACGTGTCGATGGAATTGGGCGGGGGGGCAGACTGTCCTCTAGATCAAAGTCGTCTGCATGGGAGTGGGCGTAGGCGAGGTCGATCAAGGTTTGACGAGACAAGGTATGTGGGCAGGGTCTCGAAAGTAAGCTTTTGGGGGAGAACGGAGACCCAAGACTGGTGAGGGTCGGTGATGGGTTCGAAAAGGAAGGAGAGGAGGGAAAGGATAGAAGATCAGGAGCACGCAATCGTGCGGATTGGATCCGGAAGGTTGGCCGTCTTTTATTCGAGATGGACGCGCCCCGGTAGGAGGGACGGATGGGTCTGTGAAAGACGATCTTATTTCTTGGCAACGAAGGGTCTGCAGGCGTCGAGCCTGTGGTTTGTCTTCTGCTGTCGCCCACGCGGTCATCCGGTCGGCTGCTCCGAGCAAGGCTAGCAGAGGAGGATGCAAAACTCGTTGCGGTTCCTGTCGTCAGGGGTGGGGTGGGCTCGAGGTGTCAAGGCCGGAGAAGGGTGTGCGATGGGAGGCCAAGAGGTGGGTGGGTGATGTACGGACCAGGGGCATGGCGTGCTCCCCCAAGATTGGGTGCGAGATGGCGCCGTGCCGCCTCCAGCGACCCCGGGCATATGATCTTGTCGCCATGTCTGAGTGGTCGGAAGGGGGGGAGGTCGATACAAGGTTGGAAGGTTGGGAACAGGAGAGTTGTGGGCGGGGAGCTGGAGCATTCTCGTCGGAGTGGAGTGGAAGGGAGACGAGACGTGGGACGGAGACGGGCAGGCAGATGGGATGGGGGCGTGGAAAAGATGCACTAGCGCATCCAAGACTCGAGATGGGAAGGCAAGAGTCGTGGGTGGGTGGAATGACGTCCGGTGTCTTGGGAGGCTCCTTCCTGTCTGGCTGTCTATCTGCCTGCCTGCCTCCTGCCTGCCCGTGGATCTTGTGTGGTTGCTCCTTCTTGTTCCTTGGCTTGCTGAACACGTCGTGCCGTGTCGCCATCACTTGGCCGCCGCTGCCCGCGCGAGAAAGGAAGAAAGCCGGGTGGCGCCCCACGCCGCCACGGCGCGGGTTTGGTGGATGTTTGCTTCCTGCCTCCTGGTCCTGGGCAGCTCCTGCTCCTAGCGTCCTGCTTCCTGGCCACGGCGGAGGCGGCAGCAGACGCCAAGCGTCGGCGCCTTGGCGGGGTGGCGCTTGACCGGGGACGCCGGTCAGCGCAATGCTCCCTCTTGTCCCATTCTGGGTGCTGCCGCCGCAGGGAATTGCATCCTCTGCCATTTCGTCTCGTCGACAAGGCCGTGGCCAGTGCCGTGTCCGATTCTCCGCGCCAACGTGGAGAGTGGTGGAGCGGCCAGACACGTTGGTTCGTATATCTCATCGGTAGCAGCAGAAGAATCAGAATCTGCAGAAACGGCGTGGAGGCGAAACTCAACATTCCACTCTCATGTCGCCTCCACCTCCCACTTGCGGCGAATTCATCTCCCCAGAGCCAACTCGGTCGACGTCCCGATCGTATGTCGCCTTCGGGTTTCCGGATTGGAGGGGCGCGCGTGAGTCGCGAGGAGCTTGACCGTTGGCTTGCTCCGAACGACGGTGTGACGATGGATGGATGGACGTTGGACGGTACATCGGGCCCCCCTTGTGCACGCCAAGAGCCTCATCCATCGAGCCCGGGCCACTCAGCGCACAGGGAAGCCCGCCGCTCAAGTCCCGAGTCCTGTACTCTTGCGTGACCGGCTTTCTGTATTCCGTCATTTTGCAGCCCCTTCCAGGGTGCCTTATGTACCTATGTATGGCCGGCCGGCGAGCTGGGCTGGCAGCGGCTGGAGGTACACTCTTGGCATCACCTGGCGGCCCGACAGGAGTGACAGGGAGCTCTCCCTTTGGCTTGTTCAGTTGAGAACGGCAGTCACAGGCAGCATGCCAGGCAGGACCCTCCCACTGACCCTTGCGACGGGCGCTGCAACCGATCAGATGCATACACACATATGCAGGCCAGAGGCACGCTGCGAGCTGAGATTGCCAGAATGTCCCCCCCGCCCAGCCCATCAAGACGGCAACCGTGCAAAGGTCCCTAAGGTCATTGGCCTGGGAAACGAGCCTGGCGTGGATGGCCCAAGGCTCCTGCTCTGGCATGTTCCAGGCGCGAGTGAGCGAGTGGCCTTTGCATCTCGCGGCAAAGTGGCTTGCAGAAGTGGATCCTTAGAGATCCTTGCCCTTGCCTTTGCTCTCTGTAGGCACTTCACCCCAAGTACCTTCCTTGCGTCTTGTCGGCGGTCGACGACTCGACGACCACACCACAAACATCGACGGATCAATCGCCAAGATGCTGGGCTCTTCCTCCAGCCGTCCCACTCCTGTACCCGTCTCCCACGCCGCACACTGCCCATGTCGCCCATCACTCGATCCCAATTGTCATGGCCGACATCCCATTCGGCTTCCCTGGCTAGCCCCCCGCCGTGGACCAACGGCCAGACCGCTGATGTCACTCGGGCGCTCGGGTAACCGCGCGTCTTGCCCACTATCAACTCACTATCACTATCAGAATCTATCAACCCACCACCACGCGACCGCATCTTGGCATGTCTGATGCCATATGCCTGGCTGATGTTGTCATCGACAAAAAAAGGCCCCAGCGATGTCTTGGTATCTACTGCCTCCACGATCATTGCGTCGATGTGCACCCGGCCAATCACTCAACTAGTCATGTCCGCCTCCCACTGATGCTCGACCGCCCCGGGATGCCTCCCCGGTCCTCTCTCCAATCTCGGTCTCTCACGGTCGGTCGCGTGATCACTGACATGCACCGGAGATATCAAAACACAACGGGAGAAATAATCGTGAAGACGGCCAGCTACTCTGTCTGACCCAAGTCGCAAGCCTCGCTTGGATGCTCAGCATGCGCATTCCAGCCTGATCCGACCTCTTCTGTGGCGTCGCTGTCATTGGTCCTTTTTCGCGAACACCTCCAGAATCACATCCGTCATCTAATTCGTCGCAACACCGCCGGGGACTCGGAAGGCCTGTCCGCACCTTCCTTTCCCTTGCTCGGTGCCCTCCGAACCTGTGTCGATTCTCGAGGCGCTTCGTCGCCAACGTGGCTGGCTACAGAGCTGCTGGGACGAAGGTCGAGTAGAATTTCAGAGAATCTTGAGCTTGGGACGCTACTCTAGAACGGGGGCCCAGTGACAGAGCACTGCACCGTCACTTGTTAAAACCCGGCCCTGAAGAGCACCCCAGCACGTCGATGCAGCGTGCATCCCAGCCCTCGGTCTGGTGTCTAAGCATCATTGGTGTGTTGCCATATCGCCAGGTTTGACTGACAGACTAAATCCTCCAACGAACGCTGTAGACTCCTCAACACTGCAGACCTCAAGGCTGCTCTTGTCTGGTTTCCAGTACAACAGACATTTCTCGGCTCTTATCCCTCTCTAATAAATGTTCACCTCCTCCAGTATCCCATGTCACTGCCGTACCATTGGCCAGATAGACTATCATTTTCCAACTCAGCTAGAATCCGGTCTCAGTATCAAGTGGAGCATTTCTCAACGACGCCAAAATGCCATCGGGATAGGAGCAGGCCTCTGATGGTGTAGTAAGGTTGATGTTTATGTCGGCGAATCGAAGCGACACTTCGCCACGAAACTTGTTCTAGGACGTTGGATTTTCCCCTCGTCCCTTCGTCACGAGGACGTCCCCTTGCTTCCCGCCAGTCTGTCGCCAGCAAATCTTTACCGGCGTCAAGTCCTGTAAAGTCCTTCAAAGGACCAAATTGGCTTGCTGTAATACCACATACAACTCACTAACAGCTGACCCGGCGAGCTCGCCAAAAAGGATGCCACATCGGCCGAACGCATACCCGGGGAGATTGCGATGCGACCTCACTATTAGGCCCCTGGGCTCTACGTGATGTTGGATTTGGTGCCTGCCTACATTCGCATCGATTGCGAACTACGGCGTTTTTGGCTAGGTATATGCATCGCATGTTTCGGATAAGAATCGAAGCAGCCCGCGACGCGCTTTTGCCTCCGTTGAATAGCTTGGCAGTCTCTCCTATGAGACTGCCTGCTGAGAGATGGTTGGTTAGATTGAGTTGATGTGAAACCCTGTGAGCTTGTTCACATTGCTTAGCTAAATGGCTGGGATCACGGTGAGCGGAGGGCTTACAGACTTGTCTCATACTCACGAGTCCAGGCAACGCCACAAACTGGAGGGAATGCGTACATGGCAGCTCTATACAAGCTTGCTTCACTTCATTCTCGATGCCAAGTTACTGGTCGTGTTGTTCATTCCCCAATGCTGTATGCACGCGACCGCGATTGCAGTTCCTCTGGATCATGAGTATATAAATGTAAGTAGAGGTTGTCCCTCTCGACGAGATAACCTGGCCACAATCATTGTCCTCATCATCTCTCGGTCTTTACCCTTTTATCTCTTTTCAGAGTACCACTGTCCTTTCAGACTTTACTTCAAACCCAATCGTGATCAAAATGAAGTTCCTCGCTCAGCTTTCTGTCGTCGGAGCCCTGCTCAGCGTCTCGTCCGCGAGCCCTGGCCACAGCGGCCGACCCGTCAAGAACTGCAAAGTTAAGGGGGCTGAACAAATGGTTCCCTGGGATGCCAAGTATGGTAAGTCTAGTGAATGAAAAGTTTGCGACTCTCGAGAGTTGATCGTCACGGGGGACCAATCTGTTCCTCTTCATCTGCACGCAGGCCGGAAGCTCAAGACAATATCCTGCTTTGTAGGCTAACACAAGCTTCTCCCTAGCTACTGGGGTTATCCCCTCTGGTATTGAGCATTGCCTCGCCAAGTACAGTAAGAGCCACCGCAATGTGTCAGCCATTCTCGTGATACTAATATTCTACAAAGTGGGCCCGTACTTGCTCAACCCGATGTATCAGAGCCCTCCCGGGCTCCCTCACGGCGGCCACGGCCATGGCGGCCACGGCGGTCCCGGTAGCGGTGGCCACGGTGCCCCTATCAACGGCGGTCACGGCGGTTCAGGCAACGGCGGCCATGTCGGTCCCGGTGCTGGCGGTCCCGGTGCCGGCGGCCCCGGTGACGGCGGTCTTGGCAGCGGCGCTCCTGGCAATGGCACTCTTCCTGGCGGCGGCCTTGGAGCCAGCCCTGGTGCCGGAGTCGGGGGATGTTTCGGCTGCGTCTTCACGGTTGCCAAGGAAGTCCCTTGCATTTACAACGCCATCAAGGGAGGAGGGTTCTCGGCTCTCCTTCAGTGCGGCGTTGGGAAGAGCGACGTATGTGGCCCTCCATGGCAACAGAAGGCCTACTATCTCTCGTCTCCTACGGTCTGATCTGACTTGTTTCTGCAGGTTTGTGAGTGCCTGAACTGCTTGCCCGACGCCTTGTCCAAGTATGTTCAGGGTTGGTGCTCCTCCAACGAAGGCGAAGGGGTTGCACCCACCCTCGAGTTGGCCGACGATAATTTTGTCGCTAACGCGGACGACAACATTAAGGCTTTCCTGGTAAGAGTGGTCCCGAGTTCTATTGTGCACGCACAGGCTGATTTGGTTTCGTAGGGCCTCCTGAGTCCCGCTGAGCTTCAAGCTCTCAAGGAGAAGGCAGCGGCTGTGAACCCGCCTGCCCCACAGGCAACTGGCGGCGGCCTGACTTCCCCCACCCCCGAGGGTAATGGACAGGGCCAGCTTGGCTGCTTCTTTGGGGCTTCCTGCGGTGGATGCTGCTGTATTGGTCTCTGTGTCAACGACAGCACTTGCGTTGGAGGCTGCTTCTAAACGACCTTTGACCGATGTCCGCCCTGCGATCTCTAACTTTACTAGACAGGATTACGGAAGCGAGATGCGGCGCTTGGGGGACTCGGTTTTCATTCAACACTCAATTCTTTGACTGATACAACATCCCCGTTTTGGTACTTCTGGAATGTCTTTTGCTGCTGGTGTCCGGCACTGGCCGTTGTTTCTGTTATGTTTCCCTTTCTTCTCGAGGTTGGGAAATTTAGCAAGATACTGAAAAAGCAGTCTCACCATTGATTAGGCAACATATGCTTGCGTATCTTCTGCCGTCGCTGAATCAGCATCCTCGATGTTCAGATGTGATCCTTCTGAGCCAACCTTTCTTCCTGACCCATAAAATGGAACGTTCTGGTCCGTCATCTTCTAATCACCCCGAGTTTAGTCTTTGGTCAATGGGCCTGACCAATTTCGCCGACTGGTTATGGACTTTCCTATATCTGCCCTTGAATACCTGCTGTGGGCCTAGAGACTTTAGCTAGACAACGAATCTATGTCAAGCCTTGACCAATCTATTTCGTGACCGCAAAGGAGAAACGACATTCATAGCCAGGTGCTGGCGCATTCCATCATGGTCGCTGTAGATCCTAAAACCTCCGAGCCCCTTGCCGGCCCGGCCCAGGCTGGGTATTCCAACGAGGACGAAGCGACATCAACATGTCTCTGCGGTGCGGTCCAGCTCGCCTTCGTAAGTCACAGCAATGCCCTACATATGTTCTTCAGACCCCTCCAGGATAAGCAATGAGAAGAGCGTCAGGATCCGGACAGGCGCTGATCCACGTGGCTGCAGCCAGTCAAGGGTTCAGCGATCCAAGCTCGCTTCGTCTGCCACTGTGCCGACTGCCACAAGCTCAGCGCCTCCATGTTCAGCTCCGCCTTCATCGTTGCCGAGGAACAGCTCAGGTTCATCCGCGGAAAGGACAAACTCACGTTCTTCAACCACAGCCAGACGGTCGCGACCGGAAATATCATGACGAACGGCTTCTGCAGCACCTGCGGCGTCCTGATGTACCGCTCCAGTTCCGGCTTTCCAGGGGGAATCGCCATGCGCCTCGGCCCCGTGGACGACGTCCGTCTCGCGGAAACAAGTCTCAAGCCAGACATGGAATTATTTATGGAGAAGAAAGCGGCCTGGCTGCCGTCATTTGAAGGTTTGAGACACTTCGATGGAGGTTTCAAACCAGAAGACGTTTAAGTCTTGATGCTTTGAGTTCGTGGCGACAGGTGTTCATTCGAGAGTGTGTTCAGGACTGGAGCTTTAACAGACCAACATGTCTTGATAAGCCGGCTGTGCCTTGGCAAGAGAAAACCGGTCGAGAACCAGAGGCCGCCTCGCAGCACTCTTAGCATGATGTCACTGGGATGAAGAGAAAAAGCACGTATTTTGCTGAGGACACCCATAGCGTTGTGCCTCTGAATGACTCATCTGCTGCTGTTGCTCTCTTCTGGCGCGAGGTGGTTGTGCGCAAGATGAAATAGTTGCTCTTGATCTCAACTGAGGCCACGGCCCATATTCTGCATAATCAAGTCCAATGAGCATGTGCAACGCGGTAACAACCTCAAAGTAACAATGCTCACTTGGGAAAACAAACAGAATTTTTGCACCATGATGTATGAATGAGGGTGATAGGTGTCGCGACGCCAGTTGTGAGAGTTTGAAGCGGCGCTAGGGAAAACAAACGTATCAGTGCTAGGCACAGTGCATTTGCGAACAATCAAACAGGCCTCTGTGATTGAATTAAAGCAAATTTACAGAAAACGATCAAAGTGATTTCCATCAGGAGGCGAAGTAGGTGTGAAAGATCAATGTGCATACTCGCGTAACACAGCCTTTCCTCTACATCCCAACGGCAGTCGGGTATGGAGTAACATAGACGTCACACAGCGTATCACCGACAATGACGAAAGCAGCTGGTCGTAATCTTGTAATCATTAGGTCCTCTCGACAGATGACCAAAGCGCACGGCAAGGCTCGCTGACGATACCCCCTCAGTTGCCCTCGGGCTAAAGTGCAGCCAGAAAAAAGGCACCATGCCTCGCTCATCTCATCTATGGCGCCAAATCCCCAATAAATGCCAGGAAAAGCGCCCCCGGCGCCAAATGGCGCTGAATCCCTAACGCCGATCGCCTTCCGGCGGATGTGTGTGTTGCTGATGTTCTGCTGATGTTCGTGTGTGTTGTGTTTGTTCGGGTGTCCTGGTCGTTGCGCGCGGCATTGCTCGTTGGCCTTCCTCGTCTGACAATGCGCATTCGGAGACCGCCGTCTCATCGTATCCTTCGTCCAATCGGCCTTTTGTCCATTTCCAACTCGGACCTCCGTCTGGAGCGCTCCTCCAGTCAGAGCCTCCAGTCAGAGGTCATCGCGCCTCCTGCGCAGAGGCGACACCGCCCGACATCTCCACGGCCGGGCCAATGTCTCCAGGCGACCGTTCCTCTCTCGCCCCGTCACCTTCACCGCCACCGCCACCGCCCGGCGCACTCTCGCGCCGCTCCTGGCGTCACGCCCCCCAGCGGACGGCCCTCCGCCGCCGCCTAGCCTCGGGGTTGCGCCTGCTCTCCCGACAGGCGTCGACGCAGTGCATGAGCATGTAGAGAAAGTGCAGGATGGCGGCGGCGAGCTGCAGCCAGGTGTACCAGGGGGCCCACATGGCCTTGTCGTCGCGGAAGGGGTCGTCGCGTGAATAGGCCTTGCCCTGCTGGGGCTTCCAGCCGCGGCGGATCATGACGTAGAAGAACGAGACCATGCCGAGGACGCAGAGGAGGAGGTCGAAGAGGGCGAGGAAAGCGGTGCGCAGGCGGGGGATCTGGTGGGTTGCATTGGCGAGGGTGACGAGTTCGATCATTGAGTAGAGGATGCCGAAGATGACCTGGGGAGAGGGCTGTTAGTGCCGAGTTCGGCCACGCAGAGGGGTTGGGTTCGGGGAGAGGGCCGAGGGGGGGGACACGCACAGCTACATAGCCGATGGGAAAGGAGTCGCCGTAGCGCGAGAGGGTGATGAGCGCGGCGAGAGCGCAGACCTCAATGACGATGATGAGGAGGCGGCAGCAGAACTGGAAGACGCCGTAGAGGGAGGGGACTCGCGAGCGGGCCATGGTGCCGGTTTGCCAGTGGCCCGAGTCGTGTATGGACGAACAAGGCAGAGAGGGAGGACGAGATGTAGAGGGACACTATCGTGGCATTCGATGGGTTATCGAGGCGAATGGCGACGATGCTGTGGGCAGTCGAGGATGCTGATATGGGGGGGGGCAGAGGAGGAGATGGCGGCGCTGGCTGGGCCTTCCCGCGCGGGCGGTGGTGCTACCGAGTCGCCTGGCGTTGTCGAGGCATCCGTGGGGGATCTGTTCGATTGATCGAGGGGGATGGGCGTTCGCTCGCTCGTTTGTCAGGAGGGCGTTCGTTCTTGTCGAATATGAACCCGTTGTCGTCGTTTGTCGAGAGAAAAGAGGCACAGCAGGCGGCGAGGCGAGGACGAAGCTGCGTGTTTGCTCGGGTCGAACCAACTGAGGGTCCAGTGGCCGCCGATCGACTGTCGGCGTGGCTGGCATCGGCGACCAACCAGATGCGTCCATGACCAGCGGTGGACCTGGATTAGCCCGGGGGCGGGGCCATGTCATGGAGCCCCGAACGAATCGCCAGAAGCCCCTAGACCCCTCCCCCTGGAGCCCCTAGGGCCCCTAAAGCCCCTAAAAGCTCCTAGAGAGGCACCTAACGATACAGCCTCAGTCGCCCCAGCCTGGGTTGACGGCTTGGCGCTTTCTAGCCAGGTGGTGGGTGGGTGAGGCATATCTTCCGCTTCCCTTCTCTATCTTCTCCCCATGTCATCCCCATCTCCCGAAAAGGGAGAAGAAACGTCTTCAAACCCCTCGTCCATCATCGGACCCCGCCCGAACACGCAAATGACGGCGCACGACCGACAGCCCGCCAGACCGGGGAATGCGGGGAACGTCAGCGTCTCACCTCACCAGGCCCGGACACCCTCGGACGGAGGCTTGATGCCATGACAGGACGACGACACGGCCATGACTCGCCAAGGGTCTTTCCAGAAGTATTGGCGTCCAGGAACCTGCGATTGGGTTTCCGCGGACTGGGCCTCGGGCCGGTGCGACCTCGATTTCTTCTGCCTGAACCAACCGTTGTGCCACTCGGGCGGGATCGCTGCAAACGACAGCACTGGGTAACCCATCACGTTGACGGCCCAGCCAGGTCGAGCCAGGAACTTCAGATGTCAGGTTCTTGCTTTCTTTCTATCTGCTCCATGCTATGATACAACCGCCACGCGGTCTAAGTGTACAAAATATACAACGTCTCTCCGGCGGCCAAGTGCCATGCCTGCACCCCCGCCTAATATATAAATGCTAGTAGTTTTCCCGCCCAGAAACGCCGCCTCTTCAGTATACAAACGCCGTCTTGTGCAACATGCAACATGCAACATGCAACGTACACCGTCACTCCTCCCGTGCTGGGATCACGAGAAGAAGTACTCGCTCTCCCGCAGCCGCCGCACGTCAAAGTCGCCCTTCTTCGGGATCGCAGGGAACGACAGCGGCAGCCAGATCTGGATCGTCCTCTGCACCTGCTGCTTCTTCTTGGTGTCCTCCGACGTGAACACGACGCTGTTGAAGTGCGACTTGTCCATCGCGTTGACCACCTTGGTCCAGCCCTCCGCCCCCGCATCCGCTGCCGGGGCGCTCTCGTCCGGAGACGCCGACGCCTCGCGGTCCTCTCCGTCCTCTCCATCCTCGACGCCCTCGCCCGCGTACTCTGCCCGCGCCGCCGCGAGCACCTCCGCCTGGATCGCCTCGAGTGAGTTGGCCCCCTCGGGGATCTCGCCCAGGCCCAGCTGCTCCATGTCTTCCGGCTGCGCAAGCGCCTCGGAGGACGCCATCTCTTCGAAAATGCTCGCCGGCGTCACCATCTTGCGCCCCTCTTCCACCTTCGCCGGGTCGTCGGACCGCAGGAGCTGCTGCCTCTCGTACTCGAGGAGCAACTCCTCCTTGGTGCTGTGCCGGTTCGCCTTGCGCCACGCCGCGACAGCCTTCTCGACCGCCGTGCCGTAGTTGACCTTGGCGAGATAGATAGATCCCTTGTAGCGGGCCTCGAACTCGGCAGAAAGGCGGCCGATGACGTCCTCCTCGTGAATGCGAATGAAGGAATCGCGGAGGACGCGGTTCATCGAGTCGATATCGGCAGCGTGTGTCCAGAACGAGTCGTGCACGGCCGCGAACTGCAGACCGAGCTCGGAGCACTCGAGCGCTGAGAGCAGCATGTGCGTGGCGTCCAGCGAGTGGATGAAGTTGGGCGGGAACGCCTGCAGCTGCTTCCTGCGGTTGACCGGGTCAGAACGCTCCGGCACCGTCAGCGACAGGTCCTGGAGGGACGTCTTGATGATGCGCGTGCCTGATTTGCGGTACGGCTGCGCGACGGGCATCCGAAGGGGCGTCGTCCACACAATCGTCGCGCGGAATTGCGCGAGTAGGTCATCGGTCGACGATTCCCTCTTCTCGGTAATCTTGAACCTGTTGACGGGCGATGGCGCCAAAACGACGCCGTCCGAGGCAATCCGCTCGAGCTGCTCAGCGGATAGGGCCCTGCAGACACGGCCGCCAATCTCGCCGAGCCAGTACTGAATGTCGTGAGCACCCCGGAACATGGACGACAAGCCCTTGAAAATCAGAGTCGCAATGTACGAGGCTAGTATCATTGAGCTGATGCCGCTCTCCTTAACCAGATCGGGATACAGAGAGTCGAGTTGCTTGAGCACCTGCTTCTTGGCGCCCTGGAAGGTCACTCCGTACACGTTGGTCATGACTGTCTGCTTGACAACCTTCCTCGTGATCTTGCCGTTGACCGCCATGGCGAAGGGGTTCTTGGTCTCGAGATCCTTCGCGATGTAGTCCTTGACGATGTTGGCGACGGCTGAGTAGACATCAGCGGGCTTGTCGCCAGGCTCCAGGTTGACCTGCTTCGCGCCCCAGGTGTCACCACCCAGCGCAGCGTAATGCTGAAGGCCATTGCAAGTCCCGTCCTGGTGCACAGGCAGGTGAGACACAAACTTGGTCGGCTCAGGCGACTCCAGGGCAGCCTTGAGCTCGAAGCAGGCCGCCAGGCACTGCCAGGGATCCTCAGCCTTGAGCCACCACCGGTTGCCATCCATGGGTTTGGTAGCCGAGTCGAAAATGTTGACTAGGTTGTCCATGGCGAATGACTCTCGTTCGCTCAAGCTAGCCTTGTCGTAACCAAAGACGTTAGCGAGATGGACCTTCAGCCACTTGAGACCCTTCTCGCCAAGTTCCTTGCCGTCGGAGAAGCGGAGCAGACCACGGACATGATCAGCACCCATGTGGTTAAGGTACGTCGGCAGGGGGTAGGCGCGGCCTCGGAAGTCGATGTTGTGGGGGAAGTAGAAGGTCTGGTTGCGGAATGCGCGCGCAATTTCGAGCTGAAAGTTCATGAAGCAACGGACGGAGTGCAGACCACCTCGCTCGTTCTCGGCAGCCTTGACGGCGCGGAGCCAAAGCCGTCGCTCCGCCGGATCCTCGGACGCGGCAGGCTCGGGGGGGACTTGGATATCAGGGTTCAGCGCAGGCAGGTTGGCCACAGCAGTACCACTGTTCCAAGCTGCGAGCATGACTTCGAGGATTGGCGTGTTGACACGCCAAGCGGTCTGACCCAACACGTCCAGACCCTTGAAGATTTGGTCCATGTCGCCGCGAGCAATCGCCGCCTCGGTGTAGATCCTCTGATCCTTGTCGCCGTGCTTGACTCGGACGAGGTTGCTTGTGCTCTCGAGGAAACCGCCCTTGTCGAACTTGGACCAGGGCTCAGGCTTGACAACCATGGGGAGATGCTTCGCCAGAAAGTCGCCCTGTGGCTCACGCTTCATGATACTGACAAGTTCCTTGTTCAGCAGGACCATGCCGATCTTCTTACCACGGCGGAGTTGGGTGGCGTGGGAGAAAGCCGGTTGATATTGGCTGATGAGAGTCTTGGTTTCCGGGTGCTCCTTGACCACCTTGATCTTGGCAGTGTCGATGAGAGCCGAGAGAAGAGCGGCGGCGACCTTGGCCTTGACTGCCACCGGCCATGGTGTGTCGGCCCTCGGCTCGGTGTCCTTGGCCAGCGGCTTCACCTCGCCTTCAGCGCCCAGCTCGGCGCGAGCAGCTTCCAGCTTTGTCGACTTGCTCGCAACCTGCACGATTCTCCTCCGCTTCGATTTCGTCTTCGTCTTCGGGCTATTGGCGATCATCTGCGCGCGGATGTCCTCCTCGGCCAGCTTGGCGAGGCTGCTGAGGGCTGCAGAGAGGGGCATGCCCTTGTCGACGCCCAGGATGGCCGTGGAGCTCAGGGTGCCGAGAATCGTGACCGCGGCCAATCGGCTGGGGGTGGAGAGTCGCAGGAAGGGGCCGTAGGTGCAGCGGTCGTAGTCCTCGGGAGTCTTCCTCGGCGTGGCCTCAGCGAGTTCGACTTTGCGCATCTCATCGGTGAGCCGAGCTTCCAGAGCCAGCTGCCAGTCGTAGAGGCGAGAGTTGAGGGAGGCGGCAGATACAGAACTGTTGAGGCCCATCTTCTTGAGAGACTCGTTCTCCTCGCGCCATCGCTCGACGGCGGCGTCGATGCAGTCACGTTCCAGCCGGGCCTGAATCTCGCGTTGTTGCTCGTAAGAAAGGGTCGAAATGTCGCAGTCTTGGGGCATCTTGTCGAAGAGAGTGAGGGTCTGCTTGAGGGTCTTCAGTCCGAAACCCTTCTGGGGAGTGGCAAGGACTTCGGGAAGAGGACCGAGCATTTGAGAGGGTGTGCGCGTGTCGTTGGGGGCGTTTGCCTCGACCTCTTCGGCGGCGACTGAAGGCTCCTCGGGAGCGAGGTTGTAGGTCGGGCAGATTTCGGTGATGACGGCGAGATCCTGATCATTCAGGATGTCGGCCATGGAGAGAACCCTCAGGCCAGCCTCGCCTGGCGCCATGCTCATGTAGCGCAGGACGAGACGATCGAGCCTGTCGGGCTTGTGCTCGGAGAGCAGAGAGGCCTTGAGCATGCAAGCCACCGTCTCGGCGGTTTGGGGCAGTCCCTTGCCACGGACGAACAGCTCGTACCACTTGTGCAGGTCTCCGGCCTGTTTCCTGTCGGGGTACGTGCGCATCTGTTCGAGAGAAGCTCGTAGGAACTGGTTACCCAGCACCATGAGCTCCTGGCTCGGCACACCCTCAATGGCACTGAGGCGCTTGAGAACGAGACCGGCGCGCTCGAGGTTATCGACACGAAGGCAGGCGTCGAAGATGGCGATAATCTCCTCGACATCACCAGGGATGCCTGTCAGGCTTGTTCGTGCTCGAGGAATGGGTGGTGTGGCCTCCTGGACCGTCAGGGGCGAGGAGGGGTCGAAGGCGCGGAGGTCGTGGTATCTCGGGCGGGTGGCCATCGGGGGGTAGGTGGGTATCGCCGAGGCCTTCATCCTGCCGAACGATGATGAATCGGCAAGGGGGACATCGTCCATTGCCGTGGCGAGACTGCGTCCATGGGAAAATCCTGCGGCGGCGCCGAAGCTCCTCTTCCTCGTGAAGACTCGCAGTTCCGACTTGGTGACGAGACCTCTCCTACCAGAGCATGGCAGATCTGTGCGGGCGAGGGAACATCTTGACAAAGGCTGAGAGGGCCGAAGGGTGGCGGCGTGGTGAAGGGAGAGGGTTCTTCGGCCTGATCGCATGAGCATCTTGACGGCTCTTTCGGGAGACGCGACAGGGTGGTGGAATTCGAAAGGACTGGCAGCTCGAAGAGCTCGTGGGATGTCGGAACTCAGGAGTCAAACAAATACATGGGAGTGGAAAAGGAAAATTATTAAAGATCTACTGTTGTTGGATGGGGAGGGAATGTGGACGTCTATGGCGTTGGGACGTGTCGCATGAAGGACGATGCTGTACAGAGCAAAGCTGAACAAGCAGAGACAGAGGCAGAGGCAATCGTCTCAGGCTCTTGTCGATAAGGAGTCGACTTGAGCTCCCCGAAATTTTTGCCCTTGGCCGCCGGGGTCCAATGGCCCACCTCTGACCGTGACTGGCCAATTGGGATTGTCGAGCTGGATAGTCACGTGCTCTCGTGCTTGCCACTACCCCTTCTCGATACTGCCTTCCTCGCACAAGGGCAGATTGACGCGAAGACGCGGAAAGTGGGTCCCGGCCCGGTGCATTGGTTCGCTTTCCTCTAGACCCGCCTACCTACCTGCCTTACTAAGGACAATAGGCTAACGTTTGGCAGGAATATCCTGCCTTACGCTCATTTTTTGAGGTGACGGCCAAAGTGAAGCCGGACCCATCCACGATCTACTGTGCCGACATACTCAACTGCCACGACTGCCGAGACCCTCTCCTCTTGCAGTCACGATGGCCTCACGACCAGCTATGGCAGCTCTCGGCTGCTTCCAGTGCAGGACAGCCGTTCTCAGAGCTGTGGCCACGGCGTCCCGGCCAGCTCTTCGATCACAAACTGCTGCGCCCAGGACGATGCGCAGCGCTGCGTCGGCAACTCGATCCTTGTCGACCACCCGCACTGGTGGGATTCTCCAAGAAAAGGATACCGACTTTGAAATTCGGGAACAATCTCCCGCCGCGGCAGAGGTGTCGAGAGTGGAGGAAGAAACCGCTGAGGCGCAAGAGACTGGAACAACCGACGACGTCGATGCCGCCTCTGGCGATGCCGCCGCCGGCGACGCCTCCGAAACACCGTGGTACCTTCAGGTCGATGCGCCCGTCCACGCACCTGCGCAGCACGCCCCCACCCTCCCCAGCATCCCCGAGGGAGCCCCGCCGATCTTGGAGCCCATGATGAAGTTTGTGTACGAAGAGATGGGCCTCGACGACCTGGAGCTCCTCGACCTCCGCGAGATGGACCCCCCGCCGGCGCTTGGACCCAACCTCCTGATGCTTTTCGGAACCGCCCGAGGCGAGCGGCACTTGCACGTCTCGTCCAGTCGGCTGGTCAAGTGGTTGCGCAACAAGTACAAGATCGACGCCAGCGCGGCTGGTCTCATCGGCCCGGGCGAGCTCAAGACCAAGCTGCGCAGGCTGCGGAAGAAGGCGAAGCTCATGGGCACCAGTGCTGTGGTGCAGGGCGGTGACGACGGCATTACCACCGGCTGGATCTGTGTCAACCTCGGCACCCAAGGCTCGGATACCAAGGAGTCGGCCAGCTTCGACAGCACCGGCAAGATGTCTGGATTTGGCGGCCCTGCCACTGGCACGACGCTCGTCGTCCAGGTCATGACCGAGTCTCGCCGGACCGAGCTCAACCTGGAACACCTCTGGATGGGACAGCTGAGGAGGGCGACGGAGGCAAACAACGTCATTGAGGTGGAGGCGGAGGAGAAGGCCTTTTATGCCAAGTTCGGTGCGAAGCCCCCAAAGACGAGAACGAGAGTCACGAACCCGACGTTCGCCCAAAAAAGGGGCTTCGCCACATCAGCGAGGCGGCCTGCGACACCTCCTGCCGCCCAAGGCCTCGGACCAGACGTCGATGCCATACTCCAGGATACACGCCTCAAAATTGGCGACATTCGGGAGGGCGGCGCCCCTGTGACGGCCGAGGATGGACTCAAGCTCCTGGGCTCCATATTCAGGTCGGTCCCCGCTGAAGAGGACATATCGGCCGATCAAGCCGCCCTTGCCGTGTCGCTTCTCGAGACCATGTTCGGGCGCGGCCTGCCGATTCTGAACCACGACGTCCTGGTCACCATGATCGAGTCGATTGTCAAGTCGGGCGCTGAGGGCGAGCGCATCCGCCAGATCCAGACGAACGTGGAATATCTCCTGACCCACGCCGTCACGAGCTGTCCCGGCGAGGTTCACCTCCTCCGCCTGCTCGAGGCCTATCACCGCCAGCAGAACCTCGAACGCTTCTGGCAGACCTGGCGGACGCCGCCGCGGCACAGCGCTCCCCGCGGGCCGCTCCTCTATCGTTACATGTTTGAGCGCGCGGCCATGCTGAAGCGCAAGGACTGGTGCATCGAGGTGCTGCGGCACTGCGCGCCGGAGATGATGCTGGAAACGCCACCCGTGCTGCCTGTGGGTGAGGTTTGGAAGGCGCTGCGGGCGTGCATCCTCGTCGTGGACCCCGGCGCCGAGACGCTGGCCGAGGCGCCTCCCGTGACGCGCGAGACGACGGCTAGCAAGGAGGAGTGGATCGTGAAGCGGAAGGCGAACGCCGAATTTGTCAAGATGTACCGGGACTTTGATACGATGCGGCAGCGCATCGAAAAGACGGGGCGACTTTGAGCGTGGGGTGTAGTGTAAGACTGTGTACGACCACCATGTGTATCAAATGTAGAAACACCACACAAGAATATAGAGGGACTGTCATTCAAAGGCTTGTCTCTAGACGGGCTCTCTCCCGAGCTATTTATCTATCTAATCTCCTCATCCCGTACATCTCTCATCTTTGATCCAAAGGGAAACGCATTACACGGTTATGCACACTCGGTGCACCGCTCAGCACAGGGGGGCAAAATGCAAAAGGGTTCGGGGCCCGGTGGCCCCTACGTCCCTGTCGTGATTTGAACCTGCGTCAGGTTGGTGTTGAGAGTTCCGGATCGGGTCGTGTGTCGTCGTGCTTCCAGTCGTTGCCCCCGAAACCTCCAGCCGTAACCGTTTGACCAGAACGCCTTCCGAGCGCCGCCTTCGGTTTCGACAGCTGGGCCCATGCGAAGGAGGGTTATAAGCCTTTGGACGAAGCGCGGTGCGGAAGGACCAGCTGTCGCCGTGGAAACAGGTCATAGTCACCAGACAGATATATGGCTTCAGGGGCATCACAGCGACGGACGCCCACGCTGTGATTCATTACAGCTTGGGGCTCTGCTTCAGCGCTTCTCTCAACATGGGACCAACCCTCTTACGGCTGTGCGCCACGTTGCGCTGCCTCCAAGCACGCCTCCACTGGCCGTTGGAGAGCAGGTCCAGCTTGCCGTCGTTGTATGCCTCCAAGCCAAGCTCCTGCTCGTTGGCACTGACAAACGCTTGAACGGCCTTGGCGGCGCCGTCATTGAAAGCCCATACGAGCAGCTCCCTCTGGAACTCGCCGCCCGGATGCAGCGCCGCCATGACCACACCGACGTCGAGGCCTCGCTCTTTCACCCACTTCTCTAACGCCGTGAACATGGCTTGCTGATCACCTCCCGCCGACTTCTCCACGAGGTAGCCCAGGCCCTGAGGCACGGCCGACACGCCGAGCACCCTGCCGCCCTCCTCCCACTGCTTGTAATCTTTCCGCCATATGTCTCTCAGACCCATCCCCGACAGGTCTTCCTTCACCTTGGTCAGCTCGCCCAAATACGCCTGCCGCGTGTAACCGTCGCCAACGACCCGTTCCAGAAACTCCACGGCCGTCACGTCCTTCTCCGTCGTCTTGTCAGCCGCCTTCAGCCCCGCCGTATCGACCAGCACGGCCGCGAGCGCCAGCCACGCGGCACCAGCGTCCCCCTCCCCGCTCGCCTCTCTCAAAGCCTTCTCCCACGCGGGCCTGCACCACTCAACTACGAGGCTCGCGCAGCTCCCGCATCGCTCGACAACGCGCGGCTCCTCGCCGGTGTCGGCGGGCACGCCGCCCTCGTCGGCGTGGTGGTCCACGCAGCCGACGACGCGGGAGCCGAACCCGCGCGCGGCCAGCGTCCCGGTCAAAGCGTTGTGGTCAACGAGGACCCACCTCGTGGCGTCGGGCGAAATATCGGGGAGGTCATCGAGGGTGAGCAGGTCGGCGGGGCGGAGGCGGGCGCGGGCGAGGGCGGCGGTGAGCTCAGGACGGAGGGCTAGGTCGGCTCGGGGGAGGTTGGAGAGGGGGATGTGCAGGGTGGGATGAGGCGGCGTGGTGCTGCGGAGGTAGGCGTAGAGCACTGCCGAGCAGAGGGAGTCTAAGTCCGCGGATTCATTACCGACGACAAGGGTCAGGGGATTGGGACGATGGGCTGGAGGCGCGGTGAGGGCTGCGCGAGCCTGGGCGAGAAAGGCGGGGAGGGAGAGGCGGGGCATCGTGTTAGTTGCCGTGACGCTGCCAGGGCGAGGTAATAAATCTTTTGGAAAATTGATTGCCTGTTGATGAAAGGATCGTGTGTCTGGCTGATGAAGGGGCACGGCCAAGACGAGATGTGATTCCGGTGATCAATTGGCGTGGTGTTGACTTTGGGAGAGGTGAGCAGCCTGCGTTGAATGCATCGCGTCGTCTTGGTGGGGCTTATCGGGAGAGCTTTATCTTATCTTCGCCTCTGACGCAGCGAAGCCGTTATCGGCGTGGTCCCTGAATCGCGGGGTCTACCCCCGGCATGACCAGGCCCCCCACCATCTGTTGGCGCCCTTTGGACTTGGATCTTTGACATGATTACCCATCGTCGGCCTCTCCGATTTACGTACACACGTCCTCGGCCTGACTCGGCATCTTCTTGAGTTGCCTTGTTTGATTCACTCGTCTGTTGCTGGTTCGACATTCCTTTTCTTCGATCCTCATCGACACCTCGCCACCTAGCAACTCTATCTACTTCTCAGACAACCAAACCATCATGGGCTCTTCTCCCACCCCCCTTCGTCTCGCCATTCTCGAGGCCGACACGCCGCAGCCCGAGGCCCTCGCGGCCTACAAGGGCTACGGCGGCGTCTTCACGGCCCTCCTCCGCACCGCCGCCCTGACGCTGCCGTCGCCGGCGCCTCTCGACTCGCTCGTCACCATCACGACCCACGACGTCGTCAACGACCCCTCCTCGTATCCCGACCCCTCGACCATCGACGCCATCCTCATCACCGGCAGCAAGCATACCGCCTACCACGACGACCCCTGGATCACCGCCCTCGTCGAGTACACGGCCGCCTGCCTCGCCACCGGCCGCGTCCGCGCCATCGGCGTCTGCTTCGGCCACCAGATCATCGCCCGCGCCCTCGGGGGCACCGTCCGCCTGTCGCCCAAGGGCTGGGAGGTCGCCGTCACCGACGTCGCCCTGACGCCCGCCGGCCGTGACCTGTTCGGCATCGACACGCTGCGCATCCACCAGATGCACCGCGACGAGGTCGTCGACGTGCCGGCCGAGGCCCAGAGCCTGGCCCGCACAGATCTGTGTCCCGTCCAGGGCTACTACGCCAAGGGCAAGTACGTCGCCGTCCAGGGGCACCCCGAGTTTACGGGCCCCATCGTCAGCGAGATCTTGAGGAACCGGCACAAGCAGGGAGTGTTCGGAGACGACATGTACACGGAGGCGATCGAGCGGGCCGACATTGAGCACGACGGTGTTGCTGTGGCACGGGGCTTCCTGAGGTTCTTGCAGGAGTGAGAAGATATGTTCTTCCACGCTTCAATTTGGTGAGAGAGAAGTTTTGTTCATACAGCATTTGATCTGGGAGGACGGCATGGCGACAGTGGGTGGCGTAGGTAGATCCGACGACAGGATGAAAGTGGCACGGCGTTGGGTGGCATTGCATGACATAGATTAAGACATTTCACCAACTTGCTCTAACATGTCTACCGACATGCCTCGACCTCATAAGTGGCACAGCTTCTCTAGTCGCTCGCGCATGTCTATCTACCCAGACCATCTAACCAGATGCCCGCCCAAGCCGAACCGAACCGTACCAACCTGCCGAACCATAACCGTACCGTGCCATGCGCCGGATGCCATGGGGCTTCCTGGGGTATCATAAAAGAAGTAGCCCCGATGCCTCCTCCGCTGACATAGGAAATCAGGAGTTTTCTGGGCCGGGATCCTAGTAGTGGCCATGGATATGCCACCTTTTTCCAGCCTCCTCTTCATGAGCCTCGCGTCGGGCTCCTTGATCTGCTCCTTTGGAATCCTCGTGGAGTCCTTTTTAGTCCTTGTAGAGCCCTTGTAGAGCCGTTGCCGAGTATAGTCGAGCATTGCCGAGCATTGTCGAGAAATCAACTCCGCCCCCTCATCTCATACACCTCGTCCCTCGCCTCTTCCCTCTCGCGGTCTCCCGCCTCGCCCTCCTCCCCGACCCGGTCCAGCCACTCCCACCACTCCCTCTCCGTCCTCGGCACACCCTGTCTCGACCTCCACTCTACACTCTCCATCTCCCTCCGAGCCCTCGCGTTCCTCCCGTCAAACAGCATCTCCTCCCTCGTCCGCCCGGGCCCTTCCCCCTCGCCGGCTGCCCACCAGGCCCATCCCCTCTGGCCCCTCCCCTTCTGCTGCTGCCGCCGCTGCCGCCGTTGCTGCTGCTGCTGCTGCTGTTTCTTCCCCGAGTGCCGCCAGGGCTTCTCGCGGCACGCGAAAAGCACGGAGTCCGCCGCCCCCTGCATGCACAGGCTGATGAGGCTCATGAGCACGAGCGCGAACGGCCCCGAGTCCGCCGGCTGGTTCCACCGGATGACGTGGTGGATGAACGGCACCAGCCACACCAGCATGTACACGAGCGGGTAGACGAAGAGCAGACGCAGCTGGCGCCGGATCTTGAGCCGCGCCTTGGCCATGCCCGAGGGGTCACCGCCGCCGGGCGCCGATGCCGATATGGCCGCCCCGCGCGGGAGGAACACGGATGAGGAGGCGCCCGTCGAGGAGGACGCCGTATTGGGGTGCCTCGGGGAGAGCGGGAGGTGCGTGCGCTGCCAGAAGGGCGCAGGCCCTGCCGCCTGCTGCTGGGAGGCGCGACGCCGGCTGGGCGCCAGGGAGGGCGAGGCCAGGGGGTTCTTGTTGGACGCCGATGAGACGGGGAGGGAGTGTCGGCGCGTCGAGGGATCGGACGCCCGGACCGGCTGCGGCGAGGTGATGGCCTGGTAGGAGACCGAGTTGTCCACGTGGGGAAAGTGGACGGCGTGGACGTCGGCGTGATGATGGATGTAATTTTGTTCCTGGTGCTGTGGTTTTTGCTGCTGTTGCTGCTGCTGCTGGCTATGTGGCTCGACAGCTTCGCTTTCACGGCGCTCGCCGTCGGCCGCGTGCGTGTCGGCCGCGAACATGGGCCACTTCCAGCGGATGCCGTGGCTCGTGTGATGCGAGTCGACGCGAGCTCGCCCGGCGAAGGGGTGGTAGGTTGGTTCATCGCAAGAGCCCTCGCTCGAGACGGACCCGTGCCGCCGCCGTTCTTCCTCGGAGAACGAGTGGTGCGAATCGGACGTCGACGGGATCAGCCCGTGACAGGCGATGGGCGGCGTGGGCGGCACAGACCCGTTGCGAGTGTCTTGCTGGTTGCTCTGGTTGCTTGGGTTGCTCTGGTTGCTTGGATTGCTCGGGTCGCTCGTTGTCTGATCGCTACTGACGGGGGGTGCGTTGCTATGCCGCCGCATCTTGCTCTCCTCGCCGAAACGGTGCATGAGCACAGAGACGTAGATATACGTGCAAAAGTACGAGACGACGATGATGGCCAGGATGATGTATCGCGGTACCCAGCTTAGGGCGAGCCGTGCCCAGAGAGGCTCGATCGGTAGGTAGCAGTACTGCCCGTTGTTGACATAGGCTGGCGTGTTGAGAAAGGCCAGGGACGCCAGGATCAGGGGCAGCATCACGAAGACGACGTATGCGGAACGTCGGTAGGGGTACAGCCCGCTCTGGCCGCTGAGCTGGCGCGGCTTGAAGATATATAGGGCTGTGTGAATGGCGATGAGGGCGACGCCGATGTCGGACGCCTCGATGCCGACGGATAGGAAGAAGCCGCTGACCTGGCAGAATGTTGAGGTCGACTCGATGGGACCGATGGCGAAGTCGACAATGGGGAAGATCATGAAGAAGAGAGCCTCGACGCCGTCGCTGACGATAAGGAGCATGATGAGGCTTGTGCGTGTTAGTGGGCTGCCCTCGAGGGGGAGTCGGGACGAGAGGAGAGAAACCTACTCATGGCGGAAGCTCCTCCGCATGCGAAAGAACCAGTACGTGACCAAGATGATGAGGGACATAGTGAAGACGGAGAGGGACAGCGAGACGCAGCGCAGGACGTAGATCTGCTGGTCGGACAGGCCGTGGGGGATGTCGGTGAACTTCAAGACTTCGCGCTGGTCCAGTGTGAGGTGCTCTGGGTGGTGGTTCGGGCCCGGGTCCTGGTCCAAGATGGAATCCAGGACCAAGCCCAGGCCGCCCGAGGTGGGTGGCATGGCAGTAGACCGATGTACGGTCCTTGCCTTGAAGAGGTCGCCGTGGATGAAGCATGCAAGCAGACAGGAGAGAAGGGCCAAGGCGAGTAGGTGGCGGGGCATTCAAAGGACGGCTGCCATTGTAACGCGGCCGGTTGTATCTGGGCGTTCGTGGGCGAGGGTCAACAGGATGTGGTCCGTCTCGTGTCGAAGAGCTCCAGGACGAAGTACGAAGTTGTAGGTGGTGACCGTGCTGGTTCACGTTCTTGTGGCGAGGGCAAGGGATAGGTTTTCCAAGCAGTCCAACGTCAAGGGTTGTCCGGGTGTGCCTCGGCTACCCTTTGTCCGAGTATCTTTATCAACGTCCGGGAGGCAAGGCACGTCATAAGCCCTGCCGATATTAAGACCGGCCTATGCCCCTTGCACGATGGTCAGGATGCCTCCGGCAGATAAAGTTCCATGGGCACTCGGAGGGCCAAGGCGAGGGTCCGATACGGTCCTTTCCAGTGAGATCCTATTCCCGTGGTTGAAAGCGAGGGTTCGCCCCTACGGCATGCCTGGATGGGAGTGCGTCGTCCCGATCAGCTCCCGTTTTTGCAATGGCGGGATGCCGGTGTAAGTCGAAAGAGGCAGGCAGAAGCAGGCGGCCAATCCCCCTTTTCTCACCAGTAGGTTATCGAAATCTTGTGATGGGCTCGCCACCCGCGCACTCGATGCTGGTTTGATGAGCGGCGGCGGACTCTGGTCCGGACTTGAAGGATGGGAAAAAAAGTAAGATTAAAACAATCACATCCGCTCCAGCCCTGCCTGATCAAGCCAAGAGAGATAATGTGTCCAAAGGAGCGAGGAAGGCAGGTCCGCGACAGGACGATGAAGAGATGACAGCATCCACCACAGCCACGCGCCGGCGAACGCTCGACTGGACAGTCAAAGCTTATAAAGAGACACGCAGGGCCGATCCCGCAGGTCCACACGACACACCACAACAGGGCCGCCTCTTTGCTGGGCAGACGTAGAGAGAGCAGGTAACAGAAAAAAAAGGGCAGGGGCCGAGCCAGCGCGACGCAGCCCAAGGCCAGCGAGTGCCCACAACACATAGTTTGGGCCGGATCCAACAGGAAAAAACGCACGAGCAGCGCGCGGGACCCAATGGCCGGTGGCCGGACTGGCGGGTTTACCGTCGAGCGTGGAGCCCGCGTGCTTCCGAGTCGTGGAGGCAGGCGAACCCTGGGCCCTGCTGTCGGGGATCTGACTCGGCAGGGCAGGCCGTCGACCAGGGCCAGAGGGTGCGAGAGGGTGCGAGAGGGTGCCAGAGTGTGCCGGGTGTGCCAGGGTGCGCTAGAGGGTGGACGGGGTCCCCCCAAGGATGGCCCAGGGATGTGTGGTCAGAGGCGGCTGGGGAAAAAGCTTGGTATCGACCGTGGCCCGGGGCCATGGGGAACTGGGGGGACGGGATGACGGGTGGTGGCTCTCTGGCGTCTTAGTCTTGTCTCGTCCGACCCTCGGCCTCTTCTCGCCGCGTGAGCGATGGGGAGGGCGCTGGCTCGAGTTTTCAACGACGGCGTGATGTGATGATGAGGGGCACGAAGGCTCGTGGAGGGTTAGCTCCGAATGGCGGGAGACATCGTGGCTGATCTTGGCGATGACTTGGAACAAGATGGGACCAGAGACGATCACTGGAGCTCTCTTGCTACCATCTACCTAGTAGAGAGCACTATCGCGGCGGGGGAGCAACAGGATAGCTCGGCTCGAGGATGGACAAAACGGAAGGGATCGCTCGATAGCTACCCCCAGCTCTTCGGCCCAATGCAGGCTGGGATTGAGAACCACGGCATAAACCTCATCGATCGCGAGGTGGTCTCGGATACCCAACTTGGGGAGCAAGGTAGTTCGATGTAGCACTCGCTACCACAGTACGGCGCTTGCTGCTGCCTCAGCAAACCTTGCCCGACGGATCGGCTTGCCAACAGCACTGTTGCGGTATCTGGGCGTCACACAGAGGCAATAAGAGGAGCCAGCTCATCTTACAGCGGCGATGCTCCTCGTCACATGCCTTGTCTGGCCCCAGCTGGAGGCGCTTGAGCGGTGAGAACCTGGCGTCCTGGCGATAGTCCTTACGTCTTCACCTCGTTTTCGGAAGCCAGACTCAGCTTCCGTCCGGGTGCCCGTCAGGTCGGGGTCCCACCCCGATCCAAATCGTCAAGGCGTTTCGTCAACCCCCTTGCAGGAGGCTTGGGGGGGGGGGGCTTCGGCGCCAGCCCGACAAGACAAGACAAGGCATTCAAAGGGAAATGGGGAGAGCACCGACCGTCAGCTGTCGCTAGCTTCCAGCTCAATCCGCCCGAGTACAGCTTGAACTGCTAATCATTCTGTCGCTCCTCGCGCGACGAAAGCTAAACGCCACCGCAAGAGGACAAGCGCGGGGGGGCCTGAACACGCGGACGATTGTCCGCGCGGCGCTGCCGTGTTTCCCCGAACTGGTAGGTTGAAAATCCTCTTGTCGGTCGGTTTGGCTGCTTTGTCGCCTCGACTGGCGTGGTTGGCCGTGGCCGTGACCATGACTGTGACGCAGTTGAGAGGGGAAGGTCTCGGCCGGCAAGATGCCGGGACACGGCTGTGACGAGAAAACGCAAGAATAAACTAGGCAATCGAACGAAGTGAAACGGAACAATAATACAAGAAAACTAAAATCCGCTACCGAAATCCGTGCAGACGGACGTGCGAACGGTCCGATGGCACTTGTTTCCTGCACTGCCCTGCGATCTTCACAACTCTACTCCTTATTCCGCCTAGCCGGACACACCTCTCCCATCGGCACCATGCCCGAGACCTCGTGAACATCACGGCAGCAAGAAACCAAAGACAAAGCTGCTGCAGACTCGACTAACCCCGTCTGCCCCGTCTGCCCCTCCTCACCCCCCTCTAAGACTGGCGTCGGGGCTCCCGGCTTACCCCTGCCGTCTCTCCAATCCCCAACCTGATCTTGGCCAAGGGGCCATGGGTGATGGTCCAGTTTGGGTCGGCCAAGCTTCGTCATGACTCTGTTGACGTTACTTGAGCAAAACATAACCGCTGGCAGGGGATGCTGACAAGGGCGGCAGCACTAACATTGACTCAACTCGCCTTACCCTGTTGACATGCAGAGGGTGGCAGAGACAGATCAATCATCGCAGGAGACAGTTGCCGTCTTTGATTGCATCATGATGGCATCAATTTCATCAACGAGCCGGATGCCCCAGCTCGCTGCTGCCTGGTATCTAGCGAACGTAGAACACGTCGCACACGCGAATTCGAGTTCAAGCCCAAGTCCAACGCCTTGACGCCGCTGCACTTCCCGTATACTACAAAACGGCAGTCTCGAGACTCTGCCCCCCCTCGCACACGTACACACAGCGCCCCCCATCTCCTGTCCCCTAATTCTCTTGCTCCTCGTAGAACTCGATCGTCATGGCCGCCAGGAACCCCGGGATGCAGCCTTTCGTGTGTACCCAGTACTTGATGTGGTTGCTAATCTTGGCCGCAAACGCGCTCTTGGGTCCGCCGCTGACCTTCATCGTGCCCTTCTCGCCGTCAAACACGATGGAATTTTCGTGTTCGTCCGTCGTCGACGGGTAGTACTGAGACTCGACGCGCATCTTGCCATTCGGCATGAATGTGACTGTCCAGCCCATCGTCGAGAAGACGGCTTCCTTGAACTCCTGTGATTTGTTCCCCCACACTTCCTTCAATCGCCTGCTCAGCTTCTGTGCGCTCGCCGTCTCGGCCTTAGCCTCATCTACGAGCCGCTGCGCTGCCGCTAGCTGCGAGGCAGGAACCGTCGGGAAGGACCCTGCGTTAGCCCGCGACTGCATATGTTTGAGCATCTCCGCGTTCTCCGTCTGCAGGGCCTTGAGGGTCGAGAGCTTGATGGCTTCGTAATCCGACGTGGGGTTCGACCGCAGAGACAAGACACGCGTCTTCGACGACTTTTTCGCCGCTTTGAGCTGCTCTTGCACGACCGAGAGCTCCTTCGCCGTGAGCGCGTGCTGGGACTGCAGGGCAGAGAACTCGTCTTGCAGTTTGCGCTTCTTCCGCGTGAGCTCTGCCAGCTGTGCCGAGACAGCAGCGTCGTTCTTCTCTGCCCCGTCGTCGAGCCTGGGTCGCTTATTGCCAGTGGTGGGTTGCGAGGGGTCGAGCGATGCCATCTCGGCCGTCAGAGCCTGGGTCTCTGCCTTGTACTGATCCACCAGCTCCTCAAGCTCCTGAATGCGCTTGGCCTTCTGCATGTCATAATTTTCTGGCTGTAGGTCATCCGTGTCGAACAGCGTCAGCTGTGCACGTAGGTTCTCGACTTCCTTAACGGCCAGTGCTCGCTGCCGTTCTGTCCTCATTCGTGCCTTGTCGGTACTGGAGGCGTTGGCGCTCGCCTTGGCGTTCTGGACCTCACCCTTCAGCCGTGTCACCTCTGCCTCTAACGACTTGATGCTGTTGTCCTGTGCCGCCAGTTCTGCCTGTAGGCCGCCAATCTTTTCCACGTGAGACGCCACTGTGTACCGCTCCGCAATGAGACCTCTCGCAAGGGCTTCGGGGGAGTCGAATTCGAGGTCCTCGCCCGATTCGGTGGTACTCTTCAGGTAAGCGGTCCAGGCCAGCCTCTCGTCTTCGAGGCGCTGGCGCTGAATGTGAGCTTCGGAGAGCTCGACCTCGAGGGCTTGGGCTGCTTCCAGCTTGCGGAGCAGAGAACGCTTCTCCTCTTCCACAACCTCCGTGGCTCGGTGGACCTGGCGCAAGTGCTTCAACTCGCTCATCTGCTCTCGATTCGTGGACTCGAGACTGCGAATGTGTGTGACTTGTTCCGACAGTTCTTGCTTGATGATTGCCATGGTGTCGGCGTCGCCGGTCTGAGCCTTTAGTCGCAAGACTTCAGATTCCAGTTCACCGACCAGGGTGTCCTTTTCTGCGAGCTGTCCCTGAACCTGCTGCAGCGTGGCTTCGCGGGCCTGGCTCTCCAGTTCCAGCTCCTGCACCGACTTTTGGGCGGCCTGAAGTTGCATCTCGAGATCGATCGTCTTCTTCTCGCTGACTCGAGCCGCCTCATCCTTGGCGTTTGACAGATCCTCCAGCTGCTCTTGCACCAGGCGGGCTTCCTCCTCGGCATCGCGTGTCCTCTTCTCCCAAGTTGACTTTTCTTGGTCGGACGTCTCCCGGATCTCGCTGAGCTCTTTCTGCGCAGTCTCTAGCTGTCGCAGCGCTTGCGACTTCTCGGCCTCGGCGGTTTGTTTGGCGGTGAAATCGGCCTGGGCACGTCGACGCTGGTCCTCGATGTCGGCAGTGTGTCGGGCTTCGGCCATCTGCTTCTCTTGTTCAAACGTCTCTATCGTGTAGCGTAGGCCACTGAGCTCGGCCTTGAGCTCCTCGATGACATGGCGTTGCGACTCGTATTCCTGCGCATCGGGCGGGGCTAGGTTTTCCTTAGAACTCTCCTGGGACGCCGCACGCGCCGACTCGCCAGCCACGCTTTGGCGAGAAGACGGTCGACTGGTCGCATTATCGGCGCCTGTAAGGAGGTTATACGTTGGTTGCGTTTGGGTCGCGCGGAAGGTCTGCGTTCAATCGTCAGATCTGTTGCCCCGCGGGTCTCGAGGTTTGTTTTGATGCGACTGCTTACCCTGGATCCTCGCAAGGACGTATGCGGTCGGGGGATGCTGGCAGGGCCGACACTACGGTTCAACCGCCCCGAAAGAGAGGTGCGCCTTGGTGGCTCACCAGAGGGAGTGTGAGATGGCATCTTTTCGCCACGCAACGCAGATATGCGATCGAGCGAACGGCGATGTTGTTTGTTTCGTTTGTTGACCGAATGGCGCGCCGCCAATGGTGACGAAGTCACGTGTGGCAGTGGGGTGCTTGGGGTGCTTGGCAGGCTGCTGCCAGCTGATGCCGGGATGCGACCTGGGTTGTCGTCCATGACCGCTAAAGTCAGGAAAAAACAAGGGCGGGTGCTTCATTGGGGAGATGCCGATGAGGTGTGAATGTAGGCCGATGCGTTTTACGCTGAGTACATAGGTAGAGAGTTGGCATAGTGTGGTTGAAGAAGGGGACCACAGATGCTTGAGCCAGATCCCCTTGTACCTTCCCGGGTGCGCATTGAAGGCATGAGCACCGAGAGACAGCTCATTCTTTCGCCAACATCAGCTGTGGCACTAAACTCTTGCTGTTTCTCTTATTCCCTCTTTTGCTTCTCTTTAGGAAAGACCAACGGGGTCTGGGCTGTTGCCAGGAGCACCCTGAAGCTCTGCATCCGAGTAAGTCGCCCCTGCCTGGGCTTTGTCGGCTGAGTAAGTTGTCAGTGGGACAGACAGCCTGGGGTAAGACCCCAATCACCGTGTTGTGTTACTGAGGACTCCTATCAAGTGAATCGCATTTACAAGCCCTCAAGCTCGTGTGACATGTTTCCAAAGATTCCATTCATTCAGCCTTTGGACTGAAAGTATCCTCACTCGCGGCAAGACATGACGCAGCAAGAATGAATGTCTAGCAACTTTTGATATGAACAAGCCCTTGAAAAGTCCACTCAAATGGATTTGCCAGCGTTATCATTTGCAACATACGAACTTTCCAAGAAGGCTGTAAGCTAAGCCAGAAGATATCTCCAAGAGCTCGCCGGCGTGTCCCAAGGTGTCGGCCTGGAGAGCGGAGTGAACCCTGTGCCTGACGGCGGATGCGACCGCGAGCAGATGCCTGCACAATGACGTGCCCAGCCGATCCCCGCGTATCGATTGAGCTTGTTCCTGTCTTGGCAGCGCACGGCTCATCATGTGCACTGTGCTTCTCAACCTGTTCGCTGCTCCCAAACAGCTCGGTGAGCTCGTAACATCGAAGATTTTCCATCAAGCCAAGATCCAAGATCCCCCATCGACCACTTGGATCTCAACCCACGAGCATCCGACCAGCGTCCCATCTACCTACCGACAGAGCTTTGGAAACCCTTTGTGTCTTGGTCCCTGACATCTGCACCGGGCTGCAATCTACCATTCCGACAGATCCGCCGGCTGACGACAAAAAGCCCCCACCCGCGATCATCCCCCTCCAGCTCCACCTCCACCTACTGCTGTCTTGTACAACCTGCACATGGATTCCTTTAGTGGATGATCTCTCGCAGCTACTCGAGCTGGCGGACTGCCCTTTCCTCAACTACAATCCTTGGTTGGCCACAAAACGACAACTTGCTCTCCCATCGACGCCATCCCCACGATACGACACGCAAACAGCGCGACTCAGGGTAACCGACATACTCGACTCCGCCAGCCACACGAGCCTTTCCGTCGACAGCTGCTGCGTCCTCGCGAACCGCCATCATGATGGCAACTAAAAGACCCATCCGAATGGGTCGGCATGCCTTGCCATTGCTACCACGACCTCTCGTCTCGTCCCAGCCTTGGACTCGCCACCGTGTCCATGCCTTCACCTCTGGCCGACCTTTTCTGGAAAAAGCCTCTGCCGACGACAAGAGTGACGCAAAAAAAGCAGAGACGAACAGTGCGCAGAAGGGTGGCAAGGAAGCCCCTGGCGATAAACCCCCGACATACGTCCACCGAGGCTCCGCCATCAACTTCGCGGTCGGCGACAAGTTTCGCATCAAAGAAACCCGCGAAGGACCCCCCCTTTCCGCCGACAACTGGGAGGATCACCCAGACGCCAGGCTCGAGGAGTTCGACGAGCTTCCCTACAAGCTCTTCGGTACGAACCAGCACATCGAGTTCCATGCCGAGTTCAAGAAGGAGCTCACTCAGCTGCTGCGGTCGTACCGCGCCCCCATCATGTACGCTTTTGCCTACGGGTCCGGCATCTTCCCCCAGGCGAAACCCGGCCGCCACATCAGCGATGAGGAGTACCGTACCGTCCACCCCAAGCCGTCGCAGGCGCTCAAGGAGGTGCAGGCATCCGGTCCCAAGTCCATCGATCTCATTTTCGGTGTCACGCACACCCAGCACTGGCACAGCCTCAACATGCGACAACACCCTGAGCACTACTCGTCACTCGCCAAGTTCGGATCTGGCCTCGTCTCCACGACTCAAGAGCGCTGGGGTGCCGGTGTCTACTTCAACCCCTACGTCACCCAGAACGGCGTGCAGATCAAGTACGGCGTCACGTCGATCGACAACCTGTGCACCGACCTCGCCTCGTGGAACAACCTTTACCTCGCGGGCCGTCTTCAGAAGCCGGTTAAGATCCTGCGTGACCACCCTCGAGTCCGCCTTGCCAACCAGGCCAACCTCATTGCCGCCGTCCGCACAGCCCTACTGATCCTGCCGCCGCGCTTCACCGAGAATGAACTCTACTCCACCATCGCCGGGCTCTCCTATCTCGGCGACCCTCGTATGGCCCTGCCCACCGAGTCTCCCAGCAAGGTCACGGACATTGTTACACACAACATGATCTCCTTCCGCAAGCTCTACGGTCCTCTATTAGCCACCCTGCCCAACGTCGACTTCACCGCCACGCCGCCTGACAACTCCGATCCTGACGCAAATGGCACGCTGGCCCAGGACATGGAGCCCACAAAGCGCGCCAACATGGTCCGCCGCCTGCCCGCTACTTTCCGCTCGCGTCTATACTTCCAGTACCAGAAGAAGCTTATGGTGCCGCCCGAAGAGTTCCGCGCAATGATCGACGCGTCCAAGGATGAGGGCGCCGACTCGTTCAAGCGCCGTACAGCTGGCGGTTTTGAACGCCGCATTGTCCAAGACGATCCGGCCGAGCTACGCGACATCATCCGGAAGGTCATCCGCCAGACCGTCAACTGGCCTGCGACGGCACAGACCATCAAGGGCTTTTTCACTGCCGGCCTGCGGCGATCAATACGGTACGTCTACGAGAAGTGGACCAAGTTCCGCAGTAGCAAGGCCCGGATGGCGGCGAAGAAGCAGGAGGAAGCGGCGCTGCAAAAGGAAACGTCGAAGCAAGACGTCAAGGTAGAAGTCAAGGAGAAGACGAAAGAAGAGTGAAATGCCTGCTGTTTGAGCGTCGGCCACCACTAGCTGGCAAGGGGCGTTTGCTGTACATATACCTCCGACTGCATAGCACGGGTTCACGGGGATAGATAGGGAGGCTCCTTCGTGTGGGCGGATTTGTGGGTTGGGCATCTGGGCGTTTGGGTTCGCTTGTACCATACAAGGCAGTCTCGGGAGGCGCCTGTGGGCTTTGAGTAGGATCTCATCAACGTACGTCGATGACGACAATCATCAGTCACACTGATTCTGTTTGACAACCTAAAGTTCTGTGTACCAAAGGAGACAGCACGGTATCAGAAAGCAGTCACATAAGGGGTCACTCAGGGCGATTTGGCCGGTTACTTTGAGCCTTTGCAGTGTATTGGTGTCAGGATAGCAGGATTCTTCAGACTGTCATTCCGACAACGCCTACTCAAGCTTACCGCACGGTGGCGCCGGTCAGGGTCTGGACCTTGCAGACGCCGCCCGCCGCGGTGACGAGCTTGCCAGTGCCCTCCTTGCCCAGCTCCTTGACGGCCGCAGCATCAAACGCGACATCCAGATCGGCCGTCGTGGTGAAGCCGGGCTGGATGGTCTCCCAGACCTTCTTCTTGGGGTTGAGCACGCCCTCGGGCTCGCCCTGCCATCCCTCGAAGAAGACGCGGTCGCCGGCCTTGGCCTCGGGCGGCGGCGCCACCAGCTCGACGGGGCCCTTGTGGTCGTCGACCTCGCCCTCCTTGATGCGGGGTGACGCGGCGAGGACCATGGCGGAGGACTTGATGCCGCGCATCTTGACGGGCTTGAGGTTGCAGACGACGACGACCTTGCGGCCCTGCATCTCCTCGAGGGGGATGAGGCCGTTCAGGCCGGAGCACACGGTGCGGCAGACCTGGCCCTCGAACTCGGTCGTGTCCTCGCCGGCGGGGTCGCCCATGGCGATGGTCGAGACGAAGAGCGAGTCGGCCTCGGGGTGCTTGATGGCCTTGAGGATGTGGCCGACGCGGAGGTCGATGAGCGAGGGCGACAACGGGGCGGCGGCGGCGGGGGCCTTGGGCTGCTTGGGGGCCTTCTCCTTCTTCTCCTTCTTGGGCTTGGCGTCGCCGCCGGCGCCGACGGCCGCCTTGACCTTGTCCTTGACCTCGGCGGCCTTCTCCTTGGTGCGGTCGACGAGGGTAGCCTCCTTCTTGGCGTCGGCGGGGGCAGCGGCGCCACCGGCAGCGGCGGCGGCGGCGGCCTTCTCCTTCTTGATGCGCTCCTTCTCGGCCTTGGCGTCGACGGGGGGCTTGACGTAGCGGACGTCGTCGAGGTCGACGGCGACCTTGTCGGCGTCGGTGACGGCAAGCTCAAAGGCGCCCGAGTTCTGCACGAAGTCGAGGTGGCGGACGATGTGGGGGTAGCCCTTCTCGCCGGTGCGCTCGTCGGCGGACCAGGCGGCGACGAGAGGTCGGACGGCGGTGTAGAGGGCCGTGTCGGCACGGCTGGGCTTGGTGCCGAGGAGGGTCGTGCGGGTGCTGAGGTGAGAGTTGAGGGTCTCGAGGATGGGGCTCAGCTGGGCGGCGTCGGGGGCGGGCGTCTTGGACTGCTCCTCAACGCGGGTGGCGGTGGTGAGCCATTGCTGGATCTCGGCCTCCTCAGTGGGGGTGTAGGTGTTGGTGGAGATGGGGTTCATCTTGGTGGTGATGCTCCGGAGGAGACTTGGGCGAAGGGCGCGGAGGGGGAACAGTTTGGCGGCGGGAGGGGTGTTTGTGGGATTCAAGACAATCTCAAGATGGGAGTTTGGAGGGTCAAAAAATCGAAGTCGGTGGCGGGGTAATTGCTTGCAACATGGAGTTCACTGGGACTGTTCAGGCGGCCAAGCTGCCCCGCCAAACCTTTGCCAGCCCGTCCCAGTTTGTGGTGGACTGCCACCAGCTGGCATTATCTGCCCACTGATGAACGTTGCCGCCCTGACCGGTACAGAGGGTTTACAGGGTCTGACAGTGACCTACGGCCGCCGGGGCCGGGGGTTTAATGGAAAGAACGCGTCCCCGCCACTGGTCCAGTGACCGCGCGCTTCATTCTCGCGTCGCCCTCCAGCTCCTGCACGTCATTGACTCAATTAGTTCGCGGGATTGGCCCCTGTCGACCTTTTGAGTCGCGTTGGAGGGGGGAAATCGCACCTTCCATTCTCCAGGCAGCTGCCGCTACTGAGGCACCAGAAGGCCATTTTCTACAACGCGATCCCTCTCCCACTCCTCCCATCAACCAGTCCATCCCAATCAGAATTTTGGTTCTTTTTGGGCACCCATCGCGACAATCCTCCCTTCTTGTGCTTCTCTCAGTTTTACTTTGTCCCCTCTTCGACCCCGAAACTGTATCGCGCGACACCTACTCACTACCGACGCACTCTTCCCGGGTCAAATACCCCCAGACCAACGAACACAATGGCTCCTTCATCTTCGTCCGATGCCGACTCGGTCATGTCTCAAGGCCAAGAACCACCGACGGCCGAATCCTCCCCTCCTCCCGACGATGCCTCCGAGGACCTGTCCCCCGAAGCGCAACAGCTCCGAGCCGACGAAGAGAAGGCGCGTCTCGCGAACGAGCAGGCCGAGAAGAAGAGGAAGGCGGCCCTACAGAAGAGGAAAGACAACAAAAAGCCCGAAACCAAGGCCGAGCGTGAGCAGAAGGCCCGCCAGCTAGACGACCTCCTCAAAAAGAGTGCCGCTTTCAGCGACATCCTTACTAAGAAGACGCAAGTTCTGGGCAAGGTGGGAAGCGGCCTCGATGGCAAAACTCTCGGCGAGCACGATCTCCGCATGGCCAAACAGCCCAAATCTCTCATCAACGGTACGATGAGAGACTACCAGCTTGAAGGCCTCACATGGATGTACGAGATCTGTCAGCAGGGCATGTCGGGTATTCTGGCCGACGAGATGGGCTTAGGTATGGATTATCATGTCGCTTGACTATGTGCACGAAGCATTGACAGTGTTGCAGGCAAGACCATTCAGGTTATCTCGCTAATCGCCCTTCTCCGCGAAGAAGAGTTCCTGGGACCTCATCTGGTGATCGCCCCTTTGAGCACCCTGTCCAACTGGATCAACGAGTTTAAGAAATGGTGTCCCTCGATTCCCGCCCTCCTCTATCACGGCGACCCCAAGACGAGGGAGAAGCTTTGGGCCAACGGCGTCAAGAAGCACCTCCAGGGTGGACGTCCCACGAAATCCTTTCCCGTTGTGTGTACTTCATACGAAATGGTCCTCAAGGACAAAGCTGCGCTGTCCAAGGTCAACTGGGGATTCATCATCATCGACGAGGGCCACCGTATGAAAAACTTCGAATCGATGCTTTCCAGGGAGCTCCGCACCTTCACATCTGCCACGAGGTTACTCATTACGGGTACGCCGCTGCAGAACAACTTGCAGGAGCTCTGGTCACTGCTGCACTTCCTGCTACCTACCATCTTCACTAATTGGGACGCCTTCGAGTCGTGGTTCGACTTCAGCGACCTTCAAGACGTTCAGGGCACTTCCGAGTTCATTGCCGATCGCGCGAATCAGGAGCTGATCAAGAAAATCCACCTCATTCTCCAGCCATTGCTACTGCGCCGCGTCAAGGCTGACGTCGCGAAACACCTTCCGAAGAAGCGAGAATACATACTCTACGCACCAATGACCAAGGAGCAGACAGACTTGTACAACGCAATCAGTGACAAAAACACAGACTCCCGGGCTTTCCTGGAAAACAAGGTCATTGAGAGTCTTGAAGCAGCTCGAACCGCTTCCGCCACCAAGCCCGCGACAAGTCTTCCATCCTCGCGGTCAAAGAAGCCGGCCAAGAAGCCGGCACCAAAGAAAGAGGAAGATGAGACCAAGATCTCCCTTCCGCTCAGAACCACCCCGCGCAAAGCCAAGCCATCAGTCGCGGATGCGAATCCGACCAATAACGCCTTCGCCATGCTGATGAGCAAGAAGGCTGCCGAGGCACCCGCTAAGCAGACTAGAGGTCGATCACTCACATCAAAGGCATCCGCGAAGTCGTCGCCAGTACAGACACCAGCGAGAGGTGTCTCCGTGGCATCATCAAAGAGAAAGAGCCCTCCCACACTTGAGGCGCCGGCATCAAAGAGCGCAAAATCGAGTCGTCACTCTACTCCCGCCCCGGCACCATCAAGCCGCACCCGCCAGGGGCGATCAGCACGGCGGGCCAGATACGCCGAGGCAGAGTCTGATGAGGATAAGCTCTCTGATGATGAATTCGAGGCCAAGCTGGCTACAGAGATGGCTGAAGATGATGTCAAGGAACCCTCGCCGGAGCTTACGCCTGAGGAGCTCGAGTGGAAGAAGATGGTTGATGCAGCAAAGTTGGACGTGTCCAGGAAAAAGCTTGGCAATCCGCTCATGCAGTTGCGCCTGGTATCGAACAGCCCGCACAACTTCTTCAATCCATGGGGCCTTGACAATGGTGCCGAGGTTGATGAGACGATTGTCACAGCCTCGGGCAAGATGTTGCTGCTTGACCGCCTCCTGCCCGCTTTGCTCGAGCGCGGACACAAGGTTCTCATCTTTTCCCAGTTTAAGACACAGCTGGACATTTTGCACGATTACTGCACCCTGAGGAAGCTGGAGGTGTGCCGAATTGACGGGGGAGTGTCCCAGACAGACCGGCAGACGCAAATCGATGCTTTCAACAGCGACCCCGACTTCAAGGTCTTCCTACTCTCTACAAGGGCTGGTGGACAGGGCATCAATCTGACGGCAGCTGACACGGTCATCCTTTTCGACTCGGATTGGAATCCGCAGCAGGACCTGCAGGCCCAAGACAGAGTCCACCGACTCGGCCAGACTCGGCCGGTCGTCATCTTTAGGTTGGCAACCAAGGGAACAGTTGAAGACAGTCTTCTCCTGAGCGTTGAGGCAAAACGAAGACTCGAGAAGCTTGTAATCAAGGGTGGCCAGTTTAAAACAATGGGCCAGAAGATGAACCAGGATGAGGAACTGGATGAGGAGAAGCTGAAAGCGCTTTTGCTCAAGGATGGCCACGTGTATCAGCACTCCGGCAGTGCTGAAATTCTGAGCGACAAGGACATTGAGGTCCTGTGTGACAGGTATGCCGTGCCAAGCTGCTCGATGAGGCAAATGCTGACGATTGTTTAGATCCGACGGAGCGTATGAACGTGCGGCGGTGGGCGATGGAAACGCAGACGCATTCAAGGTCGTGGAGACGGGCGCGTCTGGTCTTCTTGCCAGTTAAGGTCTCCAGCGGCCTCGATTTCTTTTTGCTGAAAAACGATGATTGGCTTATTGCACCATCAGAGGCTTGCTGTCATGGATATTGACACCGTTGGCTGGTTGCGATTCTTTACTACTGTTTGGCTTTTACCATTTTGACGAATGATGTCTTTTGCTCCCTCATAGAGACACTGAACTACCTGTTAGACGTGGCAGGCACACTGAGAAATCATTGGCTAAAAGGTGCGGTTTGGGGTGGCTTGGTACATTACGGTATGCGGAAATTGCTTTAGTCAGGGCAACAGACATTGGGAGACCTCTAAGTAAAGTGTGAATGAAAGACGACGATCGATGACTGCAGATTCGGAAGCATTGAGTATTCGTTTACATCTTGGCTATTCTCCTAGGACCTTACTGGAACACACACCACCTTCCCATCTGATGGTGTGTATGCCGTACCTCCCTATTCCTCCGTCGTTACGCATTGTCAGAAACCCTGCGACCAAACAGCACATGGAGGACGCAGCGACCATTGCCAGGAACAATGTCCACACCATCACAACTTCACGCTCATTGGAGAGACTCAGCCCTTTCGCCAGGTCTGGCAGCCTTGGTGGCAAACCCGCCAGCCATGCCTGAGCCAAGGTGATGCTTTCAGCCATCTGGTGTACCGCGGTGGTGGGCCTTGGACATAGCCATGACTTCCGCTCCAACCGATGGAGGATCAGGAGCGGCAGTTCAAGTAACATGCCAGTAATCGCAACAAGCGGAATGGCTGCAATAGAAAGCATAGGCCTGATAGCAAGCGGTACGTGATATACAAAAACGGCTGCCCCGTATATGCTGGCTGTGAAGTCAAGTCTTGCAGGGTCTTGAGCTCGAGCGTATGAGGTTACCACGCCACACAAGGTGAGGATGTGTGTTCTGTAGAGGTTTATAAAGGTGCGCTCTAGGGGCGTAGGAGACTTTAGGTCGATGGCGCAAAAGTCTGCGAGGCATTCTCGCAGATGTGAACTGAGAAGCACGATATTCAGGACGACAGTTATGTGCGTCGTCGCTGTGGAGATCAGATAGTAAGCAGTCTGGATTTCGGACTGGGTAAAAGGGAGGCGATTCAGTAGTATGACGGGTAAGTAGTCGAATAGAGAGAGGAGTGGGAGAGTACTCAGCGGAAGGCTGAGGACAAAGACGAGGGTCGTGAAGAATAAACTCATGGTAGCCGAATCGTGCAGTGAATCTGGGCAAAAGGCTCTGAACGAAGGCAGAATGGAGGTCTCAAGCTAATATGGAATACCCCGGACATCTTTCGATGCAGTATTCATAGGCCTAGCCACTGCGCATAACGACTGAGTACGTCCATGCTCGTTGAATCACCTACAACAAAGTAAAGTTCTGGGGATCGTACACCTGTAAATTGCACCTTCTTTGCTCTTTGACAAAACGTCAGGAAAGGCGTTGAGGCTGAGTGACTATTTGAAAGCAACAGAACCTGAGATTTCGAGCGAGCCATCCTGAACACCGTGACCCGGGCCTTTGTTCACAAGGTTCAATTGTCATGTTGAAACGCAGCGTTCAAGCGGAAACAGCGCCACGACGCATTGCGGAAGACGAACTGTAACAAAGACGTGTACAATGGATTTGATAATTGCTCGACCATCTAAGATTGATTAGTTGTTTGTCATTGATACTTCACCTGCCGCACGGCCATTGGGCTTGGTAGAGGCACTGCTTCTGCCCATGAAACGGAGCTCAGGTCATGGATACATGGTATTGAATTCTCCACCTAAAAAGCAGCAGGCTCCACAGTGAACTATCTCTTTTCCCCCGCCCTTCTCCCACTATCTAGATTCAGTAAAATCACTCGCGGTCCACGCAGAACCCTGTCAATGTCCAATGGGACATGATCCTTCCAATATTGCCCTCTTTCAACAATTGGGGATGTAGGTCAGTGGTAGACTGTTCGCTTCGCATGCGAAAGGTCCCCGGTTCAATCCCGGGCATCTCCATTTTTTGCCTTTTGGACGTCTGCATCGCACATCCAGCCATATCTCAACCTCAAAGAGATTATTCCATGGCATGATGGGGAGTATCTGGCAAAGATGACTGGGCCAAAGAAGCCTTAGATGTCGTTCGTTGATGCCGAGCTCGATTCGGAGCCTGGGTAACAAAGTACGCGCAGCCGAATCCTCACAACCCCTTTGATTGGTATCTCTCCAAGTCGGCCGCACAGCTGTAATGGATCATCGAACACGATCTGCCGTGTGTTGTTTCTCGAACTTCACTTGAACAACGATCTGTCCCGTACTGTCCTCGATGACTGTAGGAGGGCCTTTTCAGTCGATACTTGAGTATAAATCTAGGTGCACGCCTTCCGTAACGACTGGTCTGCTTCATAGCATCATCTAACCTGCAACTACAACATCGACTTCCGCAATCATACAAAACTTGAGCACACCATGACCCCTAAGCCTGGTAAGATCGTCAAGAGCGGGTTCCCACGCAACCCGTCACCCAGCCTCGAGTCCAGCCGCCGCGTGACCCGCGCTGCCGCAGGCGCAACAGCGTCCACGACGATCGGAGGCTCCGACAACAGCGAACCCGCTCATCTGGAGAGTTGGGACGGCATCGACCCAGAGGAGGCAGTAGAACCTGGCCAAGAGCAAGGCCGGGAGTCTCCCCTGCGTCGTCACATCGAAACTCGGTCTTCGCATCCCTCCACCCCTAAAGCCACCTCTACTCGCAGGACCAAGGTCAGGGGCGGCCGGGTTTCGAAGCGTGCATCGACGGGCAGGGCCATCATCCCCGTCGAGCCAAAGCCGCTATCCGCGACTGAACGGAAGCTAGCTGGCGTCAAACCGGATGTTGAAGAGAAGAAGTCATCGACCAAGCGGAATCCCGCCGATACCAGTCCCGGCAAGGTGTGGCGCTCGCCTTTCTTCTCGTTTGTCGGGGACATCAGCTGGGAAGGTGAGGAGGGAAACGACGACTACGGTAAGTCTGGGCGATTGCGGTACATTGCTTGCGGCAGGCGGCCTATGACTAGACCCGACCGGAGGGTATAGATTGACGATGCTGATGAGGGTGCGGTATGTCTCCTGCCGAGAGGGGCCGGCGTTCTCATTCACCAGCCATGCGTATCTCTGCCCTGATCTGAAGATTGTTCAAGGAGTTCCACAAGTAAGTCGGGTTTGGAGCTGGTAGCTGCGCAAAAGATTAGATCGTTACACAATATCATGCGGATCCCTAGAAGAGAACTCGTTTGACATACGTGATGTAGTAAGCCTGTGCCCCGTCGCTGCTAATGGGTATCACTGCGTGTTCCTTTTACCCGAACATGTCGTCGTCCTCGTCGTCATCATCACCGCCAGCCCGGCTACCGTCCTCCTCCTCTTCTCGCCTCGTCATCTCGGTGCTGGCACCAATCTTCCGCACGCCGTCCATGACGCCCAAGATGAACCCTCTGCTCTCAGCCAGCTCCATGGCACCCACGCCGCGCAGGCCCATGACGCCGCCGACGTCTTTTTCGAGGTCCGCCGTGCTCTTCCGCATCTTCGCTGCGCGCACTTCCTGCAGGTCACGCAACAGGGACCTGACCTGCGCCGAGGAGGGTATGTCATCGCTCGCGCGCGCGAGGAGCAGCTCGGACATCTCGAGCCAGTGATAGGGCAGAGCCCCGGACGGCGCGTCCGCAGTGCAAGAAGAGAGGAAGGGGGGCGAGAGCGTGGTCGTGTCTGTTAATCGGTGGGCGTTGCCTCGTGCGTCGGCCTTCGTCGGGGGCGGCGGTGGCGGGGAGAAGGCATCGGGGTCTTTGTGTTTTTCGTAGTTGAGGATGTCTTGGAGGGAGTCGGGATGGAGCCAGGGCGGAGGCACAATGTTCGCGCGGCGTTGTTTTTTGAGTAGGAGAGCGAGCCAGAGTGGCGTTTTGGAGCGGTACGGTGGTCGTAGAACGGGAGTTGCGCCCTGGCGAGAGCGAGGGTCAGCTTGGCGACCGCGTCGAAGTTGACGGTAGGGATGGCGGGGAGGGTTTCTTACGCTGAGTAGGGGCATGCTTTCGAGCCGTTGTCGCGGAACTATGGTGACGAGTTCCATTTCGCAAAGGAAAGCAACTTCGCTAGGCACGAGGCCTGGTGGCAACGGCAGTGCCATGGCTCAATCGTGTGGTGGGAGTTGGCAGCCAGAAGCTGTTCATGGGCGGCAAGCGGCAAGCGTAGACCGCGTCGCGAAACCACGAATCGACTCGACTGGGAGGTTCACCGCGGGGTAGAGCCAGAGCGCGTTTCGGTGTACTGGGGTGGGCGTTTTCGGTGTGCCTTCGGTGCGTGCCTTGCGCCGAGACCTGCTTATGTCATCTTGGAAGCCCGATGGTCCCCTCACTGTGGTATGGATTCCATACTTACCTACCTAGGTACTTTCCCTTCTCTCCCTTGCATCATCTACACTACATTCAATCTTTTGACAAGAACGACCTCAGCTGAAATGTCCTAGATGGCCAGCTAATTACGGAGATAGCCCCTCCTCTAGCAGGGAAAGCGATGGAGACATCGCCGAAATGCACCACTGTATCGCCGACAAGGCTCTCAACCTCTCGCCATGACTTACTCCCTCACGGCTTTCCACCTTCGCCGAAGCACGACTTCTCAACATCTTGGTCAAGTCTGCTCTCGATGTTTTCGGTCATTCCGGTGCTACTGCGGCCACGAAAATTTCCCTATCTCGCCGTTCCATGCCCTCGACACT
Organism: Verticillium tricorpus MUCL 9792; assembly: GCA_000732205.1. Taxonomy (NCBI): domain Eukaryota; kingdom Fungi; phylum Ascomycota; class Sordariomycetes; order Glomerellales; family Plectosphaerellaceae; genus Verticillium; species Verticillium tricorpus. The sequence continues at coordinate 585,010 of JPET01000004.1, forward strand.
GACGACGCGAATCCGGGATGAATGCATCCCAGCCTGCCCATGCTGAAGGCACATGAGCTATTCCTTGTAGCTTTCCCGTCCCGCCGCCGCCTCGAAAGCCGTCGATCGAGAGGTCTCATGTGCGTGATAGTCCGTGGTGCAAGCTTGGTCGTGGAAGTAGATAGGTCGAGCATGAAGAGATGGATGCTCTGCATTGCGACTCGTGATGGCTGAAAACATCCACAATAGGACGTCCAAGTTCGTCGCTCGCTAGGAAGCCCCGCACATCACAAGCTTTCACCAGCTGAACTTTGGCGCTTGTTAAAGAGGTAATTCGGTGGAAGTATCTGACCTCGTACGACCATGTCAGAGACCGTTTGCGTCCAGGCTCGATCCCCATGTTCCACAATTCCTCGGTCAACACGCCTTACCCCGCAGTCTAGACCGTCGAAAAGATTCACCAAGATCATCCTCACTACCTACCCCAATTGTCGGTCGTTGAACCACATGGCTCCCCCCGGAGGTCCGCTACGTTGGGGCTCATTGCTTGTCGCTTGTATGCTGACATGCCACCATGGCCGAAGAAAGCAGGAAATAAAACAGGAAAAAAAAAGAAAGGAAGGACAAAAGGTCAAGCCTAGAGTCAAACGCCACGGGTGCGCAAAATGCAGGCTAGAACGCCCTTCATGCCCTCGATTTAGTGGCTTGCTGGTGTTCAACAGCATCCCTTGCACACGGCAGGGTACGGACGAATCCCAGGTCTTAAGATTCTCGCCACCATTGGCTCGGTCCCTCCCATGTCATCCGAGCATAGCAGCTTTCCAGCTGACTGAGTCTCACATGTATCAACGCAGGGTCCAGTTTCCTATTTGATGGCGGATGGCATTCCAAACAGCCCCTAAGAGGAGCCGCACGCAGTACTCCGTCGTCACTCACATCTGTCTTGCACACAGGCCTTCTCATTTGTCGATCACCTGCTCTAGCGTGTGCGTGGCGTTTCTTGAGGAACTGTCCGACGTTGCCGGGAGGGTCCAATGCTGCTGTGTCAGAGGAGGATGCTGCGAGTCAACCTGCTTGCCGACAGAGAAGGGGGACAACGACCAGCTCCATCCGCAAAAGAAGGCTCCGCATGCATGTCAGGTATGCCTGACACATGTGATAGCCTCCTTTTTCTGTGCCCCAGATCGTTCAGCTGGCAGGCATTTTTGTTCGAGTCTGTTCGTCGCATGTCACCTTTTCTTCCTGGTGATGCTCGAGGCCGTCACTGATTTCTCATCTCACGCGTCATTACTAGCACGAAAGGTGATCCGAAGAGGGAAAAGGAGCAGCCAGATAGGTAACCTGTCCACCCGGACTGGTAAACTTTAACCTCGAATCATCACCATCCTCGCCGTCATCCCGTCTGGAAGCGTAGTTCTGGGACGTGGCGCTATTCACCGTCCGAACCAATTATCTCCTTGCCCGATGCATAGCATCTCGAAGATGGTGTCCTGGCTCCAAAGCTTCCGCAGGACTGTTAGCCGTCAACTAACCACACCGAGCCCAGCGCCTGCATAGCGCCACCGTCGACAGCGATTAGCGGTCCTCGGCTGCGGCTGATTGCTGCCGGTGATGCAAACGATATGGAGGCTTCGCAACCGAACGTGCCAAGCATGCCTCATCACGGAAGGCTGTCTGACACGACGGTAAAGATAGCGTCACAAGCTCTGAGAGTGCTGCAGGAACCTGTGTGATGTAGCGTCGGGGACTATGGGAAGGCATTCCATAAAACCCCTGGCCCCGGCACCAACTTTCCATGGAAGCTACTCTCGGTTGCAGGCCATTACCTTCCTTGTCCATCAACAGCAAGACTTCCGCTACCAAACGCCATCATGAGCACTCCAAGCTCCCCCAATCAGCGCCACTTCTTCTCGCAGCTCTCGAGCCGGCAGACTTCCGCCGCTCCTGGGTCTCCAACGACACCCACGGCTCCTGTCCCGCCCACCAGGACCAGCACCAACCGTCTTCCCATCCTGCGTGCCCAGTCAGGAGCCCGTAACAATGTCACCGCGGTGGTTGGCGAGTTTGTCGGAACATTCCTGTTCCTCTTTTTCTCCTTCGCCGGAACACAGCTTGCCAACACGCCTACTCCGGCCGGCGCCGGTCCCGATCACACGTCACTTATCTTTGTTGCATTGGCCTTCGGTGTTTCGTTGACAGTCAATGTTTGGGCATTCTACCGCATCACGGGCGGCATGTTCAACCCGGTGGTATGTTGTCTGCTGATTAATTTTACTCCCTATATGCTATAAGACATGGACTTACACGGCTACCGTAGGTCACTCTGGCCCTCGTCATCTGCGGAGGCCTACCCATTTCGCGTGCTTTGCTTATCATGCCGACTCAAATGATCGCTGGCATGACTGCTGCCGGTGTTGTCTCCGCCATCTTGCCCGGGCCGCTGGCCGTCACTACCACGCTCGGAGGCGGGGCCAACACTGCACAGGGCCTTTTCATTGAGATGTTCCTCACGACGCAGCTTGTCTTCGTGATTCTCATGCTGGCCGTTGAGAAGCATCGATCGACTTTCTTGGCCCCTGTTGGCATCGGAGCAGCCTTCTTCCTGGCTGAGCTCGTCGGTATGTTTCTAACCCCCCAGCCACTCCGTCAGTTGAGACCTAGTCTTTTGTTCTTGTTGCTAACGTGATCATTTACAGGCGTTTACTGGACCGGCGGCTCCCTCAACCCAGCCCGGTCTTTCGGCCCTGCTGTAGCGACCAGGTCTTTCCCAAACTATCACTGGATCTACTGGCTGGGTCCGGTGATGGGGTCTCTGCTGGCCTCAGGATTCTACTTGCTCTTGAAGGCCATGCAGTACCAGGACTGCAACCCTGGGCAAGATTCTTGTGGCGCAGATGCCGAGCGCCAGCAGGAGCATCAGGAGCATCTCGGCGAGCGACACACGACTAATGAGGAGCCGAAGGTGTGAAGGCGGGAAGCCCAACCGAAAGGTTTTGGTGTTTGGAACAAACCCTCTGCCAATTTGTCTACACGACGGAATCACGAACTGAATTGAATGACCAGTGTTTGCAAGAACGGATATTTCATCTGTGCATTCCTGGCGATGTATATTAGTAACTTTAATTATGAGAATGTTACCTTTGTTCATGGACCTTGTAAATGGAACCCTTCTTTTGGCGATCTATCTGTCGTGGACTCCTTCGCGTGCTTTAAGCGCAGCTCCAGTAGGGTAAAGATAGGTCATAATCCTACTGCTTCGACGAAATCGCGATGCAACAGTTCGGGTGGCATTGGAAGATCGATGCAGGCGAAGGAATCCGATTCCTGGTGAGAATAATTGCACCAGTTGTAAGCCTCACAAAGAGGCGTTCCTGCTGCTCGACACGAAAGGGCCGCTCGGAAGCCACCAAAAGCCCCCGGCGCTTACACGGGATGGAGCTGAAATGATGCTCCGCCATAGCCTTGTATGACGTCTGCCAGGCGTGCTGACAACGCCCCCTTTTTAGTGTCTTGCAGTTCTTCGCTCGCGTGGTAAAGTCGTACAGGGAGAAGTTTTCTGACGTTCACACAGTGAGAAAGGGCAGCTGGATAACTGATATTTGGGGAGCCTGACCGAAAGCGCCACCACAAGTGGCGTTCGAGTAAGGCTGTGCCATGAGAATCTTACTGCATATGGGTCCCATGTGTTCTCGTATCATAGGCTTCAGTGGATTGGGGGCGGCCAAGGGGCGGGCTCGTGGGCATTTGGGGGCCAAAGCTGCCGCAAGAGCTGAGTCGGGATCGTGGACATCCGCATGCATGCTACTTATTTTGAGCCAAGACCGAGAAGCAGACTCAATCTGCAATCCCAAAAGTTGACGATGTCGAGCTGCTGCCCAAGGATAAAAGGGGGCTCCTCCAACTGATAGAAAGGAATTCCTAGGACATCATTCTACCAACCCATCTCATCAACCTCCCCAAGTCTTCCAAGCGAAACACAGATTCCAGCCTTTCAAGCCTCTGCTACTTGCCAAAATGTTCCACAAAGCCCTCCTCTCTGGTGTTCTGGCTACCATGGCGACCATAGCCTCTGCCAACGACTCCATACCGAGCAGTGCCTTCGAAAGCAAGTCACCCTCAGTCCCACAGCATATGGCACCACTCTGACCAGTAACTCCCAGATAGCGGGCACGAAGCTGCCATTGCCGGCGCTCCCATGTACCACTTTGGACGCTCATGGGGCCGCGCTCCTTGCTACCCTGAGGCCGGTCAGAATAACGGCGTGCAGACCAACGGCGTTGACTCCGATCTATGCTTCAGCAGCCAATCCGGCGGCTGCGCGGACCCCGGCCCCTGGAACGGGGTCAACTCACCGGGCAACCCGTTCCCGGTGTACTACACGGTGCGGCAATGCAACGACAACGAGTGGCGCGTCGCATACAGCATCTATTTCAAGAAAGATTCCGGGCACAAGAGTGACTGGGAGAACAACATCGTCATCTGGAATGGTGATGGCGCAGGTGGTTGGAAGAGGAGCGGTACCCTGCTGGGCTGGCACAGCCGCTGGGATTACATTGGTTGGGGAGACATCCAAAACACGGTCAACAAGTGAGTTCGCTTGAGATGAAAGCCAAAGAGTGCACTGTGTGCTGACACCCGCAGTGATGGCGACCTTTTCGACCAGGGGGCGAAGGACCGCAACCATGCCAAGGTTTACCAGGGCTTCTTCTACCATGCGACCTTCTCGACCCGCAAGACGTCGCTGAACACGTGTGCCAACACCCGAGACGAATTCCGGTCCAATGATTGGTACTTCCTGCCCGATGCCGAATGGCTTCACAATGGAGACCTCATTCAAGGTATGTTGAAGAAGAGTACGGCGGGATCAGCAATCATCTGACCAGCTGATGTAGATGGGTGGGATTGGGGCTCGGCGGACACGAACCCGTCATCCCTACGAAATGAGGCTCGCTGGATTTGCAACCGCAACTCGTAAGTCCGTGATATACTGGTAAGGGCACGCGGCAGGTCACATCGATGCTTGCGAGCATCGGGTGGGTGGCACAGCTTGCAACCGTGACGTATGCTCCGGAATCCTCCGATGTTCCGACAAATCACGAAGATGATCACACTGCATAAATCCAGGCTTATTATCACACGTTTATGTGGCTTAAAGTAGAAAATGTCAGACCATTGGAGAAGAGATGATGACCTGATCCCCGGCCTGGACACCTGACTTCCATTTTTCGTGTTGCTGTGAAGGTGGAGGCAGAAACAAAGACACCGTAGACAAAACACGACTTTCTTAACAAGGAAGCGATCATTATTCACCGAAGCCTGAAGCAATGGATCGATCTGACATCTTTCATCGTCTCTGGGGTATGATCGCTGACCCTCACCGCCGAGAGCTGTTCACAAGAGCTGCGAAAACAGCTGCGGCGGTTGCTTTCGGCTACTTCACGAAATGGGCGATTGAGGATTACAAGGCGTATCTCGCACTTGGGCCCGGTGGTCTCCCATACAATCTCTTTGGGTGGGCTGTCGCAAATGTTGCCATTCGCCCTTTCTGCCTCAGCAAGGCAGGCGCGATCTCGACCGATGACTACCAGGCAGATGGTGCACATGCGGACATCGAGGGTCTCCCTCATAGGCAAGGAAAGCGTGCACAGATTGCTGGAATCGTGCCTCACCGACAACTCTCACAAGTCGCCCCAGAGACAATGAAAACAGTGAGTACTCGGTCCACGTTCTGGGGTTACTCGGCCGCTTTGTGAAGTCTTCCCATTGTTCCATGAGCTGACAATAGTCGCCAGTTCGTTCGGAACCTCTTCGAAAATGCGGCTTCTGGGAACCCGCAAGTTCTGGAAAAGCGGATCTCTGGCTATGAGCGCCACAACGATGCCCTTTTCGTGGCCAAAGAGCTGCTCAAGACCCAACCCTCAAGCCTACCGAGAGCTGCTATCATGGCCAAGGGTGAGCTCGGGCATTTTCATGACGAATTGTCGGTTCATCTTTACCTCAGTCCTGCCGATGCACGTCAGGTAATTGAAAAGGGGTGGGGGGAGCGACATCGACTCTCTGTTCCCCTGAACACATGGTTTCGACATAGGTACGGAGTCGCCGACACATACTTGATGATATATGGTCCCCGTGATGAAGGCGAGATGGAGGTTTTGAGTGTGATTCTGGAGAGAAGTATCCGTTTCATGACTGGACAAGACGTCGGTACCATCGGATGGAAGACACTCAATTAATGGACGGGGCCAGAAGATCTCGAGCCCCGCACCACACGTACGAACTAGCAAAGGAAGAGATGGCAGGTTGTATTTAGTCATTTCAGCGTGAAGATAATTTGTCCAATCTTGTGGCAATGTTTGGTATTCTTCTTATGCACGAATCAAGCCCCCTCCCTCCAAAGCTCCATACCTTGCTTATTGTGAATGTCTATCTGTTCGCCATTCTTGGGCTAAAACACATGTCAGCCAGATAGCAAGGTTTCGGCCAGGCAGGACTTACCAAGTTGGTGGAGGAATTCAATAACCAGGGGCAGCAGTGTTGAGATGGCAAGCACCTGTCCGAGCGTCCAACCGTCACTCAACCAATGCACCCTTGAGATCGCAAAGAGTTCCGAGCGATATGAACCGTACAAATAGAGGGCAGCGCCAGCCCCAAGTCCCAAGAGCAAGACGTCCATTATTCCGAGCACGTCTGCAAAAGTCCGGTATGTCGGGTTGTTGTGGCGAATATCTGCCAGAGCTCGCAGTCTGTTGAGATTGAACACCCTCACTTGTTTCTTGTCTGTAAGCCGTGTTGGGGCACCCAGACCCTTGAGCTGCCGCCTCGCAAGACAAGATGCGACGATGCCCATCATCAATCCTCTCACCAGACAGTAACCGGCTAGTATTGATGCAGCGATGACGAGATTTCGGGTCGGGAGAGAATATCGGAAATCACATATATCATCCCAAAAACGCTCGAACTTGAACGGCCGCTGTACATCACCGAGATGAAACAGCGTCAGCATAACAACTAGTGTGAAGATGCCCACAAGGAATGACAGATACATCAACCTGCTGGACAGAATTGTCGGTTTACGGCCCCTTCTGGTAGGATCAGCCTGCCGCCTTGTGTTCTCGAGTCTGCGAATGCATGCCCCGAGACGAACAAGCCATAGGCATACAACATTGGAATAGAGTAGAACCCAGTATTGTAACAATAGGTCTTTCGTCCATACCATAGGTGTACTTGAGGCAAGGTTATGGGTCAATATAGCAGCAGGCAGCACCAGCGCAAAGACGGCTGCTGAGTCCGAGAATCCGCCGTACGAAGCCTTTACGGAGTCGTATAGGAGACGAATGATTGGTCTTTTTCCGGTCGGATGGTAGAATCCTAAGTTGCATGACGTGTGATCACGGCTTGTATGGTGCTGTTTGTTCCGGTACCGGAACCATCGCATAGCTTCGAACAAGGTAACGAGAGAATACACAGCGCCTACAGCAAGCTGCACAATGTAGAAAATGAAGACCTGCCGGATTTAGTGTCAGCATCTAGCAGACGGGATTGTGAGTAGTGAAAAGAACATACTCCAGGCCCGTTGACGTCGCCCAGGCGGCCATCATCAAAGTTGAGTTCACACACATCTTGATGACAAAGCCGACTGGGTGCATGGATTATGATGTTGAAGTATGGGGTTTCGAGCGGTGGTTCGTGATCTTCATCGTAATGGGATTCGGAATCGGCCATTAGATCTAGCCAGCCTTCCAGCTCTTTTGCCAATTCAGTGCGAAGGTCACGTTCCCATTCGAGAACTTCGCCGTAGGTTGCGACTTGCTGAACATCGGGAGGTAGTGCTTCTCGGAAGTAGCGCTCCACAGCTTCTGAGTGAAGAGTCTGTGGAATCCAAAACGTCGCATTCCAATCGTTTCCTGGCAAATCATCGATGTCGTCGTATGGGGATAAATCGAACCATGACTGAAGGAAGTCCTTGGTGAGCGTGCAGTTGGTACCAAAGGTGAGGTCGGAGAGAGATGGAGGGTTCCATGCTGAGAAGTCCGGCGTTGAAGCATCATGAGATGACATTTTGAAGCAACTTGGACTTCGCAGGAATATCGAGGGTGAAGATCACGCCTTAAGAAGCTTCGATCGCGGAGGCCGAAACCTTGTCGAGGTTGAAGCCGACCGTGAAAGCCAGTTCGGACTGGTTTTAAAATATGCGGGCTTTTCACTCATCCCCCCAACTCCATAGCCTGATCTATTTTGATCTGGAGCTGAAGGCAGGCTCTTGGCCCCCAAGGAGCTTGAAGTGCAAAGGGAGGTCTTGGCCCGATCTGGATGGCCTAAGGCTCGATGGACCGCAATGCACAGAGGGACCGAAAATCCCAAAGAGGTTCGGTATTACAAAAGTTTAAAAAATCTTCTCTGATTGAAGAGGCCCGCCTTGATTGTGCCGCACAGATCTGGCCAGCTGAAGGCTGTCATGTGGCCAATATTGGAGGCCGTGGCAACTGTGCCACGGGCGTGCGTTCCGGCTGTGAGTCGATGACATATGACGAATTGAACAGCTCGGAAAACGTTACATATTGATACTGCACTCGCCATGGAACATCCGTATTGTAAGTAAGGTAATATTCCTGTCGGTGAACAATGCAATCACGCTGGGGTCGCGTGTTGTCGACTGACCGTGGTGACTAACACCTCCTAACCCAGCACCTTTACTTTGACACCTGAGATTCAACTTGAAGGAGAAGGCGGCAATTGTTCTTTTAAGATTCAGGAAACGGAACTATTATGGATCCATATAGACGATCTCTGACGCATAATAAACGAGCCTGCAATGAGACAGAATCAAGACAATGAAGGAAGACGGGCCGCGGCCGTCAAAAGCTAACCTTTCAACACAAGCATTTGTGCGTTGGAAGTTTTCCAACACATGAATCAGCTTCGCAAACATCGATGCAGCAGTTTCGACACCAGCTACTCTTCTTGTTGTTTGCTTTGCTCCCACACCAAAAGCACCAGTGTGGTTTCAGCCCTTGATCGAGTAAACGCTGAGACAGGACTTCCCGCGATGCTCGGCTCGATTGGCCAATCAACTTTTTAATAATCTCTGGCCTTACCATGTCGGCCTCCAGTCTTGGGAACCAGCGAACCCAGGGGATCCATGGGCCGGCTGTACTGGCCCCCATGATGAGCAGAGGTCCGGCAACATCTTTGCGCACGAAGATGAAGCTTTCCAGTCCGCCAAGAAAGTCTTGTGCTCGATCTTCGCAGCCGTTATTCTTAGCAGCCTGCATAATGAAATTGCGAATAGCTTTCCCGACCATCCTGCTCAGCATTGGGAAGTTCCCCGTCACCGAAAGATCAATCAAGGCGAGGGCTTGAATCAGAACGGGTGTTGGGACTGGCTTGGATAACTTGTTTTGCCACAGCCTAACAGCCTTAAGTTGCAGGTAATCCGCGATACCGAGACTGCGTATGAAAGGGGCCGTAAAGTTAATGGCCGTGCCATGGGCGCACAGGGCTCTGCCGAAGAAGACCAGGTCTGGGGGCTCAACATCGGCGTATTCTTCACGCTGAAAAGAAAAAGGTGCGCCACAGCGTATGGCAGTAAGAGTCTCGTCGACCGCTAATAAGATATTCTTCTCGGCGCAACCGCGGCGCAGGCGTTTAAGAAGAGTAGGATCGAATACGCGGCCGTTGTATTGGTTCTCTACAATCTCAACGATGATACCAATGCAGCCCCTTTCTTTGGCGTCGTCAAGTTGTTCACGAAGGTCTGCCTGAGAGACGGCCGGATTCAAGAGAATGGGATCCGACCCGTAATGATGACCTTTGTCGGGGTTGGAGCCCGGGGTGCCCTGCGAAAGCTGTCAACCTATTATTCCTCTTGAGATGTGCTATGCAGAAAGGCGGAGGATAACTCACAATAGAAGCAGGCGAGCTTGCGGCTGCCGCGTAGGAATCTGAGAGCACAGCCCAGCGTGGCATGCTCACCTGACTCTGATTCCAATCGAGAAGTTTCAACACCATGGCCGGATCGACCAGGTCTGGGGTCGTGTTAGAGCTTTCAGCTAGGATGAAAGTAGCCAGCATGATGATCATCTTGGAAGCCAAGCCGGGTTTCATGGTCTGGCTGCTCATGGTCTGATAGTCGATTGGAAAATATCCTCCAAAGAAAGATCTAAGTGCTTGTCAGTCAAGTTCAGCCTACAAAATCATGCAAGCATAACTTACGAGAACTTCTTTTCAAAATGGGCGAGCAGCTCATCATATCTTTTCTCAAGTTTGAGGCGATTCGTAACGAATTCGTGCCACAGAGGGTTGACAGGAGTGATAGCTTGTAGCTGGTCAAAGCATAGGATGCTACCCCAAGCGCTGTTGAAGTCATGATCCAAGCGTTGCCTCGGGAGTCCCGGTGGAAGTGACGGAGCTGCCAGATGTTGATGGTCCGCCATCTCAATGTAGGGGAGTTTCGGAAAGGGTTGTGATTGATGGTCGAGCTCAAGGTAGACCTTGTTGGTCGAGAGGTCAGTTTATATGAGAAGACCAATTGAGGCAGGCAACAAGACCCATGCAGATGCTGTATGAGGCCTTCTTTGGCAGGTTTCTAGGCGTCAAGGCCTCAAGAAGGCATTGATACGAGAAGCTCCATGTTCACTATGAGGCAGCATAGCTTGCTCCGGGGTCAGTCTTGAGGATGGGCAGGGATACATATCGATTTTCGAAGAGTCACCTCGAGCAAACTCTTGTCATCGCTGGGTATTGCCGTCAGGTGATCGATTTTACCCAAATATCGTGATCGGGAATCGGAGCCACGAGAAGATGATAGGGTGACCCTCAAAACCCCCGGACAGCCTAGCAGGCACCAGCGGCGCAGTGTGGGAGTGAATCAGATATTTGGCAGTTGCTAGAAAGTTCGCTAAGCTCAATGTGGCCCCCCTGTACTATCAACGCATCGTGATCAGACCTTAGGGGTGCGTCAGTATGAGGCCATGCGCCCGGTTTGTCGTTGAGTTTGCCTTCGGGGCTGATTTTCTTGGCACCCGGCTTCGTTTTCGTGGCTGCTCGCCCAGCCCCTTGATGTTTTCTGGAGCAGAAATGTGGCGATGCAAATGTCATGGCGCATGGGACCCCAGGTGAGTGAGGTGGAGTGCGGCACAGCAAGAAAGAGCTGGCATCATGATCATTTGGCAACGACTCATTGATGGAAACTATCTGCGGTGCTTAATGTAGCGGTGCTTATTGTAGCGGCATCGGACGTTCGTCTTTGCAGTCAAACGCATCGCGGCTTATATGCCAGATGGAATGACGCCACGGCAGCCGCGCCTTAGGAAAGGTGTGATGCCAACCTCCAGTTCGCGCCAAGATGAATCGTTCAGGCACCTACAGCTGATACCGAGGCCTGACAAGCGTGACAGGGTGGGTTACCCCCCCGTCCGATCGAGGGACATCCTTCGAATGCCTGCACTAACCAAGGAAACCAACTCGTCGGATCCAGGCACAGCCCCCCGTGTCTAGCTACTGCAACTCTGTAATTCGCGCCTTGACGGCCTGTCAGGGCCTCGATATGCAAGCCGGTCAGTATCTAATTCTTCCGTCCCATCGCTACGCCAGAATCCAGCGGTGCTACGAATGCTGCAGGCCGATGGATACACTGCTGCGTACCGCGCGAACGGCGAGCGCTGCTCACTTCGACGCCCATAGCAAGCCGGCCTTGTGGTGGGGAATGCGTCCTTTGCTCGCAGCACCACCGTCTGGCAATGTCATGGTTGATCGTGCCAAGGGGCGGAGTAACGCGCCAAATGCTCGTCAGAGCTTCCCCGCTACAGATCCCCGGACCAAGCCCGGCCCGAGGGCCCGTAAGGAGAAGGTCGGACATTTCTCGCCGTCCAGCGATGGCGAAAAGGAGCCTGATGGGTGTAGCAAGTCATCTTGGCTCTCAGCGGTGTCGGCGTTCATGACCAGTCACTAGGTAGGCTGTGCAATTGGGGACCTCGGGACCAGGTAAGGTGACGGGCCCCGAGTAGCATGTCTGTCTAATAGCTTGAAACCGCTCGCATGATATGTGACTTGAGACGTCACACATATCTGTCCCGATCGCCCTCTAGGTCTCTCAGCCCTACAATGTTAAGCACCGACGGTGCGGGTGCCGAGCCACGGGGCGACTGGCGGCCTCCTAGTACGAACCGAATCAGACCCCGATGCCGGAAACCCCACAGCGCCGATCATCCACTCTGGCCTGCCCCGGCGGGCTGGCATACCGCGCCGTGCTCGATGGGCAGAATCTTGGCATTTAGCACAGTACATCAATGGATCTGGGCTTTACACTGGGGTGGCGAAATCGAATGTCCCGTATCCCCTCCTGACCCGAACGCCATGGGATGATCGGCCAGAATGCCACCACCTAGTACCACGATTGTTCATGACTGGTCTGTCCCATCTGGGCAGCACACTTCGGTAGATAACTTTCGGCAAGGCAGACATTTCTCCATATGCCGGCTGGAAGAGAGCCGTACGCCGCTGCTGCGATGACGCCCCGGCGGCCTCCAGGACTTGGGACATGTAGTATCACCGTACAGGTCAATCGAACATGTCGGATGTTGCTTGAAACACTCCTCATGTGCTGATATTTAGAAGTTACGTGAAAATCCATACCTCCAGACAACAGGCAAAATCATATTACAACCGGGCAGGGCGGGCTGGCGTAGCTCATAGATTGTGCCACACGTGGCTAGTCGTAGAATGACTTGGCTACCTATGTTCGTAGACTGTTGAACCAGATCAGATAGCTGACTACGCAGGGGCACGGGGGATGGATGCACGTGCTCCCTTGGGAGCTGTGAAGGACGGTTCTCCCGCTCTGGGGAGAACCTGGAAGCTAGACAAGAATTACAACCCACATCGATTGATCACGGAACCAAGAGTCCAGAGCTCCCGGCACAGCCTATTCTAAGGATTGGGTTCACGAGAGCAGTGAATTCCATTCAACAGAGACGGAGCTTTGCAACCTCAACACAAACAATCCTACGTAGCATTCTTGAAGAACCCTACTGTATTTATTAGCGCTTCTTCTTATAAGCAGAACTGATTTTACGTCTCACGGAGAGAAATTCAGAAACCAGCAGTGGGACAGACGCCGGTGTTTGCTTGCCCTGACACAATATGAAGGCGACAGACCTGCCCCTGGCTGTGAGGGTATTTTGTGTAAAATGATGTTTCGCTCTATTGAAATGCGCTATATAAGCAGGCCAACTCATTTCGCTTCCTCGGTCACAACACGGCATGTCGTTCTAGACCGTGCATGAGCCCCATCTCCTTCTTCTATCGCTGGTGGTCATTATGACCCGTGGTTTCAGGCTCCGCGACTTGGATAGCCGTACTCAGGACTCGGGTGACTGTACTTTGTGCTCTCGGCATGTGCACACTTGTCTGTTCCCTGCGTCTGGGCCACTTAAGGCTGCCCTGTCAAACGGTTCTTAAATCTGTCATACAGAGTGGCTTTGCCAGCTGCCGTCCGCTCGGCACGCAGCTGACGCCGAAGATCCGAGTTGTAGTCGGGGGACTTCATATATTCGGACTTTGGGCGTGCAGTCCAGCCTTTGCCGTCGTCGATGTAGCCCCACCAATACGGGTCGGAGGAACCCATGTCGCGTTCGGGGGTGTGTATTGGTGATCTGGAAACCGGGATTTTGACGCCTGTCTTGCGCTTCGTTGTCGCTACTGGGCGGTGCTATAGGCCCAACGGTGCGTTTTCGTGTGATTTATGTATTTCAGTGGATATCTTGACTGAAGCGGGCGAAGTCAAGTTGAGGTTGATGAATTATTGATTGACGAGCAGTTGATTGTCGTTAGTCTGAACCAGTCTGAACAGGGTCGCCGAATTCAGTTCTTTTATAAATGCAGAGTTGCCTCCAGACAGAGCAATCTACAGCTTGCGATACTGTGGCACCTGTTCTGACGTCAGAGGAGCCGATACGCGGGAATGGGATCTCAGGGTCCTGTCACTGACAAGCTCTAGGCCAATCGCAGCGAGATTAGCGTCGAAACGACGCTTGGAACCGGAATTGGGGCCTATCATGGACCGGCGTGGGGCTGTCTAACACGCGAACCAATGCAGCTTTGAGGCTGTGGGACGTCCATCATGGATACGCGTACCAAGCCACCCTTCAGCCATTGAGTCCGTCTGAGCGTGACGCGAATTTGCCCCAATCAATTGCACACCAGAGGAGTGATGAGGCCAGCATGCTTCAATTGAGAACACCCGTGCATTGTACAGCATACGTTAGATGGTCCTTTGGGTGTTGCATTGTCGCCATTGCTATGATCGGGGAGGACATGTCCTACGAACGATGACTCTCTCGCTGATGCACAGCATTCAAGGCAACATTTTGGTATCTTCAGGGTTGGCCTGTGCAGAAGGTCTTTAAGCGTCTGCCGCTTACTGGAGCTGAGCGAGACAAGAACAACGTCGCAATAATGAGGCAATGGGGGTCATTGATCGTAGTGGCCAGACGCAATAACTCTACTCCTCTCCCCTCTACACAACCACCAATCACAGTCCCTGTGCCGTCATCACTCCGAAGCTCCACGCCAAAACAACATGGTCAGTTTTCATGGACCAACATGAAATAGTCTCTCGGATGTCATCAGTTAACCTCAATCGAAGTCTCATTTCGAAAGTCGAACGTGAGTTGGTGCAGCACCTCGACAACGTCCGGATATGCGCGGCCGACCATGAGCACAGCCTACCCCGAAAATGCCCTTGCTATCGCCACTAGTACAAAGCATGGCAAGATCCAGGCTCGGTGAGGCACCGACAGGACAGAAGAACCAACAGAGACTTCAATGCCCACCAAGATGTTGATTTTCTCGAGTACTGAGCCAACAAGCCAGCCTTGAAAAGGTAGCCTACGTAAAAGCGATGGGTGGCCATTCCGGAGTAGGTCCCCAGTGTGGCTTCAGCCTGAGCCAAATACAGCCGTTTCCCAATGTGTCCAATAATCTGGGGTAGTCAGGCTCTTCCTGACAACCATACTCTCCAAGACGGCAGTCCACCAGACGTCCCCAAAAGGTCCTGGGCATCGTAAATCTACGAGTACGAAAACACTTTCCACGAGGTTACCTCGGGCTAACTACCTAATTCCCTGGAATGAATGTCAACCCCCGATTTACCCGGGTTCGATCTCTTCCCACCCTAGTATAATGGTCCACCTAAAGTCCATCTTTCTTGACATTGTGGTCTCTCTTACGGCACGCCCACTGTCCGCGAAGATGTTGCCGAAACGGCTAGCTCCAGAATTGAGCCCCCAGAGCGCGAGAAATCATGTATCAGCGGAACCCCCACGGGCATTTCTCTTGAATTCAATTCGGAACACGCATGCATCCGAGATGGAACGCACGCAGAGAGGGCGGCTGGTTGTAGAATATTTGGACTGAGGAGAGTAGGGGTTCCAAAGTGAATCTTGTTCGTGAGCCAATGCAATGCTCGAGGGAAGTTGAAAAGACAAACCCAGAGACACAAAAGGCGAATTTTTGTAGATTTGCGGGGTCTTGAAATCGCACCAGGTTCTGATTGAGCAACTCATGATGCTGCCCTGCTGCTCGGTGCCACCTGTCATACACTGTAGCCAGCAAACGATTGCCGTCAGCCTTGGGACATCCCGGGGAAACCGCACTGCCACAGCTCTATACGCGTATTGTCTCACGAACCACACAGCCACAGCCACAATCTCACCACATACCGCCCCATGTCGTCTCCACCGTAAGCGGGAGCTGAGATGATCGTCATCGCGAGTCCCCGAGTCTCCAGCCGATGACGACGATAAATACCCTGCATTCCCTTGTTCTTGATCAACACCACACTATCATCAGTGTCGCAATCAACACCATCACCATCACCATCACCACCACTACATAGTAGACATCATTCCCACAAATATCAACACCTTCACCTTCCTCCCAGCCATTTCCCATGGGTCTCAAGTCACTCTTCAAACGCCATGATGGCGACAGCGGCGAGGCCAGTTCTAGTAACGCCCCGCCAAGCTACACCGACACGGACAAGAAAAACGGCCTCGCTCCCTCGGAAGACGAGGACATTCCCTCCTACGAGAGTCCAATCTTTCCCGGCGACTCAACCATCGTGCCCGCCACCATCAAGTTCCCCCCTCGTCTGAACGTCTACCTCAGCTGGAAGTCCGCCCGCACCTTCCACCTCGGGACCCCAGAAGAGAACAAGCTCTTCGCCGTGAACTCATCGTGGGCCGTCTACGGCATGAAGAAGCCCCTCCTCACCATCTACGACGGCCCGGACAAGGAGGCTGCTGTCCTCGCCGAGACGAGCCCCCTGAGCTACACCGTCAGCCAGCGGAGCACCATCACCGTCCCGGCGGCGCCCGGCTCCGGCGCGGAGTCCCTCGTGGTCCACGCAGCGTACAAGTACACGCTCAAGACGATCATCTTCTCCTTCTCGCTCCCCGTGCCGCCGCCGCCCCAGAGGAAGGGCGACCCGCCGCAGGAGGAGTCGTTCGAGTGGCGCTCGACATACGGCGACGAGGTCAAGCAGCTCACGGGCGGCAGCATCCTCTCATCCGGCTGGAAGCTAGTGCGCAAGTGGGGACCCGAGACGCGGGCCGCGGGCGGGTCCTCCGGGCCCGGGTTCGCGAGCGACGGCTGCGAGATCGTCGCCGTCATGGCGCACAACACGTCCATGAGCATGACCAAGTCGTCCATGTTCGCCTTCATGGGCACGGGACTGACGGGCCAGCTGGGCGCGCAGTGGGAGGCCGTGGCGCTGGCGTCGGCGTTGCAGGTGTGGTGGGCCTGGACGACGGGCACGACGTATACGCGCTGAGGCAGGTTGTAGGGCACAGCATTTGAAGATCGAGGCGTACCGGAGCGTTTGGATATCAGCGACGACTTATGACTAATACCTGAATAGAGTGGGCAAGTTGTAATAGATTTTGTTTCCTCATATCCGTCACGGCGAGTGTTCTTGATGCCGATGCGTTTGAAAGGGGTTATCATCATTGGATGACCGTCATACCATGCAATATCATGCAGGCAGGATGCCAAGACACCAATGGCGATCCATCTACTTTGCAGCGACGGCTTTGTCAATGAATTTGATGATCCGCCTTACACTGTCGATCACCGGGTCCGACGGAGTTTCTTCAGACTCCACGTCTGTTCCGGGAGGGATATCACCCAGATCAAATCCATGACCTTTGCCCTCCACAGTCTCGAGGAGAACCTCCACGCCCAAATACTTGAGCTTTCTCTCTGCGCGGATGCTCTGGACCGGAAACACAGAGTCATCTGCCAGCCCGTGCAGCAGCGCCGTAGGGGGGAACTCGCTCGTCAAGCCGAATGCCACGGGGAAGAAGCGGTAGTGAGCAGGATCAACAGCGTCCAGGCCCCGCTCTCTGATCTTCTTCGACAAGCCTGACTCACCCGCGAGAAGGTCGGGGTAAAGCGCCGCCTGGTGAATAGCTCTGACGAGGACAACCCTCGCATCCGATTCAAAGTCTGCGGGTTCTTCGTAGGCATCGATGACGCCTTTGCCCTTTGACTCGAAGATCCGTTGGACCACGGCATCGCAGTCGGGCAGGGGCGGGGCCTGGCCGGAGGTGGAGCCCAGTGTGATGTAGGGTGGCAGCGTAAAGTCCAGCATGCCGTAGACCGCAAGTACGGCCAGCGGGCGGGGGCTCTTGAGCTGGGCTGCCGTAGCTACGGAGAGGTAGCCGCCGCCGCTGGAACCAGCGATGATGACGCGCTGGGCGATGTTGTCAATCACCCACTTGGCGGCGTCCAGGGCATCGTCGAGAACCTCTTCCCCGCTCGCCTCAGGGAGCAAACGATACGAGGGCGAGACGTACGCCCAGCCACGACGAAGCGCAGTCTCGATGAGCCAGACCGGCGGCCAACTGTCCTTGGATCCCAGGACCTGTGTAGGCGCCGAGGTCAGTGATCAATACATCACACGCAATGTGATACGAATGCCCCACGGGCTGACAATATAGCTACTCACCACGTATCCACCATGATAATGAACGACGGCCGTCTGTGGACTGGCTTCGTTGGAGATGACATCGAGGGTCAGCTCCAGCGAGCTGGCCACCTTGAAGACGTGCGTAGTCTTTTTGGCGGTCTGCCACGACATTGTTAATTGCAGTTGACGTGAAATGACTGGCTTGAGTGTTAGACAGATTTGAATGCTGTTATTGAGCTCGTGGATATTGCAGGGCGCAGGCTTGGCTTGGTGTCGAGTCACAAGCTTCTGCGCGGCTTTATCATTGCGTGTCCCCACGCTTCCCCTCAATCGTGCCTCACGGAGTGAATGGCGAGCACAGCTCGGGTTGACAAGATGCCCCACCGCGGATAACTCGGGTCTCGGAACCCTGCCCCTCTCGCTGTCCACGTAACACCTCTCCAAGGTAGGCGAGATGCTCAACGTTACAAGTGAAGAGCTTGACCGAGCTTCGCTACCATGCCCGCTAATCCAGCTTACATTAGGCATCCTGAGCAAACATGAGTAATGCCAACTTGCCGCGCGTCGGGGCAAGGCGAGTTGAGGCAGACATGATGGCGGGCCCCGCCGCCCCATCCGGTCTCATAAAGACCCTGTTAACCTCCAAACCTGTCGACCATCTGCGTCCAAAGCCGCAGATATTTCCACAATATCAAATCTAACCGATGAGCGGCGGCGCAGAAATAGACACGGAAGCCGAAGCTGAAGCTGGGCTCGATGCTACGGCCCGCGGCTAGGACTGCGGGCATTGCAGGCAAATCTTCCGTCGTTGCAGAACATCTACAACGACACACGAGGCGCCACCTAAGCCATCTGCTGTTCCAGTACCGCGATGATACAGGCAGTTTCTCAAAAAGTAGTGTGAACTTGATTTCGCTCCAGGCCGTGGATGTCGCCGCCATTCTGGAATTTGACGCTGTAGGGACACTCTGAAGCAGTATCTCAGTGGCCACAAGATATCTGCTGAGCAGACCGACGCGCTGGCAAGGGCCGCAGACGCAGTCTTCTACAAGACGTGCACCAGCTATGCGAGGTCCAAGCAGAAGCGTGATCCATACTCGCCTTGCGGGTGCTGCAGGAAGCGGCTACTCCAATGCTTGGTGCGATCAAACCATACCAATGACGAGTCCAGTGCGTCGCCATCCTCTGTAAGGCCCTATCATGCCGGAATAGTCCGTACAATGGGGCAATTTTAGAGTTGTAGCCCGGAATTTGAATCGAAAACATCAGTTCATATGGAGCAGATTAGATAACGGCAGGCGCCGTCTGGTCAAGTAAGCTTCCTCCTAGCTACTCCTGCTATTCAGTGGCACGTTTAAAGGCGTCCTGCGCTCTCAATAAAATGGGGCAATTTAACGGGCATCTGGCGCTCGGTAATATCTAAGAGCTGTCGTTGTTCTGCAGCAGACCTACCGCAGCCCAGGCATGGAAGAGATCTGCGACCTTGCCAAAACCGATGCAGTACACACCGTGGACTCGACTAGCCTGCTGATCTTTGTGAGCAGTCGTTTCCCCTGAATATATCATCGGACTCCTGACACGCTTACCCGAACTGAAGCACCTGCAGGCCGTTCTCTGGGACGTTAGTCCAACGCTCGCCGTATTTGAATTCCATCGGCGCTTATCTGAAGATGACCTGCTCGGGGTATGCAGTTCCGGCGCCAATTATTGGCGTGGGGCAAGATAAATCACATTTTCTGTGTGGGTAACTGCCTGTGACGATGCTTTTCCTATTACCTTCTTCGTCGTAAATAATTCTGCGAGTACCACCGAGGCGTTTTATCATCTATTACAAGTTCCTTCATCACCATGTGGGTGTGTAACAGATTGCACGTCACGCACGGGCACGCTGCGAGTCATCTTCTCCTTCGGTTGACTAGACATATCTCATTATTGTTTATGCAATCATTATCTATGTACAGTTGGGAACGTTTAGAGAACGTTCTCCTTGCCGTGAAGACCGCAGGAGTGGTGGTGGTCGGCCTCCTCGGCGATGGCAGCCCAGCGCTGGAACTCCTGGCGCATGGCGACGACGCCACGCTTGGCAGGCGAGGTCTTGGAGCGGCGGGGGAGGCCCTCGAGGTCGCTGTTGGCGAGGATGGCAGCAGCACGGGCGGCGGCCTTGGCGTTGACAGTGATGGCATCCCAGTTGATGTTGTCAATGTTGTCGCAGGCCAAGTGGTAGCAGGGGTCGTAGGGAGGGGTGCCGGTGAAGAGACCGGAAGAGGGGACACCGATGTTGACGAAGCCGACGTAGTCAGAACCGGTGCCGAAGGGGGCGTACTCGGCGGGGAAGCCCTCCTCGGTGAGGTACTCGTGGAGGAGCTTGGCACCGAAGGCGTCACCCGAGTTCTCACCGCTGTATACGGCGTACATGGGGTTGATGGAACCGATCATGTCGTAGTTGAAGTAGAAGCGGATCTTGTCAGCGTCCTCCTCGGACAGCGTGCGAGTGTAGTAGAGGGAGCCGATGAGGCCGACCTCCTCAGCGCCCCACCAGATGAAGCGGACCTTGTTCTTGAGGCCCTTGTACTTCTTGAAGGAGCTGATGATCTCGAGGATGGCGCTGGTGCCGGAGCCGTCATCGTTGACACCGGGGCCGGCGGGCACGGAGTCCAAGTGGGCACCGAGGACGATGACGTTGTTGGGGTCACCCTCCTTGGTCTCGGCAATGACGTTCCAGGTCTCGCGCTCCTCGTAGACAGCGTCGACGAACAGCTTGACGCTGAGCTCCTCGCCGGCAGCGAGGCGGGCCTTCCAGTCCTGGCCGACCTCGAGAGGGACGGTGCCGACGGGGGGGATCTGGCCAATGTTCTCAAAGCCGAGAGTGGCACCAGTGATCTGGTCACCGGGCAGGTTGTGGTAGAGGATGACACCAACGGCACCCTTGGAGGCCGCAAGCTTGAGCTTGTCGGAGATGGGGCAGGCACCACGCTTGACGAGGGCGAGCTTGCCCGTGGCGTCAATGCCCTCCCACTGGTCGGCGAAGCAGCCAGAGCCGCGGACGTCATCGACGGGGGTGTCGATGAGCTCGGCGGTGATACCCTCAGCAGGGGTAGGGGGGTTGTAGGTCAGAGCAATGACGATGACATCCTCGCCGTCGGGGCCCGTGACGGAAATGTCGTTGAGCTGGACAAAGGTGTGGTTGAAGTACTGGATCCTGGTGTCGACAGTGGTGGCGAACCGGGTCTGAACGCGCTCCAGGATGAAGTCGGAGGACGCCTTGTAGCCGGGGTAGCCGTAGGCACGGTTGCCGCCGTTGTCGCGGGCGATCTTGTTGAGGTTCCACAGGTTGCGCTGGAGCCTGGAAGTTGTCAGCACAAGCAGGTGGGTGGCAGATGTCTCGGATTGACTCACTTCTGGGTCTCAATGTCGGCCACGGCCTTCTCGGGCGTGAGAGGGTTGGAGGCAAAGCTGCCGAGGGCGAAGAGGCCAGCGGCGAGGGAGGCGACGGACTTCATGATGGGGAAGTTTGGTTGCGTCGGGGATTGATTCTGCGAGGAAGCTCCTGGAGAACGAAAGAGACCAACGGGGTGAAGCCGGGAGGGAGAGCTCCCACTTTATACTCGGCGTCCGCAGTTCGCCACGGCTCGTTCCTCAGGGCCGTTGCTACGCGACACCCATGCAGACAGACGTACATGCGCGGGCGATGATGAGCTACCAACCTGGTACGGACATTAGCTCCTCGGCCGACAGATGGCGCGATAAGGAGGGCATCTGATCCCACCTGCAGAGCAAACGAACGCGCCCCGTACGCCATTGGGTTCGACCGCGGGAGGATACAGCAGGTCGGCGGCCGGCCGGCGTTGTGGAGGCGGAGAGGTTGGAGATGGGGAAGATTGCCAGGGTGGTGACGGCGCATGGCGGCGATGCTACCCTCGGGCAGGCAGGTGGCGAAGGCGACAGTAGCGCTAGAGGGAGCCAGCCGAGGGGGGAAGCCAGGAACCTGCGGCCTTGGCGAGCAAGTTTGGCTCGTGTTGGGGCACAAGTGGGTGGTGACCTGGGTGGGCGGACATCGCGTTATTGGCAGCGATGAAGAGGCAATGCGTGATGTCGCGAGGCGGGACGAGAGGGTTCAGGCAGGAAATGGCAGGAGATGTGAAAGAAGCTCCTCCCCGCTGCCCCTGGCTCCCCTGTCCGCGCCCTGTCGAACCCCGCTGAGAGCCTTGGCCCGATTGGCCAGCCGCATGATCACTGCCCTAAACGGCAGGTGCCTGATCTTGGCGGAGGGGCTTGCCCGCTACTGCAGGCGGGCAGGCGCCGCTACGAGCTGCTCTGACCAGCGCCTCCAAGGTGCTACGGCCGGGCAGTTGTGATCAAGCCCGCTGTGGAGACCCTCAGCTCAGGGCTCGACCTGCCTGAAGCGAAAACCACCAATGTTGACCTGAAGGAAGTCAATGTTGGTGGAAGGAGGCCTCGAGATCCTCGACTCGAGAGACGTGATCCCGTTTGGCAGGCTACACAAGTACAGGCCCACGATGCCGTCTTTGCCACCAACTTCTGACACCATAGCTAGAGCAACCAGATAACGACATCGGAGACCTAAAGACCTTCAGACTCAGCGCCTTGGCAAAGCCCTCAGCGAAGACCCCGCCACTCGGCCCCCGCCTCCGCATCGGTTTGACCGACTATCACTGGATTCCCGATTCGGCAGCTGCTCACCGCGCCTCCTGATTGATCAATGGCGATACCACCAAACAGGGGTGTCTTCACTTGGCCCCCTTACCTGGTGGTTACAGTAGGGTTTCCTGGGACTCTTCCAAGGTTGATCGACCGGCGGCTCTCCCTGCCGACGAAGGGGTAGAGGAGCCATGTGTTGCATGTGACATGTTCACGATCTTCGACACTCATTTCATGGCTCCAAGAACGGTGGCCTTCTCTCCAGGAAAGCTTACATTCTGATGACAACTGCCGATACTAGGACCCTTTCTGGTTAGCACGATGTGCTTGTCGCGACCTCACCGACGCCGGGGCTCAGTCTGCCCGTTTGCCGCGGATGATGTCTGTCATCCACCCATCAGGTGATCTACATTCGAGCTCTCTCTTGACCTGCAACCACCGACTGTTATCCGTGCTAAACTCGCAAACAAAACGGTTCTCCCCGTCAGGACCCTTTAGCCCCTGTCGCCTTGGTCAGGGCCACAACGGCGCCATGCGCACCCCAGAATTTCAATGCGGTCAAAGCAAGACAACCGACTGGAGACCAGAACCCTTCTCAGCACCACGATCAAGCTAAGATCACTGATATTCATACATTCCACATGATTCTTGATAGCTCGTCGACCTATCCACAACAACTGACAGATCAAGCGTGAAATGGAAGAGAGCTCCCTCGAAACACCGTCCCAGAAACCAAACATGCCGCGCACGGCGACGTCAAACGCGGCCGATTCCGTCCCATCCTACCCTACCCAGATCCAGTGCCATGTCCTTGGACTCGCTGCACCCCTCAGACTAATCGAACATGACTGCGGGCTCTAGGGCTGAGATCGGCAGCCCTTGCATTCAAGAACCCTTGGTCCCTCGTGGCTCGTTGCCTTCTCCGCCCTCGCTTTGCTGGCTACGGCGGACCATCACGGTTCTCACGGTAGTCCTTCGAGGCAACACTACGCCCCCAGATCTCGCCAAGATGGGCGCTCCCGCATCCCACCCCCCACTTCCCACCCATTCTTTGCCGTTATGCCAGATCAGACTCCGATGGTGAACCCTGATGGCCAGGGGCGCGCGCGGGCCGCATCTGCAGCATCAAGTGTTTCTGCGTGTGGAGCTTTCACCTCCACCTACAAAGAGCCAGGTAGGTAAATGTATGTTACGTCAGTTCAAAGTTTGGACAACAGAGCATCTCGTATTCGATAACATACAACCACCGGTTTGCCAGTTAGAACCTCCAACATGTGTTCTGTGGGCCTTAAGGCATGAAACGACCCGTAACAAAGCCGTAAGATCCGCCCCATCTCATGCCGAACGTTGCAGGCCAGTAACTAAGCCTTCCGTTCAATCTCAGTCCGTTCAACGTCCAACTTCTCCGGCGTCGACAGATTTGCCTCTGAGCCGTCAAAGATGAACGCAATCTCCTCCAGCGACGGACCCTTCGTCTCCGGGAACACGAACCACAGCACCACGATCTCAAACAGAACCCAGGGAATGAAAATACAGTAAAACTTCCAGTCCATGTTCTGCAGTCCAACTGGGATGGCATACGTCGAGATTAACGTGAAGCACGTCGCGAAGAGCTGGTAGCACGCCTGACCACGCATGCGAAGGCTGAACGGGAGAATCTCGGTGACGTAGAGGATCAGGTTCCCGTTCAGACCGAGGTTGTATGCCGGCGAGAACAAGTACAGGAATGCGACCACGGCACCGCCGGCAGCCTTGTTGCTGGAGTCGCCTGCGAAAACTGCGCTTCCGGTCGTGATGCTCACGAGACAAATGAAGATGGCGCTCAGGGAGCCGAGGAAGAGCGTGCGGCGACCTAGCTTCTCCGGGAGAGTAGCGAAGTAGAGGGCCGAGACCCAAGACAAGACCTGCTGCGTGGCATTGATGAGGGTCTGCTCCAGGCTGGAAGTGAGGCCGACGGACGTGAGCACCGGAGACAGGTAGTACGAGATGAAAGCGTTGCCAGACATCTGACTGATGCAGGCGCACCAGAGCAGGATGAATAGTCGCTTGCGGTTGCCACTGGTTCTGACGAGCTCGAGGTAGTTCTGCACCCAGCTGCCACGGTCGATGCTCTTCTCATAGGCCAAGGCGTCTCGGATCTCGTTGTACTCGAACTGCACCAGAGGATCCTGGTCGTTTCCCTCGGCGTGGTACTTCGCGAGGAAAGCGAGCGCTTCTTCATTCCGGTCTTTGGAAACCAGCCAGCGGGGACTCTCGGGCACGAAGTATAGTCCGATCAGCTGGATGATGGATGGAAGCCCCTGCATGCCAGACGGGATGCGCCAAGAGGCACTCGAAGCGATGCGGAACGTCCCGAATGTCGTCCAGGCGGCGACAATGGCCCCGAGGGCATACGACGTGTTGAAGAGTGCGGTGGCCGTCGCTCGGTGAGCAGGGTGCGCAATCTCGGTGATCAAAGGAGCGCCCGATGATCCGAGGAAGACAGTGCCACAGCCCAGAATGCCACGCGCCACCACGAACATGGGAAGATTCTGGGCAGCAGCCTGCAATGCCGCGCCAAAAACACATATGGTAGCTCCGGTGGCCAGACCAACACGCCTTCCGAAGGTGTCGCTAACGAACGAGATGAAGGGAATCGCACAGAGACCACCAATGGGGTAGGCCGCGTTGAAGAGTCCGAGAGTCGCGCCCTTGGGTTCGCCGAAGTAGTTGCGCCAGTTCTCAACGGACTGGAGACCGTTCATCATCGAACCATCGAAACTATCATTGCGCGTCAGTCAAGATGATTCGATTCTAAGGGGGCTCCAGCCTCTGAACCTACCCTTGGGTGAAGATGGAAAGCATGGGAATCACCAAGAGCAAATTGAGGACCCGCAGGTTGCGAACCCTCCACCATTTCTCTGTGTCGACGCTGCTCTCCGGCATGACCGACACCAGCTGGCCTTCTCCTGGAGACACCATGGCTGAAAGTGATCGAACGAGAGGAGGTTATAGTCGGGATAAGGTCAGAAAGAAGACAACCCGCTTGCTGAGATGTCGTGATTTGATAACAAGATTGTCGAGGAAGGCCAGGAGCGAAAAGCATCTCTTATGTAGGACGCGTTTATTGATGCCGGCTGAAATATCAAGAGTTGCCGGCAAGACTTGACACGACCCGAGACCAAGGCTCGAAGCATCAGTACCCCGGACAGGCTAGCGGGGTCTCCGGTTGACTGGGGAGAAGACCTGGCCAGCTCTGGGGTTCTGGGGTCGCAACGTGTGGAGGCTTGGGAATTCTCAAAGCATTGGCGAGATCTGGAAGAACCAGTGGTTGACTGATCAGGCGACAGGGTCAAAAGCTCAAGGCCCGTGGAACGATCCAGACGAGCCCTGCTGGAACACAGAGTTTTGCCCCATCGAGTCAGTAACCTCAGCGGAAAGCCGGGTCAACGGACTTACTAGTGTCCACCACCAGCCCGCGGAGAGCCGGGTGACCAGGCTTGCGGACAAAGGAAACGCGCGCTCGGCTTCAACCCGATGGAACACTAGTCCCCGAAAAATGCGAGGTTACCCATCAATGTCTCCAGTGTGACGCCAGGACATCGCAGCTCGGCTCAGGGTGTACCGAACTCGCTGCCACCATCCGTCCCTTCAAGCAGGACTGGCAATATGTTGATGATACAAAGATGCTGGAGGTCTTGACCCTTAGATTGCGAGAGACTTCAGCGGACAACCACTTTCACACTCTATCACCATGGGCGACGCATTTGGACTTGAATTTGCTTCCCAGCAGGGGCTTGTTGAGCCACAATTCGATGTCGAGGACGTACTGCAAAAGCTCAGCCAAAAGGAAAAGATTGATCTCCTGTCCGGTGAGTTGAAACTTTCCTGACTAAAACATACATTTGAGGCTGTTAAGAGGGGTGTATTGTTACACTTATAACCTCGACAGTCTTTTACGACGACGGATGACTAACCTTAGTTGGCTCACAGGCATTGACTTCTGGCACACAAAGAGCGTTCCACGTTTGAACGTTCCTTCAATCCGACTTTCGGATGGCCCCAATGGCGTCCGAGGCACACGCTTCTTCAATGGTGTCCCAGCCGCCTGCTTCCCGTGCGGAACTGGCCTAGCCGCCACATGGAACACCGACCTCCTCCAGAAAGCTGGCGCCTTGATGGGTGCAGAGGCGCGGGCCAAAGGCGCACATGTCCTCCTTGGACCAACGGTTAACATGCAGCGAAGTCCCTTGGGTGGCCGCGGATTCGAATCTTTCTCCGAGGACCCTGTTCTCGCAGGACGATGCGCGGCTTCCATTGTGGCCGGCATTGAGGAAACAGGCGTCGTGGCTTCGATTAAGCACTTTGTGGCCAATGATCAGGAACATGAGCGCATGGCTGTAGATTCGATTGTAACGGAGCGAGCCTTGCGCGAAATTTACGTCCTGCCCTTTCAGATCGCTGTCAGGGACGCTCGCCCAGGGTCTTTCATGACAGCCTACAACAAGGTCAACGGAACACATGTTAGCGACGATCGTAAGTTTGTCGAAGACATTGTCCGGAAAGAATGGGGTTGGGAGGGACTTGTGATGAGCGACTGGTAAGTGAATCGCCATTCCCCTCAGGTTGTAGCTTGTACGAAGTCGAAAGTCTAGGCTAACAAGTTGTCAACTTCAGGTATGGTACATACTCCACTGTCGAATCGATCAACGCCGGCCTTGACCTGGAGATGCCAGGCCCCACGCGATGGCGAGGTCAGCTCTTGAACCACGCGATTATGTCGCGAAAGGTTGACCAGGAGGTGGTTGACCAGCGAGTCCGCGAGGTCCTGAAGCTTGTCCACCGAGCCAGCAAGACCGGAATTCCAGAGCACGCCCCTGAAGAACCGAGGAATACACCCCAGACTGCGGCCCTCCTGAGAGACATTGCTAGCCAGTCGATTGTGCTTCTGAAAAACGAAGACAATGTCCTTCCTTTCAAAAAGGACGCCACTGTCGCTGTGATCGGCCCCAATGCGAAGACAGCCGTCTACTGTGGTGGTGGGTCGGCCACTCTACTGCCATACTATGCCGTCAGTCCGTTCGAAGGCATCACCTCTCAGGCCCAAGATGTTCGATATTCCGTAGGGTGCCATGCCCACAAGATGCTGCCCATCCTCGGTCCGAGGTTGAACACAGCTGACGGACAAGTCGGGGTGTCATTCAGAGCCTACACCGTGCCCGAGACCCAGAAGAGTAGGCAGCCGGTTGACACTCTTCACCTGGTCGACACGAACATGTACTTTGCCGACTACTATCACCCTGAAATAACGGAAGATCTCTGGTGGGGTGAAATCGAGGCAACATACACGGCAGAAGAGACTTGTGACTTCGAATTTGGTCTCTGTGTCTTTGGCACGGCCAAACTCTACATCGATGGCGAACTGCTCATTGATAATGAAACAGTTCAGCGAAGCGGCGGCAGCTTCTTCAACGTCGGAACGGTCGAGGAGACTGGTATCAAGAGCATTGTTGCTGGGCAGTCTTACCAAGTCAAGGTAGTGTTTGCGAGCGGCGCTGCGTCAAAGATCAAAGATGCAGATGGCGTCGTATCGTTTGGTGGTGGCGGTGTGCGCATTGGTGGCACGAAGGTCATCGACGCAGACGAAGAAATTCAGAAGGCGGTTGAATTGGCCAAGAGCGTTGACCAGGTTGTTCTCTTCGTTGGATTGAACTCTGACTTCGAGCAAGAAGGACACGACCGCCCACACATGGACCTCCCTGGCCTTTCCGATGACCTCGTTTTGGCTGTTTCGCGAGCCAACCCTCGAACCGTCGTCGTTGTCCAGTCCGGCACACCCGTCAGTATGCCATGGGCATCTTCAGCTGCGGGCATTGTGCAGGCCTGGTACGGTGGGAACGAGACGGGCAATGCTATCGCCGATGTGTTGTTCGGTGTTGTCAACCCGTCAGGCAAGCTGCCGTTGTCGTTCCCCATCCGGGTCGAGGACAATCCAGCCTATCTCAACTACAGATCAGAGCGTGGTCGCGTACTATACGGTGAGGACATCTACGTTGGCTATCGTTACTACGAAACGGTTAAGAAGCCGACGCTGTGGTCATTTGGCTCGGGCCTATCATACACATCTTTCTCTTTCTCAAATCTGAGTGTCGAGTTGAAAGAATCCAGTGGAGGCAGTGTTCTTCTCGCCCAGGTTGCCGTGGAGAACACTGGTGATCTAGACGGTTCAGAGGTCGTGCAGCTGTACGTCTCCCAGCGAGCTCCGTCCATCAATCGTCCTGCCAAAGAGCTCAAGGGATTCGCCAAGGTATCGGTCAAGAAGGGAGAGACGACAGTGGTGCAAATTTCTGTTGAGAGGAAGTATTCGACTAGTTTCTGGGATGAAGCTCGCCACAAGTGGATCGAGGAAAGCGGCAAATACGATGTATGGGTCGGCAACGGAAGCGCTGGCGATCTACTGCGGGAAACATTTGAAGTAAGTGCGACGAGCTGGTGGTCGGGATTGTAAAAAGAAGATCGACAAGCCTTGGCTATCAAGTTACCCTAGATAAAGTAGATATGATAGCACATTGTTCGTGGTCATTGACGACGATAGTCATCTGCTGTTACCGATACTAAGTGTCCAGTCGGGCGGTCATTGACGCGAGCTGAACTTTCACAAAAAGTACGTCGCTGTTCGGCTTCTACTGTCGTCACATTTCCATCAAGACAGATGGACGTCTCTCGTATAAGGTAGGTAAAGCACATATAAGGCTACCTCTTCGCCTGAGGGGGCGACCGCCTCCGCCTTCGGCGCACCCCGGCGCAGCCCTACTCCGTAGGGCTGATGCCCGTTCATCATTCACTGCAAATCAGGCTTCCCCCCATCACTTCGTTGGAAAATCAACATCATCACGCGTCAAACCATACAAAACCCCAGGCCGAGTCGTCAAAGAATGCCGAACAAGGACAATACCGGCCTGGAATCTCAAGAAGACGACGGGTATGCGTCCGTCGAAGGGATACTGCTTGTGATGTCGGATGGGCCTACGTCGATGTCGGCCTGACGGGCCTTTATGCCGAGCTGTGCTGGGGAGGACTGCGAGAAGTTGCATTCGGTTTATCAGGGACGGCGTCCAGATAGGCGTCCGGAGGCTAGCCAGGGTCAGCCTCTGTTGATGGTGGATTGAGCGTGAGGCAGGAACTTGGCCGAAGATGTATAAGGGCTTGTTGCAGCACATTCTCGTCTTGGCAAATAAGCAAGGTTCGATGCCTGTAATGGGGGCTTTTTATTTTTCGTTCAACTCGATGGTTATTGAGTGGTTCGACTTGGGTGTAGGCAGAGCAGATAATATAGTTGCCAATACTAAGATTGCGACCCTACACGATGCACATTATCTTCATTGGACCCTGCGAATCACTGTAGCCAAAGGGCCTGGTGTCACTTGTCAAGCAGGACACCTATTAAAGGGTCCCTCTGATATGAGGATTGGCCAGAAGTGACGAATGCGATACACGAGGCGTTAAGGGAAAAGACAAGGCCTGCAACATGTTGCTGATCAGGTGAGATTCGGTCCGTGACCCAGGGTTACTTGACGTGTGGGTTTCCGCAGTCCTCCTCTAAAGATATCCCGGGGGACGACGACAACCCTTGCACGCAGTATCGGCGCAACAGCACCCGAAGGCGGGGCATTAATCGTTCTGGGGCTGCCGGGAGGGTGGAGCCAGGACCCGTTAAATGTGACGGTGCCTGGCGTGGGTCACGTTCGGGACTACCCATCGACCAGGTCGGATTCGGCCCCGTTTGCCGACAGGTTCCACGAGAATACGGGTCGTACATATTAGGACTTTGTTCTTTCAGCTTCTTACCAGTCAAGATTCGACCTCAAAGCACTCCTGCCAGCGCCCAGACCGACTACCAACCCCGAGACCGCGCTCTTAACGTTACGCACCTCACCCCCAAGGTGCCCAATTCCTTTCAGAACCTTTCGACCACTGCCCAGGCTCGGGACGCAGACCATGGACTCGTCATTTCTAGACACGGATTGGATATGGCATCCCGACTGGGTTGACCACGACCACGACCAGGGATCAGCAGGAGGTTTCGTCCACTTTCGAAAGTTGGTCGATCTCGAGCATGCGCCTTCGAGGCCTCTCATTATCCAAGTCACGGCCGACACGAAGTACAAGCTGTATATCAACCAGCAGCTCGTCCACAGTGGACCGGTCAAGGGAGATGAACACATGTGGTTCTTCGACGAGCTTGATATCCAACCTCATCTGAAGGCTGGTGTCAATCACATTGGTATCAGAGTCATGAGACTGTTCCATGCAACTGCACATGCCGCAAGCTTTCCGAGAATGCCCATACCCGGCCTCTTCGTCCGCATGCCAGACGAGAACGACCGCGTGGCTTTCGACATTCAGAGTGACAGCAGCTGGGATACCAGCCTCGACACCAGCACGATCCTGCGCGTTGATCAAAAAGAAGACGACTTCCTGCATATATACGAAAATGTCAACTCTACTCCAGGTTCCCCTGGCAGCCCTATTCAGTGGGTGAAGGCCAAATGTCTCAAGCTGCCAAAGTCTCACGGCATTTCCCCACCTTGGGTCCTCACACCGCGCATGATTCCATTTCCCAAGGTCACGCCAGTCTCTTTCAAAAGCCTCCACAATGTCAGGAGTCCGATTAACCAATCGGCCTGGGAAGATGTACTTCTCGCAAATGACGTAAGGCAGGGGTCGACGCTGCACCTGCCACCTGGAACATCCCATCATCTAGAAATCGAACTCCACCACCATCTCACGGCTTTACCTACGTTTCGATTCAAGCGACCTCAGCACGCCGGCAATAGCTTGGTAGTGACTTACTCGGAAGCCTACGAAGATACGCCACTCTTTGTTCCCTATCTACGTAAGAAAGGAGACAGGTGCGATGTCACCAAGTCCCTCTTCGGGCCCCAGGATGAATATATTCTCAGTGGGCAAGCTGGTAGTGTAGCTGCTTCTGCCTTGCAGTATACCTCCAATGCAGAGGAGGAAGAGAGCTTCTCTCCCTTCCACTTCCGTACGCTGCGATTCATGGTCCTTGATATCGAGGTCGGCGGTCAGAGCGAGCTGGAGTTGAAGGGAATCGACATGCACATGACGCACTATCCACTGGATATCATCGGAGGCTTCGACATTATCAGCGAGCCTGGATACAACACCGCCTACCAGAAGATGTGGGACATCAGCACTCGAACCTTGACCAACTGCATGCACGACTGTTACGAAGACTGCCCATTCTACGAACAACTCCAATATGCCATGGACGTCAGGAGCTCGTGTCTTTTCACCTATGCCGCCTCGGGCGACGATCGCATGGCGCGTCAAGCAATTGTCCAGCTGCACAACTCGTACCGATCGGGAGTTGGGCTGATCGCCAGCCGCAGTCCTTGCCACCAGCTCCAGATCATCCCGCACTTCTCGCTGTTTTGGATTTGCACGGTAGCAGACCACTTTAAGCACTACGGCGACGTTGCGTTCACCCGCAAGTTTTTGGCTGCCTGCGATGGCATTCTCGAGGCATTCTCGAGGCGCATCGATTCCAAATTCGGTCTCGTCTCTGCAAGCAAGGAAGCACTGGGCACATACTGGGACTTCGTCGACTGGACGAACGAGTGGCGGCCCATGGGCACCCCGCGAGCGGCGAAGCGGACAGGATTCCAGACATACACCAACTTGCTCTACGCGTACACCCTACGAAGCGCAGCAGCCGTTGTCATCGAGACCGGACGACCCATCCTAGCAGATGAGTACAATGCCAGGGCCAGCAGCATCATCCAATCAGTCAGGGAGCATTGTCGGGTCGACGACCTCTTCACGGATGGCCTGGCATCATCAGCTGACCTCTCGGAGGATTTCAGTCAGCACAATCAAATATGGGCCGTTCTCAGCGGTGCCGTGACGGGCGACGCGGCCCACGACTTGCTGGTGCGGTCTCTCCCTGCGGCTCGGGGCATCGACCTCAAGGTACCGAGGTCTGATGAACGGAGCTCTGCAGGGGACCCAAAATTCACCGAACCCTCCATGGCAATGTCGTTTTACACACTCCGCGCGCTCTCGGCCGTCGGCGGAAGTCTGTACGACGAGTTGTTCCACTCTCTGTGGGCACCCTGGAAGTCTCAGATGGCACAGAACGTGACCACCTGGTGCGAAGACGAGGTGACCCAGCGCTCGGATTGCCACGCGTGGTCCTGCGCGCCGTTGTACGAGTTTACGGCCGAGGCCGCGGGCATTCATCCCGGCGAGCCGGGGTGGAGAGTTGTTTCCTTCGAACCGCGGGTCGCTTTATTCCGCGATTTCGAAGCTCGGGTGCCCCTTGGGGGAAGGCTGGCGCCTGGGGTGGCACACGTTTCCTGGAAGCGGGGAGAGAAGAACTCCAAGACGATGATCTCGGTGGAGCTGCGGGGGGTCACCGAGACGGCGGTCCCAATCCGGGTTCGGCTTCCTGACGGGCAAGTAGAAGAGCATACGGGACCGGTTGTGTCTTTACAGGTTTAGGTGATCAGTTGGCCTAGGCCCGAGATATCTAGACAGCCGGTGGCGCAAGGAGATTTAGTCCACTTCATCATATTCTTTTCCCATATTGCTCATTAAGCCGCGATCTTCTCGTCATCAATTGGAATTTGCTTAGGTCGGTGCCATAGCATCTTAAAATCAAGTCTTCGTGAATACAAGCCCTATTACTGATCTCTCAATCAGTGATACCTACCATACGTACGAGTCAAGTTTAATCCGCCGGAGGATCTGGCATTGGATGGCTAGGTATGACCCGGGTTTCCGATGGCTTAGCCCACTGTTAGTGGCAGATGACATCGCATCCGGCTTTCCGCGGACTCTCCCCTCACCTTCGACCACTAGAATGGAGCGGTAGCCGGGGGCAAATGTAGCGAACGATC
The DNA here is from genome assembly GCA_000732205.1 of Verticillium tricorpus MUCL 9792. Classification (NCBI taxonomy): domain Eukaryota; kingdom Fungi; phylum Ascomycota; class Sordariomycetes; order Glomerellales; family Plectosphaerellaceae; genus Verticillium; species Verticillium tricorpus. The sequence continues at coordinate 618,520 of JPET01000004.1, forward strand.
CAGAGGCAGAAGAGTAACAGAGGCTGATTGTCCCCGGGCCCGTTTCCTTCTCTCCGCGGACAACTCTCCATCATCGCATTCTGGACGCGAAGTTCCCGTGCCCGATTGCCCTCATGCCATCAGATATTGCGGAGCCTTCGCGCAAGCGCCCGCGTTCTGCCCCCAGCACCAGGCCCGCGTATCCCCGGAAGCGCGCTGCTCAGGCCTGTCTCGCTTGTCGTCGGCGCCGGACCAAGTGCGACAACGAACGGCCGGATTGTACATCATGCTTGAAGCTGGGCATCGAGTGCGTCTACCAGGAGGGTGACAAGTCAAGGTCAGACCGCAATCCGCACGATGAACACGCCTCCGGCTGCCTGCTACCCCGTCCCCAATCGCTAACTCGTCCCAGTTTCGACGCGGCAAGCTTGGCCATTCTTCAGCGCCTGGACGGACTCGAAGATCTGTTCAGGGCGGCCCACCCGGAAGCACACGGCCCTCACGTCGCCGTCTCGGGCATTTCACCTATTGACAACAACGACGATGCCCATGTCGCGGGGACTTTCGAGCCCACGCCGCTCGCAAGTGGGGATGCCTCGGGGTTCTGCTGCATAAACATCGAGGCGGTTCTTGCATGGCCCGTATTACAACGTCGCACGTCGACGCACCAAACTCCACTGAAGTCTCTTCTCCAGGCCGGCAGTTCGATTCCAGGCCCGCGACCTCTGACGACTTCGGACGTAGAGGCCGATGATGCGAACTCGCTGTTGCAACAGTTCCTTGACAACTTTCACATCTACAACCCCGTCTTGGAAGTAAGACGTGTCAAGGACTTTGTTGGACTCACGCTGTACAATGGTCTTGGATCGGACTCCAAGTCATGTCTCTTGGTATTTTTCCTGCTGATACCCACTGTTCATGGCTCATTAAGACTATTACCTGACGCTTGACGGAAACACAGCTCCTCATTTTCGCTCTGGGGACCATAGCAGACCGACACGACCAATCGTCCTCTGATACGTCCATGACGTTTCGCCAGTCAGAAGAGTTTCTTCGTGGAGAAGCCTTTTTCATGGCTGCTCAACGACGAATGGGGCCATTGCTATTCAAAAGCGGTACTGTCGAGGCGCAGATCTTCTTCCTAACCGGCGTCTATCTGATGACGACGCTTAGGCCCGTCGAGGCATGGAAGATGTTCGTTCAGGCTTTGGCATGCTGTCAAGGATTTATATCGTCGACAGATAACGATGCTCACGACGACCAGGGCGACGATTCTCGGCAGGCAGAGTCGCAGCTTCACAAGAGCATCTATTGGACATGCTTCAAATCTGAATTGTATGAGACCATGAACCTATTCAAAACATGCCTTCCAAACTTTGCGGCATACTGATCAGATAACTACATGTAGGGAACTTCGGCTGGAACTAAACATCACCGAGACCAGCGCCTGGAACCTTCGATACCCAGCGTTCTTTCCGGAGCCACCAAGAAGTCTCCAGTCACAAAGCGAAGCAGCCTGGTACTTCTACTTGGCTGAGATCGCGTTACGTCGGCTGGAGAACCGCGTGTTGACGTACACGTGCCAGTACCAGCCCGGAGGCTCCTTGTCTGAGCGAATCAACACCGTCATCGACTTTGAGCAGCAAGCTGATAGCTGGTTCGTCAAATATTCCTGTTCTTCTTCTTCTTTGCTCTTGTTATGTAGTGTTTGACAATTCTCTTTTCCAGGCTCGAGTCTCTTCCCGACGCATTAAAACCCGAGGGACCCATCGACGACCTCGCGGCCGTGGACGAAGAACACAAGGCTTTGCGCTTCATCTTGAACGGCCATCTACTTGATTGCTACGAGATGATGTATTGGCCTTTCATCGTTGAAGCCATCCACGGCAATCTGCATGACGGTGCAAGCCCGAGACTTTTGGCCGGGAAAGGCTTCCAGGTTTGTGTGCGCCGTATCGAGGAAAACGAGAGTGGCTTCCGACTCCGACACCATGGTACGTGGTTGATGCTGCGGTCGTGTACGAGAAGTGCACTTGTGCTGGTCGCTGCCGCACGTTCAAATCTACATTCCATGCTGCCATTGGACTGGAAGGCATCGGTGGAAAAGGTGATGCAGATGCTTAGCTACTGGAAAGATGAGACACTGGATGCAGCCGATCGGCTGGAGATCTTGGAAGATCTCATGAGCACACCTCCGTAAGGCCCAGAAGTACTTGCCCAGAATATACAGGCACTAAACCGGAGGTATCCCTTGCTTGGGCTGGGCGCTAGAGCACTGTCGGAGGACCAAGATTCAAGACCATACTCTCAAAGCAGTGATCACGAGTGGTAATGGTAACTTCGGAGGCCGATGATCACTTGAAATATCACCTTCCAAGTGCCAATCACAGGACAATTTCACCGAAGACTAGTTATACCGTGACTAGGTCAAACAAACACTTGCTCGCTACAAAGATGGGGGTTTGCCCTCGCTCAGCCGAGCTCAGGGATTTGCCCGTGGCCAGTATCCAGTGCAGTCCGCCTCGACTTGCTCTGCTCGTCAAAGTACGGAACCTCACCCAGTCCAACAGCTCGGTTACCGAAGCGCTCGCCTTGGTCGTCGTAGTCAAAAGTAGCCGTGTGGAAAACACTGCGATTGTCCCAGATAGCTATTGAACTTGGTTAGTCGGGCTAAAATGCATGGATCGAAATTTAAAACTCACCAATATCGTTGGGATTCTGCCACTTCAGACGGACTTGCAAGTCGTGACCCTTGTAGACCAGGTCCAGGAACCAGTCCAGGAGCGCCTTGCTCTCCTCAGCGGTCACGCCATTGATGTGCTTGACGTGACCTCCGACGGGGAACACGCTCTTCCAGCCGGTGACGGGGTTTGTCCGGACGACGGGGTGGATGGCCTTCAGCGTGGTACCAACATTCTCAGGAGCGCCGCGAGGCTTGTCGTAAAGCTTGAAGCCGGCTTGCTCCGCAACCTTACCGAAGGCGGGCTGCTCAAAGGTGACCGTCAGGCTCTCGAGGAACTTCTGGTAGGGCTCGCTGATCCTGTCGTAGATCTCATAGCCGGAGGCCCAAAGGGTATCTATTCCGTGTTACTACTCCGCCATAGAGCGAATTGTATGCATGGCAACTTACCACCGCCAGTCTTGGGCAGCTCCACCAGGCGGAGAGAGGAAAAGTCGGCGGGCACCGGCTCAAAAGCAATGTCGCTGTGCCACTGTGCGCCGTTCTGTTTCTTGGGACTGAGTTGGTCCGACTGCTGCTTAATGTAGAACTTCTTGTGTTGCAGCGAGCTGATGGTGCTGATCTCGGGGTCCGAGCCACCGTGCTCACGCTCGGAGTTGAGGAGAGGGTGGATGTGAAGACCTGAGGTGGCTGGCCTGCCAGACAGCTCACCGAGACGAAGGATGAGCTTCTTTTGCAAGTCATTGGTGAGGTTGTCTTGGGCACGGAAGAACACAACACCTCGTTCGGCAACTACTCATTGGTGAATAACCGGTGCTTAGATGACAGATTGAAGGCAAGGTCTTACTCGTGATCGCCAGATCCCTGATCAGCTCATCCGCGTTCGGGGCATCGAGCCACTCAACGAGATTGGCTTTGGGGAATTCACGGCCGATGACGGGAGTCACATCGAAGGACTCATAGCTGTCAAGCACACCGGTCTGCTTGAGAGGCTCTCTGTGGGTGCTTTTGGCCTTGATGTGGATGGGAGTCTCGGTTTCGAGAGCCGAGGGCGCCATGGCGATGATGGGCGATCACTTGACACGTGGTGCTGAGGATGAGGGCTGGAGTCGAGGGCACCGTGATCAGTTAGCAGAATGGTATGCGACTTCAACGCAGTGTTGCTGTCACCGATATCTTGGACCTGATATTCAACTGGAGCCAGTCCTCACGAAACGGTACAGCGAATGCTTCTTTATACAAATGATACCTGTTAGCCAGGCCATGTAATGAGGGGTCACTGATAGGAGCAGCATGGCCGGGATCCGATATCGCCAGTCTGCCGAGCCTGAAATGGAGATAATATCGCGGGCTGGACCGTTGATAGTATGCCGAAACCCGTTTCCCCATGCCCCCTGATGGTGGAAGTGTCCGCGTAAATTTCGTGATCAGCCTCGATCCGGTGTGGGGATTGCGTCGTTCTGGGGTCGATGATGCCATCAAGGCGCGCGGATCACATTGGTTTGCGGGGGAACCAGTACAACAGCCTCACTGCTGATGAAGCTGGAAGTCACTCTCTTCAAAGTCAATCGGTAAGGAATACAGGTGCAGACACGCCATTTTTAGACCTGATGATGCGCAAGTCGTGTTTCGTGATGCGTCCGCATGGGGAGTTGACACCGAGAACCGACGCTTCCCGCAAATCCCAGTCGCCGATCCAGCCTAAGGGAAACGACCTTATCATTCGCATCTGCTGAATTCGCGGGGTCAACGACTCTCCAATCATACCACTATACACGTGTTTCGCTTGAGCTTCGTTGCGGAGTGTTCGTATTCTCGCGTCAACCGCGTCGAGGATGGCGAGCGAAGACGCCATCTCATATGCCTAACACTCGTCCGATATCGTTAGATTCCATCAACCGTCGACTAATATGGAAGTATCATGGTTATCATAGGATGGGGTAGCTCACTGCCTTTCTCAATCTGTTTGGTTTATATTGGTTCGGTTGCTGCGGGAAACTTGAAATATTGCTGATGCCGTGCCCGTATTTGTAAATGAGAGAAACGTGTCACCAAGCGCACCATGCAAGTCATGAGATGCCACATCGGTTCCAGGCGCTGTCCAGCATAGTCATGTGTCGTTAAAGCTTCTGATCAATGTCAGCGCCGATTCCGACGCCGGAGGTAAAGGGTGTCTTGGGGTCACTGATTCACGACTCTGGGAGGAGCCGATCATGCGGCCACCAGTCTTGGTCAGGGGTCCTAGCACGCCATTGTCGCGTCAAGCAACGTGTTGCACCCCGATGACCGACCCCGCGCTGCTCGATTCCTCCATCGTTTGACGTCGAGAATTGTCTATGCTGTAGGATATCTGCAGATTCACTTCTTTTCTCTTCTTGATGCTGCTGAGGCATACCCATCACGAACACGGCCAAATTCTCGACAACTTCCCAAACCTGAGTTTATGTTTTCTCGGGATCTCGGGCACCGTACTTGAAAGGCCTAGCTCTCTCGCAAGTCATCGTCAATATGGCGACCGTCTTGACCAGGAACAAGACCACCAAGGTCAGCAAATATGGCTCGACCGAAGAAACAACATCCCTCCTTAGCGTCGATGTTGCTCCATTGGGGGGCCCCCTTGACGAGAAACGCTTCTGGTTCCAGCGCAGGAAGAACTACGATCCGGATGCCATTGCGACACAAGTACGCAGCCTGAATCGAGAGGTCCCTGTCGTGGTTACTGACATCAAGCTCAGGCCAGTGTGTTTGATGATCCCGATACGGCTGATCGATACGAGCCTCACCCCGACTGGTGAGCAGCCCCATCTTTCATGGCCTACTGCGCCCTTTGCCGCATCGCAATACTCATGACCAAAAGGGAAAACATTCACCGTTTCGACCCATCTGCTCGCTGGACATGGGGTGAAGAGCACAGCCTTGTCAGAAAGATCGATTGGCGCATCATGGTCTGGGCTTGCGTTATGTTCATGGCCCTAGAGCTGGACCGGGCCAATATTCAACAAGCCTTGACAGATAACTTCCTCGATGACTTGAACATGACCACGAATGGTAAGCTCGGCTTTACATTATCAGGTTCGTGAACTGATGCGTATTCTAGACTACAATCTTGGCAATTCCATCTTCAAACTCAGCTTCCTCTGCGCCGAACTTCCCTCTCAACTCCTGTCCAAATGGATCGGTCCGGACCGGTGGATTCCCGCGCAGATGGTTCTCTGGAGTTTGATTGCAAGCACACAGTTCTGGCTCTCCGGCCGGCATTCATTCTTGATATTCAGGGCCTTGTTGGGAATGTTGCAGGGAGGATTCATTCCTGACGTGAGTTGACTTGCGCTGCACGTCGTTTGCCACGCTAAACGCTATGCTCAGGTCATTCTGTACCTTTCGTACTTCTACAAGCATCACGAGCTTTCATTGCGACTGGGTTTCTTCTGGACGGCCATGAGTCTGGCAGACATCTTTTCTGCCCTATTTGCGTCAGGGATTCTCCACATGCGTGGTGTGAGCGGTCAGGCTGGCTGGCGGTGGTTGTTCCTGGTCGAGGTGAGTACAGGTGTCCGGGCTGTATGACCATTGATTGAATGCTAACGTTGAATTCAAGGGTCTCATCACACTGACAGCGGGACTTTTTGGCTTTCTTCTGATGCCGGCAGGCCCCTGCCAGACCGCGAGCTGGTTCCGTGGCAAGAAGGGTTGGTTTTCGAAGAGGTGAGGTCCGAAATCAATGACCGCTGTTGCCTTTCACTTACAGTTGAGTTCAGAGAAGAGATTATCATGGTGAATAGGGTTTTGAGGGAGGACCCCGGGAAGAGTGGCATGCATAACCGAGAAGCCATTACACCCCAGCTCCTTTGGAATAGTCTCAAAGACTTCGACTTATGGCACGTCCCTCGTAGCTCATGTCAGCCATAGGCCTGAAGCTAACGTTCATACAGGCCGATCTATCTCATTGGCCTCACCTTCGAAGTCCCGATGGGCCCGCCGAAGCTCTACCTCACACTAACACTGCGCAGTCTGGGCTTCGATACGTTCCAGTCCAACCTCCTCAGTATCCCGTACACAATCGGCCACAGTACGTATCTGTCTTCCGTCAATATAAACGGTTCTAATCTTATTAGTGGTCATGATGCTGGGCATTACCTACATCGGCGAAATCTTTAAAGAACTCTCTTACGTGTCCATGACAGGCCAGATCTGGGCGCTGCCGCTTCTGATCTTTCTCAACCTCGTCAACACGGACGAGATAAACAGATGGCTCTTCTACTTTGTCATCATCTTACTTTTGATGTACCCCAACCGTAAGGATTTGACCCACATCAACCATCGCGTGTCGTGGTGCTGACAAGAGGCAGCCCATCCAATCCAGGTGGGCTGGAACTCCCGAAACTCCGGCTCAGTACGTTCTAGAACAGTCTCGGCAGCGTGCTACAACATGTTTGTTCAAGGCAGCGGAATCATCTCATCCAACATTTATCGCGAAGGTGTGTGTGCTGAAAGCTAAATAAATATTATCTATGGCGGACTAATCTAGGTAACCAGATGACGCGCCACTGTACAAGCGAGGAAACCGCTGGCTTCTTACTATTGCCTGCGGGAATATTGCGCTTTACTTCCTGGTCAAGGCTTACTACGTCTGGCGCAACAAACAACGAGATCTCAAGTGGAACGCAATGAATGAGGATGAGAGGCTTGACTACCTTTCAACGACAACGGACGAGGGCAACAAGCGCTTGGATTTCCGGTTCGCCCACTAGCATCTTGCATTGAGTAGACAAGTCTATCAGAGCATGGGGGGCAGGTGCTGAGCACATTTGGAATGACTCGACGACATGACTGATGATACAGGCAGCATTTGAATAGCGCTATACGGTTCTAGGATTTGTTTTTCACTGTTGTAGCTTAGAGGCTGCGCACCAAGGAGGGGCTAACCATGCCACAATACATAGATCTAGCGTTGCTTCAATCTCCATTAAGAATTTTCAACACCTGAACTGTGAACTTCGGCGGGTCGCTGGCAGCCTTGTATGTGACTGGCAACATCATTCAATGCACGTTGAACATGAGAAAACCCGAGTCATGGAAAAACATTGACTTTACGAACGCAGTACGCGAGCTACCTGAAACCAGCACCTTCCGTCTAGGGTATTTGCATCTATCCCCATATCACACCATGACGTAATTACAACCAGTGTGTATTTACAATCTCTTTCATATCCTCAACTCGGATACATCTCATTACTAGACGTCTCATATTTTGCAAATGCACCAACACCTCAAAGCACAAATGCCACAACACCTACCACAGCACAGGCGAGGAGAGTCATGCCACCCGCACCGAGCTTGCTTGCGGCGTCAACCTCGACTGGGACGTCAGTGCCCGTAGGGAATGTGACGGGCGCGGTCTGAGTGCCATTGAAGATAGAAGTGAACGTGGGGACGGCCGGAGGAGGAAGAGGAACGTCTTGTGAAAGAGTCGGCGATGGTGGCTGAGGAACAGGCTCCTCGGGCACTGGCTGCTCTGGTACAGGTTCCTCTGGGGTCGGTTGTTCGGGCACGGGGTACTCGGGCGTTGGCACCTCAGGCTTGCCAGGTTCTTCGGGTGTTGGCTCCTCGGGTGTGGGCTGTTCGGGGGTTGGCTCTTCGGGAGTTGGCTCTTCAGGTTTGCCAGGCTCCTCGGGCGTGGGCTGTTCGGGGGTTGGCTGTTCGGGGGTTGGCTGTTCGGGGGTTGGCTCTTCCGGCTTGACAGGCTCCTCGGGCTTAGGTTCTTCGGGAGTTGGCTCTTCAGGTTTGCCAGGCTCCTCGGGCGTGGGCTCCTCGGGCGTGGGCTCCTCGGGCGTGGGCTGTTCGGGGGTTGGCTCTTCGGGAGTTGGCTCTTCAGGTTTGCCAGGCTCCTCGGGCGTGGGCTCCTCGGGCGTGGGCTGTTCGGGGGTTGGCTGTTCAGGCGTTGGCTCTTCAGGTTTGCCAGGCTCCTCGGGCTTAGGCTCTTCGGGAGTTGGCTCTTCAGGTTTACCGGGCTCCTCCGGGGTGGGCGGCTGAGGGATCGGCTCCTCAGGAATAGGTTCTTCCGGTGTGGGCTGTTCGGGGGTCGGCTCAGGTGTCGGTTCAAGGACAGGGACCAGCGCAGTAGTTGTGATGATCTCCTCCTCTACCGTAGTGGATGGCTGGCCCACAGGGCAATCAGTGACTTCAGGGGCGCATGAAGTGACTGTGTTTACGATGGTCTTGGAGATGATCATCGTCGTAGGCACATCAGTGACGGGACAAACGGTAGTTGTCACGCCGACAACCTCAGTGATTGTTGACCCAATCTTTCCAGGGCAATCAGCAGCAGCCTCGGGAGGGCACGAAGTGATGGTCGAAATACGTGTCTCCGAAATCGTGAGCGTAGTCAGACGTTCGCTGGTGATCGTAGGAGTGGGCTCCTCGGGCGCAGGCTGCTCAGGTTCCTCGGGCGTAGGCTCTTCAGGTTCTGCGGGCTCTTCTGGGGTCGGTTTCTCAGACTCTTCGGGCTTCTCGGGCTCCTCCGGGGAGGGCTCCTCAGGCTTCTCTGGTTCTTCCGGGGCAGGCTCCTCGGGCTCCTCAGGCTCCTCAGGCGTAGGCTTTTCGGACTCCTCCGGCTTCTCGGGCTCTTCAGGAGTAGGCTCCACCGGTTCAGGCTCCTCGGGGGTGGGTTCGGGCACAGGTACGGAAGATGACTCGAGAACGGGAATTGCCGTAGTTGTCGTAATGATCTCCTCCTCGATGGTCGTAGAGGGCTCGCCGGGGCAGTCAGGGACGTCGGGCGCACATGATGTGACGGTGTTGACGATGGTCTTGGACACGGTGACGACAGTAGGCACGTCAGTCACAGGACAGACGGTGGTGGTGACCGCAACAACTTCTGTGACGACCTCGCCAACCTTGCCAGGGCATTCGGCGGCAGCTTCGGGCGGGCACGAAGTGACAGTGGTGACGCGGGTCTCGGAGATGGTCAAAGTGGTAAGGCGCTCGCTCGTTGTGATGGGCGCAGAAGACGGTGCGGGGGCAGTAGGGAGAATCGCTTCCGTGGTATCGATGCCAACGGACTCTGTCTCGACGGGGTAGTCGGGGCTGGAGCCGGACTGGGACTCGATAGGCTCATAGGGGATCCCGGACTCCTCAGGAGTGCCGGATTCATTGGGGACCTCAGGAGTGCCGGATTCATTGGGGACCTCAGGCTTGACAGAAGTAGAAGGCGTGTCCTCCTCCTGCTCCTCCTCCCCTCCGGGCAAGTCGGTGTACTCGGGTTTCTCTGGCAGAGCGGACGAGACGACCTTGGTAGCAGTAGGCTCCACAGCCTCCGATTCAACCACGGACGGGGCGTCCTCCGTCTTCTTGTCGCCGAGGGTGTAAATCTTAATTGAGCGAACCTGGAAGTAGGTATCCTTGAGAGCTTCAGGGTTCTCTGCAATGTATGCGTGGCAGCTCTTCTGCTTGGTGGTCTCAGCGCACTGATCCCAGTGACCCTCATGACCGGCGACACCGCAGAAGTTGATGTTCATAATGATTTGCGCGTCGCTGAAAACTTTATCGACCTCACACGAGGCGCTAGCAAAGCGAGGCAAACCCCAGGTCTCGGGGTTGGGGTTCTCGGCAAGGTCAGCAGGGACTTGGTCATGAGTGAAAGCCCAGACTTTGATCGAGTTGTCAGTCCACTCCAGAGCGTCTAAATAATGTCAGCCAAATGCATTTCTCTGAATTAAAAAAGGCGAGCTCACAAACGCCGCCCTGGTCAGAGGCGTAAGGGGCAGCTGCGTCAAGACCAGCACAGCCCTCGCCGGAGCCTTGGCCAGGCGCATCACCAGCACAGTTGGGCTTGCCCATCTCAGCGGTCATGTCCTCGCCATTGATGCCGCACTGGCCAACCTTCGCGTCGGTGTGCATGACGATACGACTGGCAGCATCGAGGTTCCATGACTCGTATATGTCAACCTCGCCGCCCGAGGGCCAGGGCTGGCCAACAGTCCAGAAGGCGGGCCAGGTGCCACAGGTAGGCTTAGGAAAGTGGGTGAAGTCGGCGATGTATAGACCCTTGTTGTATTTGGCCTTGCTCTCGAGCCTGACGCTGCTGCGACCGACACCCTCGGGGTCGAGGGTGCTCTTGGAGTCAACTCCGAGATAGAACTCGTCACCGATTGTCTTCAAGATGCCGAGCTCTTCGGCCTCGGCGCGGCCCTTGTACGACACGTAGCCACTGGTGGGGTCGACATCGTTGTAGTTGCCGGTGGTGTGATCGCTCTTTCTTTATTTCAGCTTTAATTGGTTGTAGGAGTGGGATGGAACTGTACGAACCTCGAAGAGAGAGAATTTGTCAAGAAAGTTTGTAGAATCGTAAGTGTCAAACAATTGATATGACTTGGTCGCCTGCGCAGCAGTAGAAAAGATGAGAGCCGAAGTGGCTGCCAAAAAGAGGGATGGTGCCATGATGGCCACGAGCTTCTTGGGTTCGTAGAAAGCGAAAGGCACCTAAAGAGGCGAAAAGAAGAAAAGTCGACACCCAAGGCTGATAAGTATGCCACGAGTTGTCGAACCTCCGTCAACGGAGCAAGTCAAAGTGAGAGATCAAACAAGTCTTGAAAGAGCGACTATTCGATTGAAAGAAATAAGGGGAAAAGAAAGAGAAGGAAGATGTAGCAAGGCCTGGTTGGGAAGAGGAAACGCAATGAGACGACAAGCAGAGCAGGCCAGACCTCAAAGACGCAGGGGCAGCACCATGTTATTATATCGAGGGGTGCTCCGACGGAGGCCTGTTCAAGAAGAACGCCGAGCCATGGCATCAGTCGCGTCGAAAGGAAAACCCAAGACGAACCGGGTCGTCTGCCGGGGCGGCGGGAGTCAGGGGCATGGCATGGACAGCCCGAGGGGGGTTGTCGGGTCAGTCGACAAGGAATAACCAGAGCCAAAGAATCGTGGAGCCTCCATGGCCATGGCAGGCCTAGACAAAAAGAAACGAGCCAACGAGATGTCCAGGGGCCATTCTCGGGTGTCGAACTGCGGATACGACCCAAAAGGCAAACCAGAATGGGCCTGCTGCTTGCGGTAATCGAGCATCCAGGGGTCATCCATCGATCAAGGCGTTGGCGGCTCTGGGCAGGGGTGGAAGACCCAGGTGAAGGGTGGCCAAAGAAAGGTCGTCTCTGGTCAAAGAATAGAACGAACAAAGGGCGAGATGATCGACCTCGATACGGCGGCGGCTGTCGGCGGCTAAAGGACAGACGTCAGATGGCAGGGTAGAGGGCGATCGACAATGATGCGCGACGGCGGCGATTCGCTTCAGGGCGCACAGGCTAGATCGTAGTGGTAGGGCATAGTGGTGTAGTAGCATCGACGGCGGTCGTCGATGAGGTTGCAATAGGGAACGGAAGATGGGATGGCACGTCTGTGTTTGGCGGGCGCTTTGGAAGGGTTCAGGCACCAGCGCCAGCTCGACAGGGCAGGAGAGGCTTCTAGTGGTCTTTCCCCTGGCCGCCCCTGGTGCTCGGCGCGTTTGAGGCCAATCATCAGTGAGCGCCATGCAGCACCTGAGACGACCAGGGAGTGGAGAGAGGCAGGCACTGCTGCACTGGCCAGCCCCTGGCCTCCTGCCAAGCGCGAGGGAACTTGGAAGCGCCGGGGAAGCGATGCGCCCACCAGGCCCTTCCGCCCTATCGAAAGTAGGCCCGCCCTACCACCTTCATGTGCGAGTCAACTCCTGTCCACTTTCAAAAGAAATGCAAGTCAGTCAGCCACTGCATTAGACAGCCTCTGAGCGACACTCCCTTGATGACCACTCAGGTTTGATAGGATGACAGGCCACTGTAAAGCCTGCCCAGGCCTGCCGTCGTTTCGAAGAGAGACCTTCTCGGATCTCCAGGCCTAGAACAGGTATGGTCATTTCGTCGTCGTCGTCACCGTCACTGTCAACGTCGCGTCGCGTCGAAGTTTTCTTCGCCCTTGCTACAGATGACCTTCACATACCCAATCGGCCTTTATGCCATTATTCAGCAGTCGCAAGTACCATTGCCGCTATCATCTGGAGACCACCAGTCTATCCTTTGTCGCTATCTTTCGTGGAAGGCTCAGCTTTCTGAAGCTGACTACCTGACCAACCCGCGTCTAGCCCATGGTCCATTTCATCTGTGACAGTCCAACGCCTCCAGGCTCTACCTTCTCTCGGTTCAGTGCCCATTCCACCGCTGTTTTCACATCCTTCGCAACGAAAGTCGGATCGTGAGACGGCTTGGTCCCCGCCACATAGACTCCCGACTCGACGAGGATGCTCTTCCACTTGTATCCATATCTCGACCTGAAACTGTTCGCCCCAACAATATCACTCTCCGGGTTGTCTCCAATCATGTAAACAGTCTTGATTTTGTGCGTCGATCCCGTAGTGCTTGCTCTGTTGAGCTCGTCGTTCCAAGCCTTGAGCGTCTTCTCTCCGTACACGTACGTTGCCTCTGTGGGCTTGCCGACCACCGTGTACTCGAGCTTTGCCTGCCCTTTTGTCTTGTACGTCCACAGGCCCGAAAGTGCCTCTCGAAAGCCACCTTGTGCGAGGCGAGGCTGCTCATGTTGAGTCGCCCACTCGAAGTCGGGGTTGCTGAAGTAGAGCTTCGGCTGGTCATCTTGGAGGTATCCGTTATTCGGCAGAGAGGCGTCGCCGTTCTTGCGCGACCGTGTTCCCACAACGCCGCCAGCCGAGAGGAGCAGGTCGGTGATAACCTGGAGATCGAGACACCAGTCGCGGGGCGAGTTCCAAATCAGAATCGCATGGATGCAAAGAGGGGAGTCGGTGCCTTCACTTGTGTCGCTTTCGCTGCTGTTCCCAACGTCACGCCTTCGTCCATGGCTCTTGTGATGGTCCTGGGTCATTTCGGGGAACGGATGTACATGCTCGTGTTCCGCGTAAAGGTCGGAAGACGTCAAGACCTTATTGAAGCCATATGCGTGTGCCAGGTCTCGTATATGGTTGCTATGACCTCCAAGGACGAGGATGGACTTGTCTCTGTATTCCGGGACAAGCTCACGATACGGAGTGTGACTTTGGATGAACTGCTTCTCGTCAAGCGCATTGAGACCAAGCTTAACACGAAGCTTCTCAACGTGAGCTTTCTCTGTCAGACCCCCGCCGTTGGTAAGGAAGATGAAAGGTATCTGGCGCGCCTGCAATGTCTGAAGAGCGTCTCTGGCACCAGGAAGAGGCCGCAGGCCTTTGGAAAGAACACCGTCAATATCAAACGCAAAGGCGGCCATTATCAATCGTAGCGAATGTTGTTTAAGGCGATGGCGTTCTCTGAAGCTAGTAGTCGGAGATAATAGCTCGGAATTAAAAGCAACGTGGAACTGAAAGAAAACTCTTGATTGTCTTTTACCGACTTGAGTAGTTGATGTTAGGAGTGGAAGGTGTTTGTCAGGTGATAGCCATGCGACTGCAGGCTTTTAATGGCCCTCCTACCTAGATAGTGAATCACGAAAACTGTGCGCGGTCTAAGCTCCTGAAATCAGATTCGTGAATGGATGGAAAACAAATTTGTAAGAGCCTGACACCCATTATTTTAGGTAGCTACCTATTTAACTTGAGCCTATCAAATCTTTCATCAGGTTAAAAGGAGCTAGGTAGGTAGTCAGGTTAAAGAGACAAGTACAATCAGTGCAATGGTACCCGTGTGTGAAAACAATAGTCGAGAGCAGTAAAGCCTCTCAAGGAGTTGAATGGGGCTTTAGAATACTAGAATGTAAGATATTCGGCAGTACCTTGATTTGATTTAGGAACTTTCTGTCTCGATAAGGCAAAATTTTGAGCGTATTGTATCCTGAAATGGCACGTCGGCAGACCTGGGTAATCATGGCATGTATTAGTACGGTTCACAAGTAGAGCTGCTGGCCTTATGAGCAACAGACCCAGAGTCTCTCGAACGCCAGTGAGCTGAAGGCAACGTTCTTGCCTGATTGTCCTCTACTTTGCTAAAATAGCTATCATGACGTTTTAGCTGCCAAATGTCAACAAACCATACATGCCTATGCTACCCTGAGAACGGATGGAGAACGGCGGCGGTCTGATCTGAATCTGTGTTGGGCCACATGGTCTATGCCATGAGATGCGAGATCACTGATTGTTTCAGCCTGTTGATTCTTTGACATCGCCCAAAAAAGGCACTTCAACATTGCATCTAAAATATGCTTGGTCGCTGGGGAGTACAACTCAAACTACCCAGGTTCGATACTGAGCGCATCACCTGAAATTTTCTTCGGCCTTACTCCTAACATCGTTGGTGACTATCAGAAGAAGATTACGCTCTGATATGGACGATGATAACTACATATCATGTGCAGCTTGAAACAATCGTCGCAGGGCCACTACCTAGCATGGCAGCAGTCACACCCAGCAATACCGACGAACAAGAGCTCCAGCTCGTTTACGCTTATTCGAAAAATCAGGCAATTGGCTTTCTCAGATGTTGCTTGTCAGTGTTTTCCTCACAAATGAGTGCACGCTTCAGCAGATGTCTGTAATGCATAGGTAGTATATTCAACCAAGAGCGTAACAACGCCAGCGTTCTATCCCCAAGTACCACCACCGCCGGACCGTCCTCCCTTCTTCTGGGCGCTCAGGCGCCAATCATCCTCTCCGGCAAACTTGTTGTACAGCGGCTGGATCCTTTCGGCCTTCTTCCTCTTCGACAATTTGTCCGTCGGGGCGACCTTGAAGAACGTCGGGGCCGCCTCAACGAGCCACTTGGGCTCGATCGTCGTCGAACAGTGCATGTACTCCTTGGTCGTCAGGACGAGCGTGTGGTAGATGACCCATTCGGCTTGCTTGCCGAACAACGCTGAGCTCGGGTGGAGATACACGGGCGTTCCTTCGGTGAGCGTCTTGTAACCCTCCTGTGGATCCTTGCGCGCCGCGTTGCGGAAGAAGCCCGAGCACAGCGCCTGCCGGACCTTCTGGGTGTTGCGGCCGCAGCTGACGACGGGGTGGCGGTAGCGGTCCATGATCTTGACGAGCTGGTCATGCACGTCCTTGGCGCGCTTCATGGAACGGGCCTGGATGAAGTTCTCAAAGCACCAGGGGCTGGAGTAGCTCGACTGCTTCCACGAGTTGTAGACGTTGAGGAGGGTGAGGTGGTCACCGGCGGGGTCGTGGAACTTGGCCTTCTTCTGGTCGGCTTGTGTTTGCTTTTCTTTGGGGCGATAGAAGACGTTGGGGAGGTTGAGCATGGCGACGATGATGAGCATCTCGGCCGAGCAATTCATATCGATGGACAGAATGAGAACCTTGGCAAGTGAGGGCTCCATTGGGAAGTCGGCCATTTTGCGGCCGAGACGGGTGAGGAGGCCTTCATCGTCCAAGGCGCTGAGCGCATACAACTCTTCGAGCGCGGTAAGCATGGTATTGATTGGTGGCGGATCCATAAAGTCGAAGTGCAGCAAGTCATTGATACCCATAGCCTTGAGCATCAGGATAGTGTGCGAAAGATTCTGGCGTTGAATCTCGGGGATAGTTGTTGGCAGCATCTCAGACTGGTATGCGCCTTCGGTATACAGACGGAAGCATTTGCCCGGACCGGTACGTCCGGCTCGACCAGCTCTTTGGTTCGCCTGAGCCTGCGAGATGGGAGTGACGACCAAAGAATCCATGCCCAGCTTCGGGTCGTAAGCATTCTGCTTGACAAATCCGGGGTCGACGACGAAGTAGATGTTGTCGATGGTGATGGACGTCTCGGCGATGTTGGTGGCGATGACGACCTTGCGGCAGCCTGGCGGTGCAGGATCGAAGATTCGACTCTGCATCTCGTTTGGCAAGGCCGAGTACACGGGCAGAATTAACAGCTCAGGGACGTTTGGACCTAAGGCTTTCATCCGCTCGAACAAGATCTCGCATGATGTGTCAATCTCTTCTTGTCCTGTCAAGAAAAGCAAGATGTCGCCAGGCGGTTCTGTCAGGTGAATCTGCATCACCGTGACCAAGGCAGCGTCCAGGTAGTCGGATTCTGGCTCGCGGGAGTACAAGACTTCGACGGGGAACGTTCGACCTGGGATCGTGAAAATCGGGCACCCGTTAAAGTATGAGGAAAACTTGTCGGCGTCGAGCGTTGCTGAGGTGGCAATAACTTTGAGATCCTTCCGCCGAGCCATCGTCTTCTTCAACAGGGCAAACAACACGTCCGTCGAGATGGTACGTTCGTGTGCCTCGTCAAGCATGATGACCGAGTATCGCTTCAGGTCGGGATCTACCAGAATCTCACGCTGAAGCATACCATCCGTCATGTACTTGATCCTCGTCGCCGGACTTGTACGGTCTTCGAATCGAATGGTATAACCAACTTCCTCGCCCAAGGGGCAGCCGACTTCTTCCGCCACACGCTTGGCGACGGACATGGCGGCGACTCGACGTGGCTGCGTGCATCCAATGACGCCGTTGTTGGCAAAACCACCTTCAGCCAAGTATTGTGTCAGCTGTGTTGTCTTTCCCGAACCGGTCTCTCCGATGACAACCATGACCTGGTGGTCGTGGACGGCATCGAGGAACTTCTGTCGGAAGGCAAATACGGGCAGCGACTCTCGTTGCTGCTTCATGCTCATGTCTGTCCTTTTTCCGAACGATTGATCCTTCGGCTGCACTGCGCGCTTCCATTCCGGGACGGCGTCTGGCTTTGGTTGCTGCTGTCTCGAGTTCCTCATATCGCTGGCGAACTTGCGCTTGTCGGGGTCGGCCATGGGGTCGTTCCACTGCGTGGAGAGATCGACCTTGTTCTCCTCCTGAGCGGCAGCCTCTGCCTCTTGTTGCTTCAGCTCCTTCCGTTCCTTCGCAAGTGCGGTGCCGGACATTGCAGCACGGTTCATGGAGCCATCGGGAGCCTTCACGACCCGAATGGGTGACAGCTCGAGAGACTGCTTCGTCTGGCCGGCAAGGAAAGGTGGTTCTTCATCACGGACCTCAATGTCGACCTCTTCTTCAAGCTCCATCTCGCCATCTCCACGGAGAGTCGCGTTGTAGTCCTCGTTGAGATCGGGGTAGTCGGACGCCTTTGCGACACCGGAGGCGATTAGCTGACGAATCTCCCACCTCTCCGGCGAAGTCATTCGCTTCTTTTGTCGCTGTGGTCGTTGGTTTGGTGGAGGCATGACTCCAGCGTCGAACATGTTTCCGTTTCGGTCGCTTCCGCCTCCCAGGGCCTCCATATTTGCGCCGGACGATATCCTTGCCTGCGGGACTAGATCCATCCCCGTCTCCTGGTCGACCTGCTTCATCGAGAGCCCTATCCGGTTGCCCTCGACGCTGATGACCTTGACCCAGACCTGCTGGTCCCGAGAGAGCAGGTCTGACGGGTGGTTGACACGCTCCTCCGCAATCTGCGAAACATGCACCAGGCCGTCCGACTTGCCGCGAACGCCCTGGAGGTTGACGAACGCTCCAAAGTCTTTCACGCCCGTCACCCGTCCGGGATACACCTTCTCAACCTGCGGCGCGTCGTCCAGCTCCATAGGCGGCGGCCTTCGCAGCCTGTCGTCGTCTTCGTAGTCGTTGTAGTCGCGCTCCCGCCTCCTGCTCCTTTGCTTCAGCGCGGGGCCATGTTCGTCGTCCACCGATCTGGATCTCGATCGTCGTCGCCTCCTCCTTTCTTTTGATCTCGATCGGTCCCTCCTCTTTCGTCTGGATTCGCGGTCGTCTTCGGGGCTGCGACTCCTCTTCCTCGTCGTCTTCTCCTGCCTCGCCCTGCCTTCGAGTCCCTCCAGCAGCGCAAACGTGTCGTCAAACGCTTCCGCGCCGACCTCCTTGTCCGGCACAGCCAGACCCTTGAAGATCTGCTCCTTTTCTTCCGCGGTCCGGTGATGCGCCTCATCTGCATCGACGCCGTTCGTCTTGCCCTTCAGCTTCGGGTGCATAGCGAGCACGAGGCGGTCGATGCTCTCGACGAAACTAGGCGGAAAGTCGGCCCCGAGAGAGGCGAGCTTCTTCTGAAATCCGGCGAAGCCCGAGTCGGCGCACTCGACGCGCTGAGCGATGATGAACTCGGCGAGCGTCTTGTCGGAGACGCCCATGTGGTTCTGCAGCTCCGAAGTGACCTTGGAGACGAGCGAAAGGAGCTCGAGCTCCAGAAGGTCGTCCATGGCGGGCGGCTCGGGGGTCGGGTCTCGTGAAAAGGGGCGGTTGATGGCTGGGGGGAGATCCAACTATCGCTGGAGGTGCGGCGCGAGAAGGAAGAAACTCGAATCTGGAAGTTCAGCCTGTCGCGAGGTCGCGAGTGACGGAAGTGGGGGCAGGAGTAGAAGTTGACCAATGAGAGTGAGATTTCTCGGTGAGAGCCCGGTGAGTGTCGGTGGCGTGTGCTTCGGAGAAGAGGTGCAACTGATGACTATTAGGTGTCTGACGATGCTCTAGAGTACGTCGCACAAGATGTTAAAGTTGTACCAGTCAGTCTGTGTATGACGTTGAGAGACGTGGAGGGGTTATCACAAGTTTTAGCGAGGTGCGAAGTCAGCTTTCGATCAGTGTCAAATTTGCGTCCGTCATGAAGTGGTTGTATTGAATGCAATGCCCAACGCCGTAGCCGCATCAGCAGCAAGCAAACGCCCTCCTGCCCTTCTCCGCCCAGTCCGGTCCTTGCGAACGGCCTCAAGGTCCAATGCTGTATTTCTTCGGGGTATTTCATGAGCCCATGATGCACAGATCTCTCTCGATCCACGCGCAAATCATTCATCATCGGTCAACTTTTGCCAGCAGCAACCTATGCGCTGCGTCTATGCGACCGTCAAGGTCATGCTGCCATCTCGCCGAATATTTTGATTAGACTCCGCACGCCCGCCAGCGCATTTTCGTCGGGGCCCAAGCCAGGGGTCCACTGCGCGTGCGCAAAGTCGATGAGCTTGAGCTCGAATATCTTGGGCAGGGCGAGGCCGTGATCGTCGTCGTCGTCGCTTTCGTCACCTTGCACCACATCTTCAGCCATCAGCTCGATCCCGCTGTCTACGCGGAAGGTGGTTCTACCGAAATCGTCGTCCTTCCGTCCCGCACGGGTCTCGGCCTCTTCAACGGCGGCATTGTTCGCCTCGATGGCCTCGCGCAGCTTATCGCCGTCGCCCTCAAAGACGAACAGCAGGCTGGCGGAGTACATCCTGCTCTCGTGCGCAAGGAGAACCTCCTCGACATTGCGCAGCTCGCGAAGGAAAGCATGGCACACGGCTTTGCCGAGGTTGGCGTCAATGCCGGCGGCAGAGTTGAAGATGAACTTGCGAAACGAGTCGACGACGTTGTCGGTATTGACAGTGACGCGGCCGTAGTCCTTGTCGTAAATCTTGTAGTCCTCTTCGTCGAGCTCCGCCTTGTCGAGCGAGCCGCGATAGGCACGCATGCCGGCGATGCGGAAACCCAGGGGGCCATGTGTCGTCTCCGAGGTGATCTTGTCGAAGCGAGTCTTCTTCTGCTGAGGGGCGTCGTCGGCCCAGAGACGGCGACCGAGTTTGGCATCGAGGATGTTGGCATGCGTGAAACCACTCGAGGCGTTCTCAAGAACGACAGCCTGGTCGGTCTTGATCTTCTTCGTCTTGTTGGGAATCCAGGTGATCCCTTCCTCCTTGGCGTCGGCGGTCGTGTCTGGGGCGGGAATTTGAGCCTGCGCCTGGACGGCCTCGATGACTTTGGCTTGGATATCAGGATCGGCAACGAGCCCTGGGATGCCATCGTCGGCGGAGCTGAGCTCGGCAGGGTCGCTGAGGCTCAAGGTGCCGAGGAAAAGGGGCATCAGCTCGGCAAATTCGGGGTATCGAGCGTTGGCAGACTGATAGAACTCGATCTCAGGCTGCGTGCAGGGCTTGATGAAAAGCTCGCCGTCGGCGTCACACATCGTGCCAGCACTAGCAACAGGGAGTCAGCCTGAGAGCAATTTCGACGGGAGCGCATGCCAGGGTGCTATGCGCCGGCTTCACTTACTGTCCTGCGACGGTATGGTTGCAATCGACGAGTTCAGAGCGGGCCGGGATCTCCTTGTCCTTCCTTTCCTTTCTCTTTCCCACCATGGTCAAACTCTGAAGATCCTGAAGGGGTCGCGATTGATATCTAGGGTATTTGCATGTCGGGGGGCGAGAGTGAAGAAGTGTAATAATGTCGGGAGCGGGAGGGAGGCTAGAGATTCGGAATCTCAGCGGTCGCGCGACGGGGAACACAAGCGCATGGGTCGGTGAGGGATGGAGCCGGAACCGGTGGCGGATTAATCGAAACGGTATGTTGCCCGACGTCGCGAGGAAGATTTCGGACAGGCTGCTGGAGCTGGTGATCTGGGGAGGCGAAGGGACGACGAAGGAATGACTGCGGCTTTAAGGAGCGTGGGATCTGGGCGCAGGCGCGCAGGCGGTGATTCAGGGTTGCGCAGTCAAGTTCGCTTGTCGGTTGTCGCCTTTGGGGTGCGTTCGGTTGGATGGGGGTTAGTGTATGTTGGCGGAGTTCGGGTTGGGAACAGGGGACCTTGACGTGACCTGGTCGTACTGACCATACCTACTGACTGGGGCCAAGGAGTGGAGGGAGAGGCGGAGGGAGGCATCCAGTGGGAGGAGGGGGGGACAAGGGAAGTGGAGGGGGATGGCGAGGGGCGGACGACATGGCATTCTGCAACGCCACAGCAGGGTGGATGGGCAAAAGTGCCAAGATGATCTCCGGGCCACTGAAGACGCTGTAGCCGCTGGCACACAAGGGTCTCCTCCGGGCAGGCTAAGCCACGATCGCCCATCCTCCCTGGCTGCCTGCCGTGCTTGCCGTCGGCGCCCAAGGCCCAAACACAGGGTACAAGGCACGAAGCACGAGGCACACTGGAGGGCGTTCCGCTCCCACACTGCAGTGAGATAGGTCTCCCACGTCTCGAGAGACAGGCGAGGTCGGCAGAGGCAAGTAAGTCCTCTCGAGTGGCACAGGGTGAGTGATGTGAGACGATTTCTCTCACATGGGTATCTCAGCTGGTCACTCGCAGCAAGCCCGTCACTTCTCAGCTTATCTTCTCAAGGACTCACTCATGTTGGGACTTGGGGTCCTTCGATTATTACTACCTATCGTGGAGATGGAGGGAACGGACAGGAAGCATTGGTGCCCATACTCGGCTACGAAGTTGGGCACCTCCCTTTGCATCCTCAGTGAAGCTACTTTTACCGTGTTGACCAAGGCACCCTGCAAACGCATTGCCACTCCATCACACATGCCTTTGTCGACCTCGTTTGTTTCGAAAACGGACTTGCCCGGGACACCTGATAGCAAAGTTCCGGTCCTGAGCGGGCGGTCAAAGGGCAATCGTGACCTTGGTCAGATCCGAGTGTCGTGCCTCAGCCAAACTTGACCCCCAACTCAGCTCTCACCACCATCCCACGTTGCACACGAATTTAATTGCCTCTGACCATTTGCAGATACGGTGCAGCCAGTTTGAGCTGGTCAGGTTGCCGCCCACTTTACGCCCGACGGCCATGTCACGACGCCCCTTTCTGCTCCGCCCCGGCTTCGCCCGCCTCAGTATTACACCAGGTACCTGACACCTGCAGAAGCGTCACAGCACTTAGGGCAATCGGGCCAGTCTTTGAGCTGCTGCTTGTTGTTTGCTTGATTGTTCCAATCAGTTGTGTTGGCGATGAGTCTCTTGATTACCATGTTGGCTTCCAGCGCTAGGATTTCCTGTCAAGTGCTGTTGAGGATTCATGTTCGAAATCAGTTACACTCCTCATGATGGCATCGTGTCTTTGTTATTCTTCGTAGATATCGCGTGGTCCATGGCTGTCATGTTTGCACTATCCTTTCCTTTCGTCGTGGACCCTTGGTGTTAGGCGCAAGGCAGTCACTTGCTTCCGCTCCTTCCTTGATCACGTTTGGTCTGTACAACGTTCCGTATCCAACTAGGACTGCGTTCTCAAGCCAAATAACTTATCGTTCATCCTGGATTCCACAAGATGGGCCTTAAGTCAACGAACTTCTGACCGTTTATCCCACCAAGGTTTGATAACGACACAAAAGGCCCCCATCAACAGCCTTTCACCTCCCAAAACCTACCCCACAAGCAGCATGGAAGACCCCGTCCTTCCTGATCCTGACGATTCGGCTCCTACTCAAAGTCAGATCGCCAACACCATTGATAGTAATGATGGCGATGGCCTTCAGGGCACTCGCAAGAGAAAGTCCAGAAATAAGTCAGGTGCTGCCAGAGGACCGACTGGCCTGACCAAAAGCCGCGGAACTGGGTTTGAAAGTAGGTCGCTCGACACATGTCCCATCACTACGACCCCTCGTACTAATGAGGTCCAGCATTTTATGCTGATCCTCCCATGACCCCTGAGGAGGCCCGAGAGGAAACAGAGGAGCTCTATTCGCCGTGAGTCGCTGATACCACTTGCCCTTGCTGGGCGCTCAACTAACAAAATATCACAGGACACGATCTTTCGTCGAGTAAGCCGATCACCTACACATCTGTCTCAACCTTGAAGCTGACAGAACAGTCGCATCGAAGAATGCATCCAGCGCTACCGCGCCCGCCGCCGCCTCAATGCCGAGCTCACCGGCTACTTTGATCGCTACCTTTTCCTCGGCGGTGTCGATTCCTCGCAACGGCAGTTTGCCGGCGCTGGCACTCGCTCCAAGACCAATCCCGACTTCGAATCCATGGACGCCGATGCTCTCCGCCGTGCCACTGCCATCGACATGATCCACCGCAGCAGGGCCTCCTCCAAGTTTTATACCGAAGCCGAGTCGGAACACTGGGAGGTCGACTTTACTGGTGTTGTTGCCGGTTACCTGTCCGAGGCGGTTCCTAAACTCACCGGCCAGAATTACGCCGCCATGAACACGGCTGTTGGCGTTGTCGAGAACTTTCTCCGCTACGTACTATACCACGATGTCTGCCCCGAGTACGGCGCCGACGTCCGCGGCGCCCTCTCGTTGTGTCAGAAGGCCCGCATCGACCTGCCTAGGGCACACCACACGCTCGTCAGCTTCCCCGGTGAGTTCAACCTCGCAGCCGCCGAGCTCTTCTGCGACGACCACATCTTTTTCCAGAGGGAAACCATCGGTTCGTTCAAGTGGCCCGAGGACTTTGATGCCACAACCGTATTCACAAGCGGTATCCTGCTCGCCGGCACTGACGCCCAGATTGATGAGCTTGTCAGCATCGGCAATGATCTCGCCTCCATCAGAGTCACCAGCGAGGGAGATCGCGACCTTGAAGTCGTGTCCGTCCACCGCCCCTCGGTGGAGACCCGTCAGCACTACAAATCCATCCGCCTCAGTCCCGGCCCCGCCCAACTTCAGCCTCTCGGCACAGCTGTCTTCAGGCCCTGCCTCATCGAAGACGGCTATGACGTCGGTGAGATGGCGGCCGCGCAACCGCCCGACAGAACAGAGCAGACATTCCTCCTCGATGATGCGATCCTATGCTTCCTGCAGCCAGGCATGAAGCTGCGCGCCACGGTCTGCGAGCTGAGTTCGGGCATGGCGTTCATCAAGACCGTCGTCGACGTGCTGGTGCCGTGGTATGTGTACCTGCCGCAGACGTTGATGCATCGGTTCCAGGAGCCAAAGGTGAATGACCGGCCCGCGCCGTCCGTGCAGCAGCCTGCCCTGGTGGAGGATGAAGGCGAGGAATGAGTAGCGGCAAGAAGATTAGACCTCCAGGGGTAGATAGGACATCAAACTTGAACCAGATCTACGAGGGGCGTTCGCAAAAGTGACTTGCCAATCAATTCGCACTGAACTAAGTCGTGATAAAGTTTAATCCACCGGTCCTTCGCCGTTCAAAGTCGACCTAACAGTTTCCCAAACGCCACCCTGAACGAGTGTCTCTAACCAAATCGTACACTACCTAAGCAAAGTCACCCCAGCGAGTGAACACGGCTAGCCAAACGCCAGCAACAAGCACAATACGTCGCAGCAGCGCATAGTGAACTGCCGCACGGCCGTCCAACTACGGTAGCTGCTCTCGCCGCCCGGTCTCTTAGTCGTGGTTCTGCACCTTGTTGTCGCCCGCGGCCACAACGGCAGCGTAGCTGGGCGGCGCGGCGCCGTCGCTGCTGCCCTCGCCACTGGCTCCATGCTGCTGGTTCTGCTGCTGGTTCGACGCGCCGGCGGTGCCGTAGCTGAGGTTGTTGCCCTGCTGGCGCTGGGACTTGCCCTTGTGCGGGCGGGCCTGCTGCTGGGGCTGTCGGCCGTCGCCGTGGACGAAGACGTAGGTTACACGGCCGCCCTCGCTGTCGTTTTGGGGGACGGAGTTGTAGTCGTTGGCGGGCTCGGGGTATTGGGTGATGATGTACCAAGCGTGGATGAGGCCGGGGATCTGACGGGTGTTAGTTCGCGAATTATGCCTCGAGCGCAGAACGCGGTGGAGGGACGTACGAAGCCGAGGACGCAGAGGAGGATGTTGATGATCGAGTCTGCGGAGCAGATGCCGCGCTTGACCCAGACTGAAATGTGTTAGCGATGGCCCGAGACTGCTGGTGAGGGCGATGCTCGGCTAGGCAGCAGTAATGCGGTGAGACGTACCGGGTAGCGGGGGGAAGAGGATGGCGAGGAAGCCAAGGAAGATGTCGGCGGAGCACATGATGAAAGTAGTTCGGGTAAGGTAGGTATGTGTGAGTACGCCCGTGGATGCTGAAGGAGAAAAAGGAAAGCGAGGACAGATGGTGGTGCTTATGAGGTCTCGAGTTGAAGATGGCGTGTTCAAGGCGAGGCAAGGTAGTAGTAGTAGTGTGACGTCTTGGGAGCCTGGAGCGGGCATTCGCAACCGTATGGACTAAGTGCACCGCCCATTTGCCCCCAGAGGGAGCCAGGCTAAGTTAAGCCGAGAGGGTGCGTAATGGGGACCCCGTGACGTACTTCACACGAGTCAGGGCTCATGATTGGCTATCGCGGGAGAATGTCGGCTGTCCCTGTAGATCCACTCAGGCACCCCGCCAAACGCCCAATGCTGCTGCATGGTACCTGGGAGGGAGCTACTGTCGATGTCGACGGAAAGCTGTGCACGTACCAGAAAGCCCCAGCTCCAGTTTGGATCCGCCATGTCAAGCTGCACACGATCCCGATCCCTGCTTCCAACAGACCTCGAACACTGCACTCCATGATACCCCAATAGCTACAATGTCGATTCCAGGCTTGGGTCTGGAGACTTTCGTTTCCCAGGTACGGACCCACCGTAACATTTAGTCCTGTACCGTCTGTCGCTGACCCAAATGACAGCCTTCCGCTCCCGTCGGCGCCTCCACCTCCCGAATCATCAAGCTCGAACAGCTCTCGGAATGGCGATTCGAGGTCGGCTTCAGTTCCGAGGTCCAGATCAAGCTCATCGCCGGTGTTGCGGAGAAAGATGGCACCGAGCTCGCCGCCCACCACATCTACCGCTTCTGTGGCGTCAAGACGAAAATCCTCTCTCTCATGGGCTGCCAGCTCGAGGTCACCGGCACGTGCGACGATGAGTTCCTTGCGGAATTCTCAAGACCCACCGACTCGCCGATGAACTCCTACCTCAACCTACACTTCAAGCTCCATGCCCTGAGACAGCATGCTGCGGCTGCAGGATCGGAGGGACCCCGCATCATGATCTGCGGACCCCCGAACACCGGCAAGACGAGCGTCGCCAGGACGTTGACCAGCTACGCGACAAGGCTGGAGGGCCAGCCCTTGGTCGTCAACACGGACCCAAAGGAGGGCATTCTGTCACTGCCGGGCACCCTGAGCGCGAGCGCCCTCGCTACCATACTGGATATCGAGGCGGTGGACGGATGGGGCACCACCCCGACGAGCGGACCGAGCCAGGTGCCGGTCAAACTGCCTCTAGCATTCTACTACGGCCGAGCAAGCCCGACAGAAGATCCCAACAAATATCTTGAACTTGTCAGCCGCTTGGGAGGCTCCGTGACCTCCAGATTCACCCAGGACCCCGATGTGAAGAGCTCGGGCATGATCATTGATACGCCAAGCATAGATGAGAAGAACAAGGCCAGCATAGACGTACTCGTGCACATAGCCGAGGAGCTCTCGGGTGAGTTGCTCGCGTGCCAAGCTGGATCATAGTGCTGACGCGCAGCAGCCAACATAGTCCTCGTTCTGGGCTCTTCGCGGGTGAATGCGGAGCTCAGCAGGCGCTTCGCCAACGAGCGAACTGGCCTTGGGGAGCAGATCCACGTGATTCACCTCGATAGGTCCGAGGGAGTGGCTACTCGTGATGAGGGATACATGCAGCAGGCATGCGAGGCTTCGATCAGGGAGTACTTCTTCGGCACCATCGGCCGGACTCTGAGCCCTGCGACGCAACAGGTCGATTTTGACAGCCTCGTCATCTACAGGCTGGGCGATTGTACGTTTTCACTACCCTTTCCTCATCTCTTAACATGGTAGGCCATCTAATGCTGATGAATTACAGTCTCTGTATACGGCAGTGGAGAAGAGGGTCTCATGCAGTCTGAACCTTCGCCGCTCATGGCACACTGGACGTTGGCCGTTATGTACGCCTCGGTCAAGGACTCGCCTGAAACTATACGCAACGCGAACATCATGGGCTTCGTGTATGTTGCCGAGGTAGACAAGGAGAGGCGCAAGATGAAAGTCCTTGCTCCAGTCAGCGGACGGCTGGGAGACCGGCCATTGCTCTGGGGCAAGTGGCCTGAGCCATTTGTCAACCTCCTGGGGTAGACATCGTCCGAAAACCCGAGCATCGTGCCCGTAGACATCGACTACAGGTCGATAGTCGAGGAACGGACCATCGAGGTACAGATCTAACACGGGACAGCCGCATTTGATGCACATTGTAAGTCCATATGTCCCCCCGGTGACCAGACACTAGCAAAGCTCGTGCGTGCATGAATCTAACCATTTGCAGAATTGTCAATAGACGCACCAGAATGCACCTTTCGAGCTTGCCTTGTAGGAATGCCGCGCCGCAACCTTTTACCCCGGACGCCCATGTTGCTGGAACTTCGGTCAGCTCTCCGCCCCCAAGTTCCCCTCGGCGCCCTAGGTGCCATATACCAGAGACAACGGAAAACACTACCTAAACTCCAACATTTCTGGTACATCCGAGTCTCACCAAGACCTCACCTCGAGCTCGCTCGGGTGGCTCAAAAGGTTGTTGAGAAAAATATGGAATATATCACATCAGCCTACCACCCTGCCCTTGACGTGCTACGGGGCGAGTGGCCACCGTTGTTCGAGCTGGCTTCCTGTAGGTTCCGGCGCTCCGGTTGACCCTTCGACGTTACGCAACCCGCCCGAGCGGCTCCCAAGGATTGCACGTGGTTTGGGTGCCCAGGCTGGGGATACCGACTCACCCAGGGTGCTAGCGTCGGTTTCGGCATGGCGGGCATGCGTTGTTCGTCTGCTCGGTCGATATCTCCACCGACATGTAGCCCGGGGTCCTGGCCCTCATATGCACCAGTTCCTTCGGCTCTCAGCTTTAGCACCTAAATAAAAAGATAGACTGCTTCTAGTGATTAGAGAGGTTGCGTGATACCAAGTATGTTCGAGGAACCCAGGACCCGGTCAGGCTGGGTGGTGTTGTGTGAGGATGCTTGCGCACCTAGGTTCACATGCGCAAAGGGACGATATAGAACGCAATCTGAGACTTTGGCGATAACCCTTCAAGCTGTCTCCAGCGCGAACTGCAAGTCGTTGCACGACGCCTTGCCCCAGCAATCTGGGTATGTTCACGGCATGGCTAGATCGAGGCTTTTGATCAGCGATGCGGAAGTCCGCGCTGCTGGGACGGAGCCGAACGCTGGGATCGACATCAATGCCGCCCACGGTTAGCCATGGTCTGAGGGGCCATTCTCTCGGGTCTCTCGTGACGCGGTAGAACTGGAGTATACTCTCCAGTACCGCCATGCAATGCGCGCAAGATGCAGCGCGTGCGAATCAATAGTCGGCGCAGCCAAGGCTTGCCTAACGGTGTACGACATTGGAGCGTGATCCTGCGAGGCAACAAACTGGGTCCTCATTTCGGAATCCGGGTCTGGCGCTGTGGCGATTCTCTGCCTTGCCTCCGTCTTAGCATCACCAGCGTCCGTTTACCCCTGGAATTGCCCCTCTCACCAAGGATCCCCCGCCTATACACCGCCCGTCCCCCGCAGCGCCAGAGCACAATGTTGGAGAAGCGTCCGGGGTAAAAGGGTCGAGCGTCTCCCTGGTCTTAGTCTTTCACCCGCAAGCGAGCCGTCGGCCCTGGTTTTCCTGCTACAAGCGGATGTAAGTAAGTGGGAAGAAACCCCGCTTACTTCCAGAAACGAGACCTTTCCGAAAGAGTTGATACTGCAGGACAAGGCACGACCCCACGATGCATTCTCCTCAGGCACGAGTCCTCCGCGTGCTCGCCTCTTATCCTTCTCGGTGTAATTCTCGAGCGAGATGACCCTCTGCGCTGCACGCTCGGCGCTTTTGCTGGGCTGTTAGCTGCCGAATATGGGGCTCCATGACTTGATCCTGGCATTCTGTGGACGCGTTCTGGGGATAGAGACCGGAGTAGGAGGACATGGGCAGACGTCGTGGTGTTTAAAAGGGTCTGCCTTTCCCCAGATTCAGTTCCTATGAAGAGACATGAGCCTCACCCCTTGCTGACTGTAGCCGAGCAGCCCGCTGGTTCACTCTGATCATTCCTTGCTTGCCACGCACTCCTTGAGCTACCGCGATTTTCGAAATGGCTCTGGTACAGTCTCCGCTCGTGATCCCAACGCCCCCTTTCCCATGAGCTTACACGTTTTTCGGCAGTCAACTCTTGCGCAGAGCGCCCTCGGCGAAATATATGGCGCCTTCCAGGAGCCATCGATGCGCGCTCGGCCAATGTTCCGTTGGTGGTGGCCTGATGGCCTCGTCGACCCCGAGGAGATCAGGGCTGAAGTACAGCAGATGTACGATGCCGGCTTTGGTGGTGCCGAAATCAGTGACGTTCACCGCAGCCGCAACACTCCCATCGACCTCGAGAAATACGGCTGGGGCACTCAACCTTGGATCGACGGGCTGTACGCTGCCAGCTCTGAGGCGGACAAGGTCGGCTTTTACATCGACAACACCGTTGGCCCTACCTACCCGGCCGCTGTGCCTGGCCTTTCCCAGGACGACCTTGCCGCCTCGCGAGAGGTTGTTCTTGGACGGGTAGTTGTTACCGGCGGCGAGCGCTACAGTGGCCCTGTTCCACCTCCCGGCCATGCGCCCGAGGGTGATGTGACCAAGGAGACTCTCCTGGCAGTCCACGCCTACAAGATCGCTGCCGGTAGCAGTCCGACAGCGAGCCCTATCATCCTCGACCATACGAGCCTGATCAGCCTGTCCTGCTTTGCCACCAACGGCACTGTCAGCTTCACACCGCCCGACGATGGGACCTGGCTAATTCTTTCGTGGCACGAGCGTGGGTCGGGCATGAAGGCCAAGGGTGGCCCTCACAACCACGAGGACGGTGCTGTCATTGATCACTTCTCCTCCATCGGTATTGGAGCCGTCACGGACTTCTGGGACGACAACCTCCTGACGCCCGAGGTCAAGGACCTGCTTTCTAACATCGGCGGCGCCTACTTTGAGGACTCGATCGAGCTCGAGTACAACACAATCTGGACCCCCAACATGCGTGAGGAGTTCAAGGCGTACCAGGGCTACGATTTGTTCCGCTATCTACCCGCCATCACTCAAGACGATCAGAAGAACGTCTTCCGCTTCGCCGACACTGAGCTCAACCGCGGCATCGTCAACGACTTCTGGGACACCCTGGGCAAGATGTACATTGACAACCACATTGGTGGCATCAAGCCCTGGGCCAACAACATGAACATGAAGTTCCGCGCTCAGGTCTACGGCATCCCCACTGACGCCACGAGTGCCGTGGCCAAGATTGACATCCCTGAGGGTGAGTCGCTGGGCTTCAAGAACATGGGTGACTGGCGTGCTCTTGCCGGCGCTGCCAACTTTGCCAACCTCACCCTAATCAGCAACGAGGCCGGTGCTCTACTCAACCAGCCTTATGCGACCACCTGGGACCTGATGATCAAGATTATGAATCCCATCATGACTGCTGGCATCAACCTCCAGATCTTCCATGGGTTTTCTTACAAGGAGGCGCCTGGTGCGAAGTGGCCGGGCTTCGCTGCCTTCACCCCCTATGGTGGCAACCGTGTCGGCTACTCTGAGTCTTGGGGCCCTCGTATTCCCATGTGGAAGCACACTCGCGACGTCGCCGACTACTTCGCCCGCACACAGGCCCTCCTCCAGCGCGGCTCTCCCAAGCACGATGTGGCCTTCTACTCTCCCAAGGGCTACATCGCCGCTGGCTTCAGTGGCCCGTGGTACTCTCTCGACGGTGCGCGTCAGGGCTGGAGCATGAACTTGATTGGGCCTGCCCAGTTCGAGGAGCCGACGGCATTCGTCGAGGACAAGCTGCTGCACCCCAATGGCCCCGGATTCTCTGTGCTTGCCTTTGAGGGCGACTCCTTTGTCTCTCGTGCTCCCGTCATCGAGCTCGCCACGGCCGAGAAGATTCTCGACTTCGCCAAGAAGGGCCTGACCGTCATCGCTGTCGGCAACTGGACTCAGCCTCGCGCCTTTGGCTTCAAGGAATTTGACCAGAACGACAAGATCAAGGCCATCTTCGACGAGCTCCTAGCACTGCCCAACGTCTTCAACCCTGCTGATCGCCCGGATATCCCCGCGGCCATGGCCGAGGCGGGTGTCAAGCCTCGTGTTCAGTACGACAACCAGCAGCTGCTCAACTACCACCGCGTTGATGGCGAGTCCGACCACTTCTTCTTCACAGCCACGCACACCGATATCTACGAGATCCGCGCCAACATTCGCGTCCAGCCCGTTGAGGCCGATGTCATCATTCCCCGTCGTAACAGCAACGGCGTCCCCTTCTGGATGAACCTTTGGACCGGCGAGGTCACCCCCGTCGCCAACTATGAGGAGGTTTCAGACACGCAGCTCAAGGTTCACATTAGCCTCTCGGCCTACCAGTCTGCAATGTTGACCGTCGCTCCTGCCGATACGACTCCTGTCCACGCAAGGCTTGCCGCTCCGGCCGGCGCCTCCATCCACCGCACCGACGCCGGTCTCGTTCTGCGCTCCAACAAGACAGGCACCTACGACGTCGATCTCAGCACCGGCAAGTCGATCTCCGCCAAGGTTGCCTCTGTCCCCGCTGTTCAGACCCTTGGCAACTGGACCCTCGATGTCGAAGACTGGCGCCCGACGGAGGACGTTCTCTCTACCGAGACCGTCAAGCTCAACCG
Source organism: Verticillium tricorpus MUCL 9792 (assembly GCA_000732205.1). Lineage (NCBI taxonomy): Eukaryota > Fungi > Ascomycota > Sordariomycetes > Glomerellales > Plectosphaerellaceae > Verticillium > Verticillium tricorpus. The sequence goes on from JPET01000004.1 coordinate 650,393, forward strand.
CACCTTCGCCCTCGGCGATGGCCCGCTGGTTGCCTGGCCAGAGATCGAGGGCCTTGAGGACTCTGTTGGAATCGGCCGCTACAGCAGCTCCTTCACCCTGGGCTCTGAATGGGACGCTGACGCGCACGGCGCCGTGCTCGCGATTCCTACGTTCATCGGCTCGCTGCGCATCTTCGTCAACGACGAATGGGTTGGCCCGGTCGACCAGATGGGTGTTGAGTTTGACATCACTGCGTTTATTGAGGAGGGCGAGAATGAGGTTGTCATTGAGATCGCGACCAACCTGATCAACAGAATCAGGACGGTGGACCCTGCTGTTTACAACACCATGGGACGTCAGCAGCATGGACTTGTTGGGACGATCGAGGTCAAGCCTTACGGTGTTACGAAGCTTTCCGAGTAGTAGATGGAGCTCAGACGCGAGACCTACCATGTACATAGTCTGATTATGAGCTGAAAGTTATGAAGTGTACGAATGCCGAATATAAGATTGCACGAATCGTATAACGAGCCTTGTTGCCCTCCACTTGCGGTTTAACTGCTTGGTTCTTCTGAATACACGTGTGTTCTCAATCTGTCTGGGGGGGAGATCATCCCTGCGAGCGTACCTACGGAATGAACTCATCCGGCATCGACTGACCCTGGGCCCCCTGGATTGCTGAAGGAGGCCAACGACTATCATCGACCCAGTCAATCTCGAAGTGGTGGTGTCCACTGCCCACTGAATCCTTCAGATCAAATAGATCTATGTCCGCCTCTCCATTCGGGGGCACAGTGACGTCAACCTTCAGCCGAGAGTCCTCGATCACCCAGCTGACGGCATAGGGCCCATACGGGGAATCAAATCGCGTCGCAGCATGCCGGATCGTTCCTCCGGGACGAGGCCGCACCAGCGCCTTCTTCCAGCCGGGCGATGCCGGAGACAGCCCTCCGACTGAGTGATGGAGGAAAGCGCAGACGGATCCCAGCGCATAATGATTGAAAGACGTCATCTGGCCAGGGTTGATTGTGCCATCTGGTAGCATCGAATTCCATCGTTCCCACTGCGTTCACTATTTTGTCAGTCCATGGTCTGTCTCTCGATGCCAAGCTGAACTTACAATAGTTGTGGCACCCATACTGACGGGATAGAGCCAACTGGGGCACTCGGGCTCCTGCAGCATTCGGTAGGCATTGTGCAACATGTCATTGTCCGCGAGAACGTTCAAGATGATGGGTGTGCCGGCAAAGCCCGTGTTGATCTTGAACGACTCCCACCTGACCATCCAGTCGAGTCTCGACCGGGCGGTCTTCAGCTCGCGCTCACCTGAGAAGAGACCACAGTGCAATGCCACCAGGTATGCGGCTTGGGTATCCGATGCCAGACGTCCCGTGGCAGTGATGTATTCCTCGCGGAACTGGCCACGGAGAGTCGACGCTTGCTGCGTATACCTGTCCGCTTCCGGCTTCCCCAGCAGGTGGCCGATTTTACCGGCCAAAGCGGTGACGTATACCAGGTACGCGTTTGCGATGAGGTACTGATCAGTGGGACTATGGCCTGGGAGCATGGGCGGCGCACGCGGGTCCAGCCAGTCGCCGTACTGGGGTGTCGCCATTGTGTAGAAACCATTCTCGTCTCGAGGAACACCCTTGTCCAGCCACAGAACCATACTCTCCCATTGAGTCTCCAGAATCTGAGCATCCCCAAAGGCAGTGTACAGGTTCCATGGTGTGATGACAGCAGCATCGGCCCAGATGGCCATGGGACGCCGCTCTGGGAAACGTGGTGGGATGGGTATCGCCGGAATAATTGTTGGCACGACACCGTCGAGGTCACGCTGGTCCGCCTCCAGGTCTCTCAGCCAGCCGCCAAGGAAGGCCGTCGTGTCGAACAGGTAGTTGGCTGTGGGAGCAAAGACCTGAAGATCACCCGTCCAGCCCAGCCGTTCGTCTCGCTGAGGACAGTCGGTTGGGACAGACACGAAGTTGCCCCGCATGGACCAGACGGTATTCTCGTGGAGCTTGTTGATCATATCGTGGGAGCATTTGAAGGTTCCAGTGCGGCGGATGTCGCTGGATATGACCACTGCCGTGAAGTCTGAAAGGTTTACATTCTCGAATCCAGATATTTCGGCGTACCTGTTCATGAAAGAGTCAGCCAAAGCCGAGGTCACGTTGACAAGAGGATATCTACGGAAACAGAAAGGTGGTTGAGAACGTACCTGAAACCGTAAAAGGTGAAGCGAGGCTCGAAACCCTTTACTGATCTTCCACCGAGCTTGATAGTCGCCTGGGCCTTTGCTGTTCGGAGTGGTCGCGTTCCTAGCTCACCATGCTCCAGGACCTCGGCGTGTTTGATGACCAATTCACCGCTACCTGGAATGTCAGACTCGATTTTCAGCCATCCAACAAGGTTCTGGCCAAAATCCAGCACCTTCTTCCCTGAAGGAGTTATGATTATGGACTGCGGCTTGATCTCCAGCACGCGGCGCACAGGCGCCGCTTCCGACGTGCTGAGCTCGGCAGAAGGAAAAGGAAGCTCCTCAGCCTGACCCTGCCCTGGATTGCCCTGCAGGCCATGGGATTGGGACCATGTGGGGTCATCGAGTTGTGTGTCGAAAGTTTCGCCGTTGTAGATCTCAGAATGGACGACCGGGCCGTCGAGGTACTCCCAGGAGCTGTCGGTTCCGCAGACAACCTTGCTATCAACCTCGAGCTGGCAGAGGAACGCGGGCCGCGAGCCCCAGATGTTCGACACGCCCGGACGGCCTAGTCGACCGGCGTACCAGCCTTCTCCAATGTAGGCGCCGATGGTGTTTTCGCCTTCGCGTAGCAAATGTGACACGTCGAAGACCTGATAGTGGAGGCGATGGTGATAGGATTGCCATCCCGGGGTTAGAACTTGATCCCCGACGACAACGCCATTGATCTCGGTCTGGTAGATTCCTAGGGCTGTAGCGTAGAGGCGGGCTTTGCCGCCGGTCGCATTGAAGGCTTTGCGGAGGCGGAACGGCTTCTTTGGAGCATCCACTGGCTGAGCCGGGCCAGAAATGAGCTTCGCTTGCCATTCCGAGCGTTCGAGCAATGCCGTTTCCAATGCCATGGTTGCCCACTCCGTTGCCGAGCCTTGGGTGCCGATGGCGCGGACTCGGACAGTAGCAGTCTCTCGGGAAGACAAGGGGCTGGAAGGCCAGGGGACGAGCAGGGAGTCGGAGGATTCGACTCCATAGCTCTCCTCTTGCGCTTTGGATGATCTCAGAATGGTGACCTCGTAGGAGGTTTGGCGCCAATCCTTGAGGGATGTCTCCGTAAACCTCCATGAAAGTCTGGGCGAGCTGGCGAATATGCCGAACCCATCATGATGGTGCTCGGCGGTGAGTTCTGCAATCTGCACTGCCATTGTCTTGAAGTGCCGACACTGATCTATGAAGAATATTCTGGAGGTCTGACAAGTATTCCCCAAAAGGTTGGGGCTTGATATGGTCATACGAGCCACGGCCAAGGAGCATCATCGGGGCCTGTTAAGGCGAGTTCCCACAACGGGCCTGTTTCACCATGCACTTACTCCTCTACTGCTGGCATCGGGCGAGCAAGAGCGAGACAAAGTTGGATCCTCGATGGGTCTTTGTCCCGAGAACCAAGGCAGGTGAATGCTATCTACGGAGGTTTGGGGCTCTGTCTAGACCGAGACCCCCTCAACCCACCTTCAAAAGTTGGAGACGTGAGGAGACGCATGTCCAATGGGAGATTCTGGTGGGGGTGAATGTGTTGTGGCTGCGGACTTCAGATCCGTCTGTCCCCGCGCAGTTAGTGGTGTACACTGACACTTCAAGGGCCGCGCCGTGCCTTGGGCAAAGCGTGGGCACATCAGTTCACAGTCCCTTCTATCATGAGAACCTCAATGTTGTTATGCTAGGTGATAGTTCGACATTTAGATAGGCGACAGCGGCTTGGCCGCACGCGCACATAGGAGTCGCTGAATTTATGTGCGCTGTGATTGCTGTCACCTGGCTATTGTGCCGTGGAGACCGATTTGTTTGCCTGCGCCGATCAATTTCAGGCGTGGATCATGACTAGAGCAGGTACCCAACTAACAAAACCCAACTGTCTTAGACAAGATGCCTTAGTGAGCCAGGCCACAGCCCAGACATCAAGTGCCGCTGCAGGGTGCGCATGCAACCACCTGGCTGGGTAATCCTGGGTGTTTTGTCGCTTTCTAGTGGGCTCCCCGCTTGGCACATGGTCCGAAAGCTGGCACATGTCATCTTCCTCGCTTGCTGGCAACTATTTTCGCTTCCACAGTGTGTCGAGGAATATTGGCCCTGTCAAGCGGGCTTCGGCGGGCTTAGGGGAGGATCCCAATCCAAACCAGGCATTCCAGTCCGCTGCCATGGCTGCAGTGAAAGACGCGGAGATGCTGTACCCCGTGGAGAAAATGGGATCATCCATCGGAAGACAATGTAACGAGGCCAAGCCCGCACGCCGGGTCGAAAGCACCGAGAATGGGGACGATGAGGCAACATTTATTTTATAGTCAGTGCAATTTACGTCGTCTTGTACGCATACCTTTCGCTCCTACTCGTTCTCGATTGCTTGATCTTTTACCCAGTTGTTCAGACAGTGATTCATTCTTTCTTGCCCGACACGCATCCAACATGACAACACCGATCAAACCAGCAGGAGAAGGCATGGAACATTTGGAGGATGATGGGCCGCTGAAGCAGGGCAGTGGCATTGTTCTCAAGTCAAACCATGACAAGTTGGGCATTTTGGCAACGGCGTGGAAATTCAAAAAGGTAACATTTTCATTGGCGGGCCGGTGATACCGTCGCTAACTTTTCAGGCTATTTTTGTCTGTAACCTCCTCTGTATCGCAGCCGCAGCAGACGGCTATCAAATCGTGTTGAGCGGTTCGGACTGACCTCCCCTTCACCAGTGTAACGCAGACTGATTTCGAGACTTAGGGAATATCATTGCCAACCTCGGCTTCATCGAGCATGTCGGCTTCCAAAACGCTGCCGGCGATTACTATCTCGAAGCAAACTACACGGCCCTCTGGGGTGCCATGCAATCTTTGGGTCAGCTCATTGGCATGGTGATACTTAATCCGATGTCCGACAGGATCGGCCGCAAGATGACCCTCTATGTCTTGTGGGTTATGCTGTTGGCTGTAGGTCTCGATGTCCCCCGCATGACTGGCATGCACTGACGAGTACACAGTCTTTGTTCCTGGAGACCTTTGTGCGAGACTGGAAAGACTGGACTGGAGCCAGAATTCTCGGCGGCATTGGAATCGGAGCTATTCAAGCCACACTACCTGTATACATTACCGAATGGTCTCCATCCAACATCAGAGGCGCCATGGTTCTCACTTACGGCTTCTGGAACAGGTAAGTGGATCTCAGGAACTCGATTTAGCCGGTTACTGACTGATGACATTTGTGACAGTTTTGGCAAGTTCCTTCCACCGATGGTGCTGATGCTCGTCGAGGAGGTTGACCCCATGAACTACATGGCCCCTATTCTGTCGCAATGGGGCTTCCTGGGCATCATGCTTCCAATCTTCATCTGGCTCCCCGAGACTGCTGGTAAGTGACGCTCAGATCATCTGGCCTCGCATCAAGACAGGAACTAACATGTTCTGATCTGTAGCTTACTACGCGGCCCGAGGTGAAGACGAAAAAGGAATAGCCACACTGCGGCGGGTCAATGGCAAGGTTCCTGGATTCAATGTCGAAGAGGAATACGCCATCATCAAACACACAGTCGTCGAAGAACAAGGAGCAGACAAAGAGACGGAGGCACACTCGTTCAAGCAGTTAATGCGGTCGTACGCCGAATGCTTCAACCGCCAGAATCTCCGGAGAACAATCGGCTCGACAGTGCCTATCTGCGCGCAGCAGTTGACGGGCCTGTCTTTCCTCAACAACTACGCCAGTCTCTTCTTCCGCCAGATCGGGTTCAGCAATGCTTTCTTGGTGACCACCATCATGAGTAAGGACCATATGAACGCCTCATATGCGCACTGGAACCAACACTAAGACCTCTAGCTGCCATCTCCCTATTCACGGCGACTTGCCTGATACTCATCACGGATAAGCTTGGCCGACGACCGGTGGTCTTCATCTCTGCTGTCGGCTGCACAGTTGCCATGCTTTTGGTAGGAATTCTGGGGCTCGTCGAGAAGACGATGCCGCTGCAGAACTTCCTCATCTTTGTTGCCTGCGTGTGGTCCTTCTTCAGCAATGCCCGTAAGTCCTGAAATTCAGCCACATGTCGGCCTACCAGTTGCTAATAATTCTGCCAGTGGGTGGCCTTGGCTGGGCTTTCGTGGGCGAAGTTGCCTCACAGAAGCTGCGAGCCAGGACAGCTGGCATCGCAGCTGGCTTCTCCGTTATCTTTGGCTTGACATTCAACACCACCGTCCCCCTAATGCGTAAGTCGGCCTTCTCAGCCCGTTCAAGCCCCCCTTTTGACACTTCACTGAGACTACTTCGGAACTCTGCAGTCGATACCGAGGGTGCCAACTGGGCCTACCACACGGCATGGCTGTTTTTCGGTGCCGGTCTGGTCAGCTGCGTCATGGCTTGGTTCTTCGTGCCCGAACCGTCCCGCCGAAATGCTGCTGAGCTGGATGAACTGTATGCCAAGAACGTCCCGGCCTGGCGAATGAACAAATACGTGACGGAGGTTCAACTTTCCTACGAACATGAACCAAGGGAGGAGCAGGTCAAGGCGGGCTGATTTGATTCAATACGGAGGTTCTCTCCTAACATACGGACGTCAAGCGGCCCTCGTGAATTGCTGCGGGATGAGGCCAAGGTAAATCGACCATCAGATTAGAGTCTCAGTGTTGGCTCCTAGATCATGTATCATACAAACACTCGAGGGTGCATAGACACCCATTGAAAAGTACATCTGTACCATCTCAGTACAGGAGCTTATCTGCTTTATTCCTTTCATCTCGTTCCCTGGCTTTCGTCTACGCCGCATGAACGCCACGCAAGGGTCCGGTCTCGCTACGTATTTTTTGGACAGCCGTCAGTAAGTCTGGCATATGGTGACCAGGACATCTGGTCTGCTCCTACGCAGTCGATGTGAAAAGGCGGCCCTCGTCATCGGTTGTGTGGGTTGTATTCTTGGGCTGCTGGCCCTGTCCTCGGATCTGCTACATCTGCTTGCTCGGTTGCTCGCATGATTATACGCCGATTCCCCAACATTCAGATGCAAGGATACTCCAAAGTCTCTGAATCGCCACAAGGCGTCGTCGCGTATGGCGCACAGTGTATGGGGAAACAGAGCAGATCTTGGCCTTGTTGCCGATCTTGCCAGACCGAGTCGAGATTACTCCGCGGGGAATCCTTCACCCAATCTCACTGGGTATTTGTCCGACTCCCTGCCCAGGCACGTCACCTGCCCGAGTTCCAGCCGTCATTTCTACAACCGAGAACGAAGAACGTGAGCAGGAAAGGGTGTCAAGCTCGATGGAGGATACTAATCTCCTATACTCCCTCCCCAAGCCGGAACTGAAGTGTCGCCACGGATGACTCAAACAACAATGGAATGGTAAGCTGCCTGGCTGTACATTGCCCGTCAACGTTAAAGAATGAGACTGAATGCATGTCCCCAAGCCTCGTCCTAAAGAAGCATCCATGTCCAGAATTTGGCCTCGACTTCAACAGGCCATACGCCTGTGCTTCACCACTCCTTGCAGCTTGCCGTCACACCGTCCCTCCTGGCTTCCTTCCCGTCACCACGATCATCGGCCAGTAGGCATGCACTGCCCGGTCGTCCATGTCCCGCCTCGCCCGCGCCGCAAGCACCTCGACCTCCTCTGCCCGCCAGCCCAGGCCCCGCGTTAGCGCGGCCATCAGAAACCCCTGGAGGCCCGTGACGATGTTTTCGCGGTTCCATGCGCCAATGGATTTGTGCTTTGGATCGCGCGGCCACGTGTTGGACGGCCACTTGAAGCGGGTTTCCTGGACGTCCTCGAAGCCGGCAGCGCGCAGGAGCGGGGCGATCTTGCCAAGGTCGAGGAAGGCGTGATCGAGCTTGGCGGCGGCCTCGCCGAGGTACTGCATGGCTTGGTGGAGGCCGTGAGAGGGAGTGAGGGTGTTGTCGTCGGAAAGAGGCAGGTCGAAATCTTGAATCTCGAAGTAGCCCCCGGGGGTGAGGTTTCTGAGGAGAGGTGAGATGAGGTAAGTGGAGAGACACTGGTGAGGATTACTCACTCGTAAGATTTACGAATGTACTCTGGCCAGTTGGCGATGCTAGAGTTATTCATCCGACTATGAATGTAGTCGAAGGGTTGAGAGTAGGTCCACTCGTCCTCGAAGTCGTCGATCTCGAACTTGACGTTTGGTGGGACGCTAGCAGGTCAGTCATACCCCTAGCCAGACTGGATGGTACGACGTACAATGGTGGCTGACTTGGTGAAAGGTCGATTCCGATGACCTGTGAAGAACGTCAGCTCGGCACGTTCGCTCTCGAGGAGGCAGACGTCTCACCTCTGCCTCGGGGTGGTCATCTCCAAAGTCCATGGCCCATATGCCAGTCCCCGTCCCAAGATCAAGCACGCGGCCGACCTTGGATCCTGGGGCATTTGGCGGTGACAGGCCGAGCTTGCCGTCGAGTGTCAAGAAGAATATGTGGTGTTGCAGATCTGTTCTCTCCGTGAGCATAACGAAGGAAGAGTAGGTATTCAGAAGACCCACCTAACCGCTCATTCTCAACGTCGTCATTCGGGAAGTGGTATTCTGCAAAGACTTTAGTTTGTTCCTCTCGAGCCCGACTCGCGTTTCTACTGACTGCCATCCCGAAACCGGTGATAGGTCCTCCCATTCTCCTGGCGATAGTCGAGAATCGAGCTGTTAATGCTGGCAGTTGATGACGTCTCCTGCAGTAATGGTCAGACAAGCAGTCTTTGGCCGCCGCGTCGGGGAACGTGACTGGCGGGGTCATACCGCGTGATCGCCAAACGAGGAGTCATTGTCGCCGAACTGGTCTGGCTCGACCACGGCTTCAACCTGTTCGTGCGCCATATCTCCTGTTCCTCTTTTTGTTTTTGTCGCAGCGAAGCGTCGCGCGCGTCGAGGACCAACTCTCAAGGGAACTCAAGTCGTAGGCTCGGCGCCGCTGGGATACCGCGCATGTATATGGGCCAACAGCCGTTTGGTTACACAAAGTCGTGCTCACCAACGCCCGCGCCTGACGCAATGCAGGCACCGGAGAGCGCGCCAGGGGCGCAGGCGTCGGGAAGTGCCATTTAGATGGACTAGTAGGAAGCCGCAGAGGGACGATGTGCGCTCTAGTCGCGATGGTGGCCGCCCTAGCAACGTTAGGCTCGGGGTCATGGTCGTTGGTTTCTTCAACGGCTCGACGGCGGGAACGCTCGGATGATGTTGCCCGAGGCGTGGAGGAGAAGATCGGAAGAATAATGGAGAGATGAGGGAGAAAAAGGAGGGGTCAAGGGGCCAGGGGCCTGGGCACTTCGAGCGGACGAGGAGGAGATAAGGTGAGGTCGTTGCGTAGTGTCTCTTGTAAGATATTGACTCGAGCATCGTGCTGCCACGAGGTTAGCTGATTTCGGAAGATGGGCTGAAAGATATTCACTTCAATGGGCTGGCTCATCGCATCTTGAGATGGGGTGCCCTCTTCCCCCGTTGTTTGATGATTGGGTTTGGGGCCCGCGATACATCTGCGCAAGTGTTGATATGGTCGTTTGCCTGGTTAATTTGAATACCGGGGGCATACATTGATGAGCAAGCAAACATAACATGATTAGTTTGCGGCGAGGTCGAGCCGATAACTCGGCTGGCGGGAATTGATCGGGTCTATTGGCTTCCCGCAGTGCCGCGTCGATGGCCTCAACGCAAACGGCATGCCAAGGTCCCAGAGCCAGGTCGCCGGGCCCCGTCACCCCATCACGGCCGATGACTATTTTGAAGCGAGAGACAACAGCAGGGGTTCTGCCGTGAGCCGAGCGGGAAAGGGGTGCGCCTCGTACCTCGGAAAGTTGACGACAAGACGATCTTGGACTTTCGTTTCACCATCGCTTTTGGAGACGAGAACCACAAAACCTCAATCGCTTCTCGGTGCAACGTCACACAGCCTGGTGGCATCGCTGCTAGGCACAGCTGTCTCCGTGTGTTGTTTCAAGGTCGCCACCCCCTTGGCGACAGCGGCTGCGCTCGATTTTGCAAACAGTCAACACAGTCATCAAACAGCCACAATCAGCCCAGCCAACAGGAACATGCGCATGTTGGAGAAGGGCTGTTTCTTCGATGCAGGGAAGGCATGGAATACTGCCCTCTCTAGACTCGTCAAACATGTGATCAGCACCACACCCATTTCTGAGCTGATGTTGGCCCACCCATGATTGGGGTGTCATCGTCGCTGTCATTGTCAACGTCGCTGTCAATGTCAAAGACGAAAGACAATGCACAGTCACATTGACCGAAACCAAACGCCTAGGCGGCACAAACACCCAAGCTCCCGAGCCTCATGCGCTCTCCCAACCCAAGAAACAGGAAGACCAGGTCAGAGGAGCCTCGGCCCCACCAGAAACCCTTGCCGTCGCAAGATCGTCCGAAAACCTGGAGCTGATCCCGTCGCTCAACCCCCGTGGCGCAGCCTGCCGGAGCGGGCAACGTCTGATAACCCAGCCTGGACGGTCCGCTCGGTCACCTCGACAGGTACGTATTCATCCGAAACATTGGCCCGACTTGCAGGTCCTCAGACTCCGCCAGTAGAAGCCTTCCATCGACACCCACCATCACGGCCGTGAGGACGCGGCAGCGCGTTTCCACCTTCGGCGGCGTCTGGGGAAACACGCTGGCCGCGCGTTGGGGCTGCCCACACAGCCCGTATCTGCGACCGGAACTGCATCGTGCCTCGTCAAACAGCCCTGCGCGAGGCTGGGCGGCATGTGCTGAATAGGGGCTCAGGGGATGGCGGCGGTTGACCGTCCATCTATCTTCTATAAGATCGTCCCAATCCGGTGGGTTGAGATGTGACTTTAGACTCCAGCATCAAAGCATCGCCAGCCGATATCCATTTTTCATCAACATCCTTCTGTTCTTTGAGGCCGGATCTTCCTAATACTTTCAACATCATGGTCCGCTTCTCACTTGCAGTCGCGCTCTGTAAGTCACACGCCAGATGATCAAGAACCCTACCTAACACGCCCAGTCGCGGCCACCGCCCTCGCGGTTCCCAACCCCCAGGTCAAGCCCGACCCGTCGGGCGAGAAGAACGTCGGCAACGGCAACGGCGGCCAGTTCATCGGCGGCGCCTGCCTCTCGAACGCCGACTGCGCGTCCCAGTGCTGCGCCGTCAACGGCAACAGCGGCGGCGTATGCTCCGGGCTCGGCGCGCAGTTCCAGGCCGGCAAGCAGGGCTGCGGTTTCGGCGGCGGCCAGGGGCAGAATCCTCAGCAGCCTCAACCCGAACAGCCCCAGCAGCCTCAGCCGGGCCAGCAGGAAGAGCAGCCCGCAGACGCCAACGCCCCCGCGTCCCCGAACGTCGGCGCCGGCAACGGCCAGCAGTTCATCACGGGCGAGTGCACCTCCGACGCCGACTGCGCTTCAGGCTGCTGTGGCGCCGGCCTCTGCGCCGCGCGCGCCGTCGCCGAGGAGGCAGGCGGCCCCGGGTGCGGCTTTGGCGGCCAGTGAGGCGCCTCCCTTCTCTCCATTCCTGAGCCGGACTGGATGTGTGTGTAGACCTCGCTGTGTGATGGCGCCCGGCTGCTTGATGCGTCGGAAGGGATCCTATGGAATCAGCTGTAAGATCAGGGCAAAGCGCTTGGATGGCATTCAAGGGGTGGGCTGGCGTCGCCGTCACTTCCATTGACATATATGTGCCCAGGGCAGTGGCATCTCGAAAACTTATATTCTTTGTATCCATTATTGGACAATACTCGTCCGTAGCTGAAGGGTATATCCAAATGAACCCAAACTCCTGTCGTCCTGTGTTCCGTTCGTACCGTGAGTTTTGTGTTTTGTTTTTGTTCCTTTTCACCTTCCCCCTCAATTGTTCAGTTCCCCAGCGACATACCCAATCTGCCGCCGCCCCTGTGCTCCAACACCGGCCAGCTGCCCGGCGAGGCCTGTCTGACTCTCGACTAAGCGGCGCTGCTCTGCGATCCGCCGGTTTGCCCGCTCATCCTGCTGTCGGTCCATTCTCTCGACATCCTCGCACTCCGCGATGCGTAGAGCACTCAGCGCTTTGGCGTGGTCCACCCGCTCCGTCGCCATATTGCGCTCCCACTCGATTGCCTGCGCCTGTCGCCGCTTGTCGAGTTCCATCTCTTGGCGTGCCTTCAACGCCGCGGCCTCAGCCATTGCTCTTTCATGTGTGGCCTCCGACATGCGCTCGTTCTTGCGCCGTCGCATAGCGGCTGCGAAAGCGTCCTCCTCAGCCCGCGCCCTGTCGCCCACTGCCGCGATCTCTTCGCCGTGCGCCCGCTTGCGCCGTGCATCTTCGAGCTCGGCCTGGTTCGACCATATCTGGGCTTGCACGGCAGCCAGCTCTTTAGACCGAGCCATGCTCACCTCGTGGTCCTCTTGATCGCTGGCTATTCGACTGAGGCGTGCGCGGCGTTCTCGCTCCTGCAGTGCCACATCATCTGGGAGGCCGACGGCATCGTCCGGCTGCGGGCCTCTGTTGGCGTAGTACACATCCTCGCATCGGTTGGCCCGGAGAAGACGCAGGACTTGCTCGTTGACGTCGGACGTGGATAGCACCTTGATGACGTACATGGTAGGCGAGTACGTATGCTGGCCGTCGGTGTAGAGATTGAACTTCTGATTCACCTGCTTCCACATTCCGACTTTGAGAAGAAGCCTGGTCGTAGCCACAGGATCACTTGACTCCAGGGCAAGATGGAGTAGCGACTTGCCGCTGCACTTGACGGTGATATCGGAGCCCTTGTCGATGAGAAAATTCATAACCTTCTCAATCTGCTTCTCCCGAGCAGCCGTCATGTCACCCGAGTCGGCGGCATGCAGGCACATTTCTCCCAGAGCACTCCTCCCGTCGTGCAAATGGCTTGGGAAGTCTGGGTCGTGGCCATACTCAACAAGCACCTGGACGGCTGCCAAGTTGAGCTCGCGAGCGGCGTTTTGAAGGGACCCGTCGTTTCTGGACGCTCCAGCGGCAAGTAGGTTGGACATGATGGTGATAGCAACCTCTCCTCCGATGTCCGAGGCCAGTGACAAGGGCGTGTTGCCCTTGGCGTCGGCCACATCCACATCGGCATCCTTCAACAGAAGCTCCTTGACGATGTCAGGTCGTCGTGCGTGGATCGCCAGCATCAGCGGCGTTACTCGTGATTGGCGAGTCTCGAAATTGACCTTTGCCCCTGCGTCCAGGAGAAGCTGAATAATGTTCCCACTGACCTTCTTCTGCGGTTGCATCAGAGCCCACGTCAGAAGAGTCACTGGCTCCTCTTCTTCGATCTCGGGCATGACGCGGCTGATGGTGATCTGGTCATGGTAGAAGCCAGCATCCAGCAAGGTCTTCATGATCTTGAACGACCTCGGAAACCTGGCCAGCGCAAGGAACAAGACCGGGGGCGAATCGGGGGGCGAGTACATGACATCTAGCCTCGTCTCTCCATCGCTGTACTCAGTGAAAACCCTCATGAGCTGCAATGCCTCGTCTTCCGACAATTGCCTATCGAAAACGTGGTGAAAAGCTTTCGAGAGTGACTCGGCCTTGGGCCTTTTCTCCAAGAGCCGCTGAACGAGCTTGATGTTGTTGGTGGATGTAGCTGACTCCAAGAGCTTGCCGTTCTCGTAGTCGACGTCCACATCGTGGGCAAACAGCAAGTCCATGAAACGACTTGCCAGTTCAGGCTCCTGCGGCGCCATATCAACAACGAGGCTCAGCACAGACGTGAGGCCTGCGCCCTGCGCTCCCTTGTCTACCAAGCTCTGAAGGACCAAGAAGCCTCGGTCGCCGAACCAAGTAGCAGAGTTCTCCTTTGTGAAGCTTTGAAGGACCGTCCCGTTCAAGGCCTCGGTCGACAGGTTTGCCTCAAGCAAGAGTCGCACGACGGAGGGCATGGCCCTCTGTGCAGCGTCCACGAGCGTCTTGGCGCCCTTGTTGATCGGCGATGCGCCATGAGCCACAAGAGCCTCGATGGCCTTTTCGTCAACCTCTTCCTCGTTGACCGCTTTGTTGAGACAGATGTGGAGCTCCTCGCAGACAGGGAGACCGGCTTTGAATAACATGTCAAGCACCATGAGGCGCGAACTCCCACTCAGTTTCCAGGCAGCGTTCAGTGCCCTGATGAGCGTGACGGGAGATGCTTTCCTTTGCTGAAAGGTGTCAGGATATTCCAGAATGTACGATAGACTTAGAATTCTTACCTTGGTCTTCTCATCGTGGCCGACGGCAAGCATTGTCTTCAGGCTGCCAACATAGGCACTGCGTGTTGCTGCCCAGACAGCCTCACCGTTATAGTAGTTTGGATCAGCGCCGGCATGCAGCAGAATCCTCACAAGGTCTTCGCCTTCGCCCCCGAAACGGACTGCTGAGACTAGCTGGGCATTCAAGGCATCCCCACCAACACCACGCGCGAGAAGTGGTTCCAGGATAGCTGCACGCTTTCTCAAGTCCCCGACCTCGGTTGCTGCTTGGAATCCCTGTTCGAGCGTCTTCTTGCTGGGCTCATTTCCGGTCAGGAGCATGGCCAGAACCTCCGCGGCTCCAGAACGACAGGCCTCAATGATCGCTTGATCGTCAACACCAACACCATGGTTTATTAAGATGTTGCCAAGCACGAGATCCCCGTCCGTAGCGGCAGCTTGCAGAGCTTCTGACACCACCGAGCCGGAGGCTCCGTTTCGTAGGAGAAGTGTACACAATAAAGCCCTTGTCTCCTTGTTTTGGCACTTCGTGGCTTCAGTGAAAGCGTGGTTGAGAATGGCACCGGTATGCTTTCGTTGCAGCACCAGATCCACAATGTCCGGCCTCTCGCGTTTAACAGCTGCAATGAGAGCCTCCCCATCGTTTATGTTGGCCTTGACTGAGAGTGTGCGCAAGAGAGGGATGTCATCGGAATACGTATTGATGGCAAACCCAAGAGCGCGGTTGGCCTCGGCGCTGGGGGCACCAGCATCCAGCAGCTTTTTGGAAAAGGTAAGGCGATCCATGGGATCAGCTATACTCAGAGCGTGCGGCAAGGCGTAAGCTAGGGATGTTGGTGTCGGCTTGGCGGAGAAGAGAATGTCAGTCAGCTGCTCGTCGCTGGCGGCAACGGCATGGCACAGAGCTGCGGCGTTGTGCGAGTTGATATCGGCGCCTGACGACAAGAGTACCATGACCGTAGAGAGAAGCCGGTTATTAGGCTCCGTCTTTAAAAGAGAGTGTACCTCCTTGACCAATATATCGTTGAAGAGGGCCTTTTCCGTTGTTCTCTGCAAAAGAATCTGCAGCTTGGATGCTTTCTTGTCTGACGAAGGCAGTTGGGACAACTCGTTGAGGCCGCGATTGAGGGTTGCGGCAGAGGGCTTTCCGTGCTTCAGTATCATCTCCAGCACGGGAGGCTCATGACTGCGTATGGCTAGAATTGTCAGGCGATGCGATCCTGAAGAGCGGCGTGGGTAACTTACCGATGGCTAGAGGAGCGCCGTCGTCAAAATTGATATCGGCTCGACCTTGTTGCATGAGGACCTGAAGAAGTCTCATATCGGCGGGTTGTGCGTTAAGCACGTGAATCAAGGCAGACGACACCTTGGTTGGGTCAATGCCGGAGACCGAGCTGAGGATGAGGCTGGCCATCTCGAGTCTGGCCCGAGGATCTGTGGTAGCAACGACGTTGGGAAGAATGCCCGCTGCAGTCTGCGGGGAGACATTTTTCCTTAGCAGTGCCGCCAGGAGCTTGACGTCTTTCTGCATGACTGCTGCCGCCAAGGCCCCTTCGCTTGAGTTTACGTCGTTCGTGAACCGAAGATACAACGCGATGAGTGTTTCATCTCGGTGCGGAGGCCTCTCGTCAATGGCTTCCTGCAAAGCGTGTTGAACTGTTTGGGGCGGTAATCCGTGCGAGAGGAAGCATTCGGTTATGTTCAGCTTATCGTGAGGCGAAAGAGTCGATATCTGGGCAAAGACGCGTGCGAGGGTTTCGCTACTTGGCTTGCCAGCAAGCATGGTTTTAGTCATGGGCACATCTCCGCGCCTAGCAGCAATTTGCAGGGCCAGTCCATCTTTGAAGTCAACAGAAGCCACTTCATGTCTTTCGAACACCATAGATTTCGAGGCTCTCCTGCCGAGGCCGCGCTGCGTCTGAGACTCGACGGGACGGCCGGAGCCAGGGAAATGCGGAGTGAGGAGCAGGTTGACGGACTTCGCATCGCCAGCCTCGGCGGCTTCGATGAGCATCTCGTGCAGAGGGGTCCCACTAGCGCCTCTGCGCAAGAGTGCATCCAGCAACAGCCGACGGTGGTCCAGCGCAAGGTCCTTAGGGATGAGTTCTACACACTCGGAGGCTTGAATAGAGCTCAGGCTCGAGTTGCCTGCCAGCAAGATGTGCGCCACGTCCACTCGGCTGTTCGAGATGGCCTTCCGCACCGCCATGGCATCTCGATACTCTATGGACGTTCCGTAGGTGACGAGAATGTGAACCATCTCGAGGAATTCGGCAGACGCAGCGTTCAGCAAGGCAAGGGCGGGACCATCGCCCTCGGCACCAGCACACAACAAGATCTCGGCAAAGGTTACCTTGTCGTTGGGGTTTATAGACGGATGGTCGATCAGCTCAGTGAAGGCCTCGCCCAGTCCCTGGCCACGGGGTGGCTTGCTGCCTAGAACAATGGCGAGGGCGATATCGTGTCGGCCCTGCGATATGGCGACTTTCAAGGCTTGGGCTTGGTTGTAGTTTCCGTCCGCGGTCGACCTCGCAAGTTGCATGACAGTTGGAACGCAGGCAGCTCGCGTGGCATCAATCAGGCACTGCGACAGCCAAGAGACCGAAGGTCGTCCCTCGGATCGCAGGACTAGGCCGACTACTTCGGACTGTCCGCCAGAGATGCATGCTTGGCGCACGGCGTCTTGCCCGTCGGCGGTAGAGGCAGCGCCAGCACCGTACCGGAGCAGCAGCTCCACAATGTCTGCGTTCTGGTTCCTCATGGCAATGGGAAGTGAAGTGTCGAGGGCCACGGTGTCGGCGTGCGGCAGCAGGACAGCCACCATGTCCGGCTGGCCGTTCTGGACGGCCTGCTGTAGTAGCCTGCTGCGCTCCCCAAACGCTTCCAAGCTCTTGCGCCGACTGAGGAGGCCCTGCTTGGGCTTCTGGGGGAGATTGACATCGCCGCCAGAGCTGATGAGAAGGTTAATCAGGGACTCGGCCACGCCAGCTCTGCCCGAGTTGGCGACGTGAGAGTTGAGGGCCTCAAAGACAGCCTTGGGGTCGTAGGCCTTCTTTTTTGAAGAAGAGAATGCCTTTCTCAGGTTTCCGGTAGACTCGGTGCGGCCGTGGGAGATTTGTCTGCGCTTCACTAGCTCCTCGGCGTAGAAATCGTCATCGGCGTTGCGGTAGGTCGGGGGATGAGAAGGGCGGGTCAGCGGAGAGGTGGGCGACGGGATCTCGACACCCCATTGCTCAGCGAGCTGAGCGAGTCGCCGCTGGCGGTCGTCCTGGGTAGGTAGCGGCATGGTGGTGGTGAATCTCGGGTGTCGTCCGAGGCCCGGTCTTACATGCGACACTCACGTCGCGAAACGGGATGAAGAACCTGTATGAGATGGCATGGGACGGTGACCAAGACGCATGTGGAGGGAGACGGCGGGAGAATGGAGATAGGTAGATGGCCAAAACTGCCAGGTCTTCTCGACCGATCGGTAAGGCTCTGTCTGCCCGCCTGGTGTCTGGTGGCGGCCGAAATGAGGCTTGAGGCCAGCTGGGTTTGTAGCTCGAGGCTCAGCCAATTGAGCCAGTAGTTGGGTCCAGTAGTGAGCAGAAGCAGCACTGCCAGGTCGTGCGGCACAGCACGGTGGTCGATACACGCGAGTGCAACCGGTGATTTCGAAGGCAGAGATGGGGAGGGAGCCAAGGAAGAGAGCCCGGCCAGAGCTGTGAGAGAGAATGAGAGTAGAAAGCAGAAAGCAGAAAGCAGAAAATCCCAAACTGCTGGACGGGACAGACACGAGAAGGCGAGTGACGTCCGCACGTCGTGGCGGAGGGGAGGAGCGAATGAGTAGTGACAGGCAAGTGCAGCCCGGTGCAAGTGTAGAGAGGCAGGACAAGGACAGACCGGGACATGTGGATCTCGATGCGCCACATGCCCCCTGTCGCTCACCCCTGCCCATCCTGACGTTTCCCCTCTCCAGCCACATGGCCAAGGCAGACCTTACGCGGGAGGGCCTGCTTGGCAGGTGCCGGCTGCCCATCGCAATCGTGTGCGACACAGGTCGAATCCAGTTTTCTCTTGATGCTGCGATGGTCGACATCGTCAGTATTGCGTCGGTCACTCTTCATGCCAACCTTGCGGGGCAGCGCCGCTCGAACGGGCACGCTGCTGGTGCCTGAACCCCCCCAGCTCGAACAACCATCGCGTCGTCGTTTCACCCGTACACGGAGCCTAGACATAGTCCGGACGGAAAGACCAATCCGTGAGGCCCTTCCTGATGGTTCGTCGTGATGACGCGGCACGTGGATGCCATTGCCTCCCGGTCGGTCCTGTCTAACTAAGTGTTCTGTGAATCTATTTTCGACAGAGCCATCCATTCCACCGATCCGTCGGCCAGTTGCAGCTGGCAGAACCCGGGCGCCAGTGCTCGCCACCCGCCCAGCATCTTGGCCTCTCCACCGTCTTTCTCGGCTGACAGAGGCGCAGTCCCTCCCGAGTCATATCCTCAATCCACCAGAGCCTCAATTCGCATCTCGCAGTGGGGAGGGCCTCGCAATCGAAACGAGCAAACCGAATCAAGACGAGACGAGCGAGGCCCTCGTTCCGCCTCTTGGACGGGGTCTCACAGCATTCCGACTCAGCCCCCCCGCGCAACCACAGCCGGGGTTACGACGCCGTTCACGATTTTCTTTTCTCCGCTAGACATCCCTCACCGAAGACCCACGCCATGGCCGTGCCGACCGTCAAGGGCAGACAGGCAGACACCCTGCGGGTACACGGCCGGATAAGAGCTTTATCGCCCGCGGGTCCAGGCTGGGGCGATCTCGCAATGCCCCAAGATCTCGAATCAACCCCGACCAAGTCAGTTCCATCAGTCGTGCTGATTGCATCTTTTCAGTGAATTGCGCTCCAGACCATCAATAATACTACACCATCATCATGGTGGCTAGCGACGGAAAAGGCGTCAGGCGTCGGTTTAGCTTCACCTCCGGATTGCTAATCCCGGCGGGACCAGGTCGAGATCTTGACTAATCCAGGAACTCAGTGGGTATGGTTATCTTCACGATGCGCTACCCCTCATCACGCCGGATCACGACTTCACCCCGCCGAATAACAACCCGCCCGGGCATGTCTCTCACAACATCGACTCTCCGCCTCGCCTCAAAGCGCATCTCTGTCTCAGCTTTTGCCAGACCGGCATTCCTCATCCCGATAGCGACACCGGCTCTTCGCCTCGCCACGTCACGCACCATGGCCTCCTCCGCTCTCCCCCAGGCGATGCCCGCCGTCCAGATCCCGCAGACCGGCCCCCCCTCGGTCCTGGCTCTCAACTCGACGCCCCTGCCCGCTGTCCCGGAAGGCCATATCCTCGTCCGCAACGCCTATGCCGGCATCAACTACATCGACACCTACTTCCGCACCGGCCTCTACCCCACTCCCCCCGCCGCCTTTCCCCTCACCCTCGGCCGCGAAGCCGCCGGCACCGTCGCCGCCGCCCACCCGTCCGTCGCCTCCAAGTTCCCCGAGGGCACGCGCGTCGTCTACATGGGCTCCTTCGGCGCCTATGCGGGCTACTCCGCCGTCCCCGCCGCCCAGGCCGTCGCCCTGCCCGATGCCTTGCCCCTCGACGTCGCCGCCGCCGCCTGGCTGCAGGGCCTCACCGCCTGGACCTTCGTGCGCGAGGCCGGTGAGGTCAAGGCCGGCGAGTGGGTCCTCGTGCACGCCGCAGCCGGCGGCGTCGGTGGGCTGCTCGTGCAGATGCTCAAGGCTGTGGGGGCGCGCGTCATCGCCACGGCCGGCACCGAGGAGAAGCTCGCCGCCGCGCGGGCCAAGGGCGCCGAGTTCGCCGTGAGCTCGCGCAGCGAGAGGCTTGTCGAGGAGGTCCGCGAGATCACCGGCGGGCATGGCGTCGACGTCGTTTTTGACGGCGTCGGCAAGACGACCTTCGACGGGGACGTCGAGATGGCGGCGCGCAAGGGGCGCCTGGTCGTCTTTGGCAATGCTGTACGTTTCCCCCTCGCCCCCAGCACTCCTCCCGTTTCGTAGACATTTGCGAGAAGCCCCTTCCCCCCCGTAAATCATCGCGACAAGCATGCTGACCAAAACAGTCCGGCGCTGTGGACCCCGTCAACATCCTGCGCCTCGGCGGCAAGAACCTGAAGCTCATGCGACCCGTGGTCAACAACTACGTCGCCACGCGCGAGGAGCTCGAGCAGTACGCCGGCGAGCTCTTCGACATGTTGACGTCCGGCAAGGTCGAGGTGCCCGTGCACAAGACGTACACGCTCGCCGACGCCGCCCAGGCGCACATCGACCTCGAGTCGAGGACGACGACGGGCAAGCTCCTGCTGAAGGTCGAGTAAGGGGCCGTCATGCGCCGAGCGGAACGGCTCACGGATCGTCACATGGTAGGCGCGTGTGGATGTGTGTGTTGTGCCCAAACCGCAACGGACGTGCCGTCGTCCTCATCAAAGTTTTCATTAGTCTATAGTGCGAGCGCTCAGCAACTCTAGCAAAAAAAGTGCAAGGTTTCTTGCTTCCCTCCCCCCTTCGTGTATCCATCCCGTTCTCACGCCGGTGACGCTCCGTCTACGTCTACCCATCTACGTCTACCCGTCTATTTCGTCCCGATGGCCTTGACGCCGGCGAGCAGCTCCGGGGGCGGGTCCTGGCGGTAGCCCTGGGGGTTGTTCTCGACCCAGCGCCACAGGTCCTCGCAGGCCTTCTCCATGGTCTGCTCGGTCTTCCAGTTGAGCTCCTTGTTGGCGCGCTCGGGGTTGGCGGTGAGGTTGAGGACGTCGCCCTGGCGGCGGGGGCGGACCTCATAGGGCAGGTCGCGGCCGACGACCTTGCTGAAGGCGTTGATGATGTCGTAGACGGTGCTGCCGCGGCCGGAGCCGAGGTTCCAGGCCTTGACGCCCGGGTTGTGCTCGCGCAAGTAGTTGAGGGCGACGAGGTGGCCGCGGGCGAGGTCGACGACGTGGATGTAGTCGCGGATGGCGGTGCCGTCCTTGGAGTCGTAGTCGTCGCCGAAGACGAGCAGCTTCTCGCGCTGGCCGGTGGCGACCTGGCCCAGGAGGGGCAGCAGGTTGTAGGGGACGCCCTGGGGGTCCTCGCCCATGAGGCCCGAGGGGTGGGCGCCGCAGGGGTTGAAGTAGCGGAGCAGGGCGCCGTTGAAGCGCTCGGCGGGCTTGCCCTCCTTGGTGGCGCGCTGGCGCTCGGCGGCGACGTGGTCGGTGATGATCTGCTCGACCATGTGCTTGGTGTGGCCGTACGTGTTGGTCGGGCCCAGGGGGCAGTGCTCGGGGATGGGAATCATGCCCTCGAAGCGCGTGGCGTCGCCGTAGACGGTCGCCGAGGAGGAGAAGACGATGTTGGGCACGTTGTTCTTCTGCATGGAGCGCAGCAGCGTGACGGCGCCCGAGACGTTGACGCGGTAGTAGTCGAGGGGGATCTCGCCCGACTCGCCGACGGCCTTGAGGGCGGCGAAGTGGATGACGCTGTCGATGGCCGGGTGCTTCTGGAAGACGGCGTCGAGGCCGGCCTCGTCGGTCACGTCGACCTGGTAGAAGTCGGGGCGCTTGCCGCTGATCAGCTCGATGCGGTCGACGGCGACCTTGGACGAGTTGTACAGGCTGTCGACGATGACGACATCGTAGCCGTGCTCCAGGAGCGAGAGCGTGGTGAAGGAGCCGATGTAGCCCGTGCCACTGATGTCGAGCGCGAGCCGTCAGCCGACATGTCGTTGCCGAAGAGGAAGAGAGCCACGGGGCAGAGCAGTGTGGGGGAGCTTACCCGCAGACGAGGACTGTTCCGACAGGCATGGTGGTGTTGGTAGTAGTGGTGGTGATGATGATGTTTGGTGTTGAGGGGTCTGCGGAAAGGGAGGGGCGATTGAGGGGTATCTGGTGGGGAAGAGGAAACAGAAAAAAGTTCGAGGGGAGGTTCGCGATGGAGGGGTGAGAGGTCGTCGAGGTATATAAGTGGGAGCGCGAGAGACCGGCCGGGGACTGCGGAGACGTTGCGTTGTTTGTCTGTCTGTCTGTAGGGATCCGTCTGGAGATCGCGACACGAAGGGCGGGAGGGAAATTTTTGAGCCACTTCAGCCAGGCGGTGCTGGTCTGATGCCGGCGCTGGCTGGCTCTGGCTGGTGCTGCTGGCTGCTGGTGCGACCCCTCGGACAGCCGTGGGCATCGATGGCGGGGTGACACACGGCTGCAGGTGCCACCCCCGCCGCCAGACAGAAGCCTGGCCGGCCCCCCAATCCACCCCTCCGTCGCCTGCAGAGGGGCGGCTGCCTACTAATTACAGGGCATTCTCCACTGCAGGGCGCCCCTCTCGCGGGCTCTCTCGCTCTGGAGGGGGCTGCTCCACTGTGGCTGGAGGCTTGTCCTGTTTGGGCCGCATCGCCAACCTCGTTTTTTTTAGCATGTCCCTGATAGAGGGATCGATCCTCATCAGATTCGAGGCTCGAAATAGCGGTCAATGGTTGAGTGATTGGTCATCGAACTCGAGTCCAGGCGCCGGAGTCGGCTGTTGGGTGAGCGATGATATGATTTTCGAGGGCCTGGTCATCTCGTCGACATCGATGAGTCCTTGATGGCAATCCCGACGTGTTGGCCAGCTTGATCGAGTATTCCGCCGCCAGACCCAGTGGATTCCCGAATCCCGCTGTCGGTCTGTTGTTCGCTCACCTCTCCTCCTCAGCACGTGGGGCCCTGGAAGCCCGCCGAACCGCCGAACCTGCGTCCTCGTTCGGTCCGATGCGGTCCGGTCGAGACGGAGGGTGGATGGGGTCGTAGTGGGAGCCTGGACTCAGCCATAAGTAGTAGTCGCCGTCGCATCGACAACCTTGCCGCCCCGTTCCTAGACGTCTTCCTGGACTTTCGCAAAAAAGTCCATTCGGGGCGAGGCGATTTTATGGATATCTTACGAATGGCCCGTCGACGATGAATGAAGGCGCATGGCCCTTGCTTAAAGAGATCTTCCAAGGGGCTGGAAGATGAACGATTTGTGTCACGTGACACGCTACCCGCTGTGGGAGTGCCGGCAGCCAGTGGAGACGCGTTGTGGTTCGCAGGTCGAGCGTGAGGCGAGGCGAGGTGAGGCCAGGCGAATCGCGGCGCGGCGCGGTGTGGCTCGAGCTTCTTCCCCGACCTCCTCAATCGCGAACGAGAGAAGGAAGGACCTGATCCCTGCGCCTGCCTCAGTAAAGAAACCGTGACGCCTTCGCGTGAGGAAAACATTCCCTCTGAACATCACCACGGTCACGACCCTGACCTCGCTCCCGACCTCGATTTCGACGGCCCTCTGCCGTCTTCGAAGCAGAGACAAAGACCTCTTTGTCGCGACAGCCTCCAGCCAGCCAACTCGTCAGTCGGTCGAGCCTTCTTCGCACGTTGGCCACAAAGCATCCACACAGCCAATCATCGCGCATCCATCGTCGGTCCCAGGATCATGGTCCATCCCCACAAGCTCGACACGCTCACTCTTTGTTGTTGATACTCATCGCCTGGCCGCCTTTGGGTAGCTTCACTTAGAGCAGACCACCGCCTGCCCAACCCGGAGACGTCGGCCGTCTGTCAAAGAACCCGCTTCACCGAGACCGAGGACGAACGACACCCGACTCCACCACCTGAGACGGGAGCCTCATGCTACACCACACCACTCACGGCTCACCACTTCGCGCCTTGGCTTCCACGAACTGCCCGAGCTCTCATGTCGATTCGACATTCCTCTCTCACCCCGCCACAAAGGTAAGTCGTGTCCCCCTCTCATCCCCTCCTTTGTTGCCTGCTCCAACACAAGACTGCCCTTGTTTTCCTCTCATCGCGCTCCTTGTTCTCATGATATAAGCACATGTGTCCCCCATAACTACATCATCTTTCTCATCTTTCTCGAGCCATGTTCTCTCTCCCCCCCTTGTTGCCTCTCATCCATCTCTTAGTGGAAACAAACAAACAAACACACAAAGTCATTGGTGTTCGCGCGACTAACTCGCCTCCCAGCATTGAGACCTCCAGCCTAGCCTGACCTGGCTTGACATGGCTCCCAGACGGAGCTCCCGCATCAATAGGGGCACCAGTGAGGAACTCACGGATGACAATACCAGCTCAATATTCCGAGGGCCCGCCGTCCAGACCAACCTCCCGCCGATCCCCTCGCGCTTCAGCACAGCCTACGGCTCCGACGTCACGGAAACTCGCGTCCTTAACACGAGGAGAGGCGAGCGCCGCACCATCCAGAGCGTCCTTGACGACATTCTTGATGCCGATCAAAGCAGTGACTTCGGCACGCCCCGCCCGGAGCCCCAACCAGAGGAGACCTCGCGACAGACGAAAAAACGCCCCAGCCGTCAACCTCCCTCCACGTCTGTAACCGAGACCCAACCCACTCCCTCAACGCGGCCAGACACGCGACCCCAGCCGGTTTTTATCAGTACCCCAAGTAGATGCCCCCGGGCCCCGCAGACCTGCGAATTCGTTTGCTGACCGCTTACCACTAGTTCGTGAACCTACCCGCGAGCCTCTCAGGGTCACCACGCCGCCCCCTCGACGGGCCGTTCCACCTCGTTTGTCAGGTGTTGCTCCGTCAAAATCTCCGCCCAAGGGGCCTGATACAATACAGGCGGTTTCACCCGAGGAGTCCGGGGAAGACAGTCTGATTGAACGAGAGCCTGCCGATGCTCCCATATCACAAGTGCCAGCATCGCAGTCCACTCCGCACAGCCAGCATGGAGGCCCCCGAGGTTTTTTTGGGGGCATCAGCACGCCAGGATCTTCGGTCATGACGTACGGCGAGGAGAAATCGCTGTTCGGGGCCGGAGGGGTATCACATGGCGGATCATCGCAGGCCAGCAACACGCCTATCGAAAGGAGGACCCTGCCTGAGGGCTTCCACACCGGCCCCTCGTCGGCCGGTAACAATGCTGGGACACAACCTATCAAACCCAATCCCTTTTCTTATCTGCCATCCTCGACTGGCGGTGCCGCGATCGACCAATCTACGGGACTTCGGCTCTCTCAGCCTCACGGCGTCCAGTCTGCGCCCATCGCCAATCCCAGACCACCTGTAAAGCCAGTCCGCGGTATCAAGAACCCTCCGCACACCCAACCGCCGACCGGGATACCTAGCGGATCACAACCGCCAGATATTGCTGCAAACCTGCCGGTACAGCGGGCTCAGAACAAGCCGCCGATCGCAAATTCTCCCCAGTCGCCCGTAAACAGTACCACGTCTTCCAACACGAATCCCAAGCCAGCAATTCAGAAGAACACGGGGGGCTACAAACCAACGAAAAAGCCCATCGGGCCGTCAACAGCTGCCGTGCAGACCGTCAACACAGCCAATCTGCCCCCGCCTGCGCCCCCGAAGACGATCGCCCGTCCAACTCAGCCAGCCAGCGTCAGATACCCCGTCTTACCACATAAAGCACCGACCCAAACGGCACCACAGCCTACCAAGCCAGGTCAAAGGAGAGTGAGCTCGCCACCAACGGTTCAGCCTCCTGCGAGGCCTAGCGAGGACGGTCCCGACACTGAGGATGATTCAGATATCTATTCTGATGAGGATGAGAACCCTCAGACTTGGGCAAGTTGGTGGGCATCGATGTCGCAATGGTTTCAACTTCGCAGGGGACCCGGAGATGGACGGGACCGGGACGTCGACTTGGGCGACGGTAACGACAAGGACGAAGATGTCGAGCCTCCTCATGATGCTGATCCTGGTACGATGAGCCCGTCACAGTGGCTGTGGCACTGCATCAGGGAGTGCCTACTGGGTTGCCACTCGTGGTTGCGTGAGGTCTGTCTGTCACTACGCCGCACGGCTGCTCACGCGTGGCATATCGCATTTGACACACCTTTGAAGTGGATTTTGCTTTCATTGGGTGCCCTATTCCTCGCCATGATCTTACATTCCTTATACTCCCCGTCTCGATCAGTGGACGGAATGTGGGAAAGCGACGACGAGGCCGCGTCCTGGTCTTTCCACTGGCATGGATGGGGCCTATCGGACATGACCTGGAACCTGGGTCAACTGCTACCGTTGTCACTCGCTCGCCCGTCAACCCTGTTCGCATCCGAAGAAGCGAGGGCGTACGAGGAACGACTCCGAAATTTTAACCACGAGATGCATCATCTGAAGGCCTCGAAGGACTTTCACGACGAGTCGATTGCCAAGCTAGAATCGTTACTGCCGAAGATCATCTACCTGGACGTGGACCAGCAAGGTAGACCACGCATCAAGCCCGACTTCTACTACGCGCTCCGAGAGTTGATGAAGAAGGACAGCCAGGTCTTCACGTTTGAGGCGGACAACGCTGGCTACATGCACGTGCCAGACGAACATTGGCAGGCGATCAAGAAGAAGGCTGGGCGCGAGGACTATCTGGTCAGGAACAACAAGACTCACGTGCCGGCGGTTCCGCGGGCCGAGATTCAGCAGATGATCAAGTCCGACGCACCAAACGCTTGGACGGAGTGGGCGAAAAGCAACAAGCAGAAGGTGGCTGACATTGTCAAGCATCATCTCCCGCTGCAGGACACGCCTCAAAGCGGATCAGGCGAGATCTCACCCGAGATGGACCGGCGCATTGAAGAGACCGCCCTCCAGTATATTGCCCGACAGGCCGCAGATGACAACAGCAGCCTGATCACGCGCCGGAACTTCATGTTCATTATCAAGGAAGAGTTCGCCAAGGACCACGGCCACATCAGCCACGAGGCCCTCGTGCTCAAGGACCAGGCGAAGTCTTACGTGGAGAGCTTGCTGAAGACGACTCTTGAGGACAACCCTGCGCTCACAGGACTTTCACGAGACGAGGTCCTCGGCCTGGTGAACAGCCAGGTTCGTAAGGTCATTGCGGACGCCGGCATCAAAGCCTTCGCCGACGGCAAGATTGCGGCCGAATGGGACCACGATCTCCGGAACCGCGTCAACTACTTCAACCCTAACCTCGGCGCCGTCGTCAGCTCCCTCACGACGCCCACTTATAAGCCTAAGGAGCCGGCCCCCAGGGGTTTCTTCAAGGATAGGTGGCGGAACCACCAGGGCAGACGGCAGCCCGCCCCGCACCCCAACGCGGTCGAGGCGCTCCTCGGATGGTCAGACGCCGGTGACTGCTGGTGCGGCACCACGACGTACAACCGCGAGGGTGCGCCGCTGGGCATCGCTCTCGACGTGATTCTCGGCCACCGCGTCAAGCCCGAGTACCTCGTCGTCGAGCACATCCTGCCCGGGGCGACGCTGGCACCGGCTGCGCGGCCGCGGGCCATTGAGCTCTGGGTGGAACTAGAGGAGTGGAACCACCGCGAACTGGTGCGCGACTTTGCGGCCTACACGTGGCCCAGCAGCCTGCAGCAGCCGTTTGGCGAGAGCTTCGTGCAGGTGGGCTCGTTTGAGTACGAAAGCCAGGCGGCGTCGGGTGGTGTGTACGTGCACAAACTGCCGGACGAGCTCAAGGGGCTCAACCTGTCGACGGACCACGTCATTGTGCGGCCCGTGACGAACTACGGAGACGAGGAGCACACGTGCCTGTACCGCGTGAGGTTGTACGGGGAGAACGACGACCCCACGATTCTGGGCGACTCGTGAGCTGAGGAAGCCTGCAGATGGAGGTGGTGTTGAGCAGGATCGGAGTTTCAGGATGTGCCGATTTGGGTTTTCGAGCGCTTGCCTGCCCCCTTGGGCACGCGATGATGTATTACGACCGAACAACAGCAGAGCAAGGGCGTTTCGGGGTTGGGCATACCCCCTTGATTGCGATAGATCGGCAGGCACCTTTTTGACTTCTCTTCTTTTTCGATTAGCGTCCTTCACTTGGTATGGATGAGCAGTACGTGCGTATGAGTATGAGTAAGAGAAAAATGTGACGAATGCGAATGCCGTGAAGGAGGGGTTGTCTATAATCATCTAGCACCCAGCGCTCTCCAAGATGCTTGCTGCCTGTTGCCTCTCTCTCTCTCTCTCTCTCTATCCGTGGCCTGCGCGTGTCAGGCGCACATCCAAGTAGCCTCCTCTTGATTTCGTGATTTTTGTTTGTTCCGTTCGAGGCCGCGCTACCTGTCGCGGCCGAGCCGCTCCTCGTCGTCTTCCACCAGCTCGTAGGCGGGGCGGTGGACCTGCTCGCCGCGCGCGCCCTCCTTCTTCAGCGCCGGGTTCGGCAGGGTGTCGTTGGTGCCGCCGAGGGACGTGTAGCCCTGGTCGTACAGCGGGCAGTAGTCGACTTCCATGGCGCGGATGAACTGCGTCTCGTCAGCATTCTTCTCTTTCTGTCTCTGTCCCTCTCTGGCGCGCGAGCACGGATGCAGGGAAGGAGGGAACGCACCCCCCAGATCTCGGCGTAGTGCCAGTCGACGACGGGGTGGACGCGCATGAAGCGCGGCCAGTCGCCGTCGGTGACGTCGAAGCTCGTGAGGCTCTCGCCGTGCGGGTCGGTGCGGCGGGTGCCGACGAAGACGGCGTGGACGGCGGGGCGGGCGGCGAGGTAGGCGGCGAGGGCGGGCTTCATGGGGGCGGGGAAGCGGGCGAGGTCGAGGGCGTAGTGGGCGCACGAGGCCTCGACGAAGGCGTCGACCTCGGCGAAGGGGTGGGGCGCGATGATGTACACGGCCTGCAGGGTGGTCGGGTAGGGGGCGCCGCGGCGGGCGAGGGCGGCGAGCAGGAGGAGGAGCAGCACGAGGCAGTCCTTGCCGCCGTTGTAGGAGAGGGAGAGGTGTTCGGGGCTGTTGGTCAGCTGTCAGCCGGTCATTCTGCTTCCCGGGGCAGAAGCGGCGCACCTGTAGCGGGAGAGGGCCTCGTCGATGACGGCGAGGGCGGCGCGGACCTGGGACTGGACGGCGCGGAGGATCGGCGTGGAGGGGTCGCGGGCGAGGAGGGCGGTGATGCGGCGGTTGCAGTCTTCGGCGGCTTGTTGGAGGGTGCGCGGCGGCATGGAGGGGTGTGTGTCGACGGGCGCCTTGGGTGCCGGGGCGGGCTCGGGGAGAGGTTGTGTGAGGGTGCCGTTGGTGACGGGGGCGTCCGTCGCGGCGGTCGCGGAGTGCGGCATTGCGGGTGGGTTGGGTCAATCCGTCTGGTCTGGTCTGGTCTGTTGTCGATCTGTGTTTGGGAGAGGCGAGGGTAGGGAGATGTTTGTCGGCTCGTGTGTTCCGTGGGTCGGATTGAAGTTGTCAGGCTGTCGTCAACTGGACATTGTTCGAGGTAACATGGAGTACGAAACCCCGTGGCTTGTCACGGGCCGCGGCTGAGGCGGGACGAGGGGCACAGGCAGGTGCAGGGGGGCGAGGGGCAATGGCAATGGAGGCGAGGGGTCCGCTTATTAAGGGTCTCGGCGGGGTCGAGGTGCCGAGTCATGCACGCCCGGTGTTGGGGGACCACACATGACTCTGTTCAGTGCCGTGAGTGCCTCCTGAATCCGTCTCCTTTCTAGGCACGATAGGTAAATACGTCACGTTAAACCGCAGCACTCAGTATGGACAGTGATGATTGGGTATCTAGGTCTCCTCGTCTGTCTTCTTCTTCTTCTTCTTCTTCTTCTTCTTCGTCTTAGTCTTCGTCTTCGTCTTCGCCCCCTGCCTACTCCAGGAGACCCGCCGCCAGCGCCTCGAGGTCCTCCAGCGTCTCCGGCTCCCGGTCGATCTCCAGCACCTTCCTGCCGTCCTTCGGCCTCTCGTCGTCGTCGTCCTTCTGGAACCACTTCTTGGCCTTCTTCTTCGGCCTCTCGTCCTCTTCCTCCTCGTCGCTGTCCTCCGCCCGCCCGCCACCGCTTATCGGCAGCGAGCGCAGCAGCGCCAACGGGTCCTCGTCCTCGTCCCCGCCGCCGCCCGTCGCCATGGCGTGGCCCACCCGCGGCATGTCGCCCCTCTCTTCTGCCTCCCTGGCCTTCCTCTTCAGCCTCTTCTCGCGCCTGATCTCCCTCGCGTGCTCCTTGTCGTCGACATCCGCGTCCTTGACCCGCGCCGCCTCGTCCTCGACGAACTTGGCCCGCTGCTCCTCCGCCGGGCCGTCCTGCGCAAAGTCGTCCTCGTTCTGCAGCTCGTACAGCGGCCGCGCCACGCCGTCCTCGTCGAACACGAGCTTGGTGCCCGACCCCTTGTACTTGAGCATCTTCTTCTTGGACATGAGCGCCTTCTCCCGCCGCTTCGAGTCGATGATGACCTCCTGGTTGCCGATCGTCACCTTCTTCGGCCCCGCCTCCCCCTGCGGCTCGTCGAGGTCGTCCGTCTCGATCACGCGCTTCACCGCCAGGAAGTCGTCCGCCTCGTCGTCGTCCGCCTCGCCCAGCACCTTGGAGTAGTGGCCCGACAGCACGTCCTGGTTCGTCCGCTCAAACATGCGGTCGTACTTCGTCTTGACCTCCTTCTTCTTCTCCTTCTTCTTCTTGGCCTTGCTGCCGTCGAGCTCGGCGTCTGTGTCGTCGTCCTCGTCGTCGTCCTCGTCGCTCGACATGCCCGCTCTCGGCGCGTTCTTGACCTTCTTGACGTCCTCGCCCTTCTGGAACTTGATCTGCGGCGTGCCCGGCAGGCCGAGGCTCGCGGCGTAGCCGTCCAGGTCCAGCTTGTCGAACTTGAAGACGTGCTTGTCCTTCTGCAGGTAGACGGACCGCGTGTAGCTGATGAAGGCCTTCTGCCCCAGGTACTTGAGGTCCGGGTACTGGAAGCACATGCTCTGCAGCTGCTTGGTGACCGACTTCTTCTTGTTCTCCTTGACGTTGATCTTCTGGATCGGCACCTTCTTGTGCTTCAGCCGCTCCACCATGCCGTCCTCCTCGCTGGGGTCCATGAACAGCACCGCCTTGCCCTCGCGCTCGTACCGCGCCGTGCGACCCACGCGGTGGATGTACGTGTCCGAGTCCTCCGGGCAGTCCACCTGTACGACCCAGTCGACGGCCGGGAAGTCGACGCCGCGCGCGACCACGTCGGTGGCGAACAGGCACGAGTAGTTGGCCTCGGCGAAGCGGCGCGTGATCTCCATGCGCTGCACCTGCTTCTGCTTGCCCAGCAGGTGTAGCAGCGGCACGCCCGGCGACAGGTGGCGGAAGCTCTCGTAGACGAAGCGCACCTGCTTGCCCGAGGAGAAGAAGACGATCATCTTGCTCTTGAGGTTCGCCTTGATGAAGCCGTACAGCGTGTCGAGCTTCTCCGGCAGCGGCGTCACGATGTAGTGCTGCTTGAGGTTGGCCGGCGTCGCCTCCTCGTGCACGGCCACATACTCGGGGTCCTTGAGGCTCAGCCGCGCCAGGTCCGAGATCTTCTTGCTCTGCGTCGCGCTGAACAGGAGCGTCTGCCGCGTGTGCGGCAGGTGCTCGACCAGCGCGTCGACGGCCTTCTGGAAGCCCATGTCCATGATGCGGTCCGCCTCGTCGAGCACCAGCATCTGCAGGTTGTCGACGTCGAAGCCGGCCGTCTGGTCCAGGTGCTGCAGCATGCGCCCGGGCGTGCACACGAGGATGTTCATCTTGGACAGGCGCTCGGCCTCCTCCTTGAGGCTCTTGCCGCCGATGACGAGGCCGGCCGAGAAGGCATGGTTGCGGCCGACCTTGCGCAGCACCTCGAAGATCTGGGCGGCGAGCTCGCGGGTCGGGGAGATGATGAGGGCGCCGAGGCCGTCAAACTCGGTCCACTGGGCGCGGTAGAGCTTCTCGAGCACAGGGATGATGAAGGCCAGCGTCTTGCCGCTGCCCGTCTTGGCGGCGCCGAGGATGTCGCTGCCCTTGAGGGCGAGAGGGATGGCGCGGGACTGGATGTCGGTGAGCGTGGTGAAGTGAGACTTTTCGAGGCCCGTCTTGGTGGGCTGGCAGAGGGGGAGGTCGGAGAATGTGGTGAGCTCGGTGGCCTTGAGGTCCTGGGGATTGTGGCGGTTAGCTGAGGTTGCGTGACCCAGGAGGAAGGGACCCCTCCACTTACGAGGTCGGCGATGGACTTTTCCAGAGCGGCGATGCTCTGCTGCTGCTGTTTGCGCTTCTCCTGAACAATGTCGCGCTTCAAGGGCTGGGCCTTCTTTCCCTTGGCGGTCTTGGGGGGCGCCATGTTGTCTGCTTGTTGAAAGACGGGCGGTGGTGGTTGGCGACAGCTTTGGCTTCAGCTTCAGACCCAAGGCTGCCGTGGTTCGCGGTTCCCATTGACGATCGACCATTTGACGGGCTGGAAATTTTTCGACTTTTCAGTGGGGCACGGCAGTCGGCGCCAACCATCGCCGCGGGTGCCAGCTGGGAGGGTGCTTCAATGGCAGCTGTCAGTACCAGCTGTCAGTCGCAGCTGGTGGCAGCTGTACCTTCTGACCGTTACTCGATTGCACAACACCAAACCACCATCAAGAATCTTACCACGGCCTCATCACTGTGGGCATCACCATGCAGCTCACCAGACTCTGCGATGACTGTATTGGTACTCAAACTGAGGGCGTGTCCTTTGCCATCCTCACTAGCGAATGAAAACCAGGAACACCCGAGCAACCATAAGCAAACCTCCCCTCTCCCCTCCGTCCCCTGCTCGACGGACACTCCTTCTGGGCTTTTCCCAGTCTCTTCCTTCTCTCCATCGTCATCTTACACCTCCAGCTCCGTTCTTCGAGCCAGGAGTTCTGTCCCTTCCCCAGCTCAACCTCAAGCGTCATCGTCCTAATCCTTGTAAACCTCAAAGCCCGGGTCATCACCACAATCCTCCCATTCATCGTCATCGTTGACTTGCTGCGCGATGCGATCGGCAGTCTCATCACCGATCTGGGCGTCATTCCCATGCATCCCAATAATAGCATCAGCCCGGCGCCGCTGAGAAATCTCTCGAAGGATGTCTCTGAGTCGCCCTTTGAGGATGACCTCGGCCCACTCGACAACCTCCTCCATGACGAACTTGGGTGTCCAGGACGGCAGTTCAAACTCGGTCCAGTCCTCCTTGCTGCCACGATGCGCAAATGGCACGTTCTTCCCGGTGTCCCGGTTGCGAACGCCGTCAACCACGATCCGACAGCCTGCACACATGACCTTGTTCACCCCGAGCCCCTCAGCCCGCTTCTTGAAGATCTTGAGCAGGATACGCGTGGTCGGCAGCCAGTTCCCCTTGGACATCCACGACACCTTGGCGCGGGCTTCGACCTCCTTGTCTGTCATTTCGATCTTGGGCTTGCGGTGGTACATGCTGATGAGGAGCATCTGCAGGGCCTCGGCATGCACGCAACCGCTGAACCTCGCTTGCGCGAGCGTGCTTTTGTTGGGGATCTTGCCCTTTTCAGCGAGCCATTGTGTGACATTCTCGATGGCGCGTGGCGAGAGTCGGAAATCTCTCAGGAGAGCGTCGATGGGCGTCATGGCCGTCCTGTCGAAGGCTGGAGTGACCGAAAGATGAGTGATCCTTCCGTGCATGACCCGCACAGGGAGGAGCCTCTGAGTTCGGCTGTCGGTCAAGTTCTGCAGACAGTTCATGCTGATCTCGTAGGTGCAGTTGAGCGTGAACCACTCGTGACAGCCCGCAACCCAGTCGGGGTCACTGACCTGCAGGCCGGGACCTCCCACCGCGTCGCCGGCACGACTGAACACCTTTGCCATCCAAAGCAGGTGGTTCCTGATGAAGAAACCAAAGGACCGCTGAAAAATTCCCAGGAATCGGAACTGGGAGCTGGTGAGGTTGGTGAGGTGGCTGACGTCGTTTGCCAGGAGGGCAAGCTCCCGCTTCGTAATGTGCATGCCCGTTCCGTTCTTGACGCGCAGCTTGGCTTCCATGGCTACGCGCTTTGCATAGACCAGGCGCTCCAGAGTCGAAATTGCCCGAGTGACGAGGCATGTGAGAAGAGTGTGGAATTTCTTCCTGCCTTGCTTGTCAAGGGGATGCTTTCGGTTCAAAAGGCTTTCCGAATCGTCGATGGTGATGTCTTCGTGTTCCACGCCATGCGCTAACAGATTCTTTAATATCCGGCCAAGAACCTCTTTTTGTTCGTCTGTGAACTTTCGAAGGAAATATGCGTTGGGTACGTCTGCCAGGTCGAGTGCTTGGGGATCGTACTCAAGGATGTCGCTCATGGGCATGGTGAGGTATCTGCCAAAGGACTGCTCCACAAAGCCCTTTTGCGCGTGTTCGTTGAGCTTACTTGCGCTTGAGAAGTAGATGTAGTACGCCAACGTTGCTTGCGCGGCTCCTCTCTTCTCAAAGTTGTCTCGGTGAACGAACGTCTCTCTAAGGGCAGAAATCACGTTCCCGCAGTGCTCGCCAAATGTGATGCTGCTGACGAAAATGTTCTCGCCATACTTCTTGATGGTGCTATTCATCAAGTATTCTCCATACCCCACGGAAGGTTCACTGTTGAATGACATGACGGGATAGGTGCCAGCCTGGGTAGTGGAGAGCCTGACACGAAAATCTTCAGGGTCTTGCCCCCATGACTGGCCTTCCGTGTTCGTGTCGCCGTCTTGGGTGCTCTTAATCCCTAAGATAGGACCAAAATCGCGCGCCTGCTTCCGGTCGATAACCAAGTAGGGGTACAGGGCGGGGGCCGGCTCTTCGAAGACCAGGGAAAGAGCGCAGCTCTGTCCGTTTTGGCCAGCCGGCAAGACGGAAATTGTCTCGTGGCCGCGGCTGACCAAAACGGAAAGAGCCTCACACTGGAAGTATAAAGACTGTTGGCGCGTATCCGTTCCCTAAAGGACCGTGCCAAAGGTATCCAGGGAGGGGGGGCCGGCCGAAGGCCCCTCGTTGGTGCGCGCGAGAACCCAGGTCAGGGCGCGGAGCCGCTGGTGCTCCTCCACCGAGGCAAGGGCTGCTGAGTCGCCCTTGTTGCTCTTAAGGGCGGCGGTCCGAAGCGTGCTTATGATGTTCGGCATGACTTATACAAATTAGCTTGTGAGGATAGAAAGACAGTCGGAAAGAGACTAAACAATAACAGCAGCAATAGAGTAGCAGAAGGACTGGACGCAGGCCAGGCGCAGACTGGGCGCAGACTAGGCGCAGGCCAGACGCACGCTGGACACCTAGTGGACGGCGGCGAGCACGATACCGCAAATACCAACGGAAAGGGACTCAGGGATGACGAGCTAACGAGCAGTAAACCTACTGGGGAGATGGTGGCGGCGGTGGCGGCGAGGGTTGTGATGGTGGTGGTTGCGGCGCTGATGGTGGTGGTGGTGATGGTGATGGTGATGGTGGTGATGGTGGTGATGGAAGGGACGTCGATGTGATCCGGATAAAAACGTGCACGTACCTAGTGTAGTAGAAACTATGGGCTTATGCAAGGAAGTCTCTATCTCTGATGCTGAAGTATGTGGTACACTAACCCAGTAAAGCATGCTCATACCTATTATTTACAGCTAACAGTCACTGCGTACACCCTCCTTGCCGGATGCATTTGATAACTAGTACTACTTATCGGTCTCTACACCCGAAGTACCTTATCGAAGTCTTCTTCTGTTTCCTTCTCTTTCTGTCTGCTAAAGTACTTCGCGTTCAAAGTATGGCAAATGGCCGAAAGAAACTGCAGGGTTTATGAAAGCTAATCTTCGGCTTCTCTCTTTAAATGAACATAAAGCCCCTATTACATCGTGCGGGTAATGCAGCACAGATGTACGCGTTCCGCAGTACTCTCTTACTCCCACACTCTTAACGACATGGCTTTATTGCCACGGCTAGGCCAGCAAGTCTTGTCAGTGTCCTTTTGACTAGCATATTTATTCATGCCCATTGAATATTAGAACTACGTCGGTACTAAAGTGCAAAGGCCAGGCTGACAATAAATAAAACTACCTTAGCCTTCACACCCTACCCTCTATTCACAGCTCTCTGTTTATTGACGGTCTACTATAAGTCATAGACAGACGTCTTGCATATGTTATTCACGAAGACTTGGGGTACGTGAGTAGCAACTCAGAAACCGCGACAGGATTGCAGCTATTGACGCCCACATCATCAGACATACAAGAACCTGCCGATAGCGGTCTCCTCGAGCCTCCACTTTCCCGCTCCTATGTCTTTGATCAATGCGATATTTTTCAATGTCCCTTCCTCGTCCAAGTGTGCTTTCCTGGCCTGTAATCTTTCCCACTGCTCATCAAGTGTCCCCTCCTTTGCATTTTCAGCTTCTAAGTTCCGATTCTGAACCATAAGTGCCTCGAACATGCGACTATCCCACATACCGTCTCGTCTGGGGTTCTCCTGAAGGAGTCGTATGGCTTCCTCACGCAGACCCTCGTCTCGGCAGCGCATACCCGTTTGAAAGAGGGGGAAGGTGACGGCCGCATCCATCGAGAAGATATCACCATCCACATCAAACTTCTCGCGCTGTTGAGGGAGTATCTCTTTCGACAGACGGACAATTTCACGATAGGCCGGTGTCATGCTCACCACACTCTGATAGTTGCACCCCAGCGGTGCCATGACGCACACGAAGAGGTTAAGGTACTGCACCCGTAAGTGTGCCCCCTGCATATATCTCTCCTTGTTCTTGTACTTCGATGTCTTTGCCGCCTCCCACAAGGGCTGAAACGCCGACCACCAGCGGTGAAGCGAATTCGCATACCGCTGGGCCTTCTGATTGCAGCCCGCTAAGTCTTCGTCCGTCGCCACATGACCGTACCTGGAGACCGCGGAATTCGCCGTCTCGACGGTGTACAAGGGACTAACCCCTTTGTGCGTAATGCGGAAGACAATGTTGGAAGAGTGAGTGACGTAGTGCTGAGTGACCTCCCACCACTGCCGAGCGTCGGCAAAGTCCTCGAAAGAGGTTGGGATATTTTCAACGGTGCAGCGGTTGCGAGGCCCGCCGCGGCAGCACCAGGTGTTCGGGGCCGAAGGTGTCAAATTTGTCTCGATATGCTCCATCAGTTGCGGTCGGATGACACCATAGGACCACATCTGGTGAATGAGTCGCTGGAACATCTGCAGGGACTCGGTCTCCAGGGTTTCGGACTCGAGAATATTGGACGGGCTACCGTTGGCGCGGGCCCGCTTCACCATCTCGTTCATCATCGTCTGACCGTTGTCCAGGTGGACGTACGCGGCTCTGCAGTCGCTGTGCAGGACCTCGAAGCAGACGAACAACAGACAACACACGATTGTCGCTCGCAGAGTGCTCGCGCTGTAGGAAGCCCGCTGCACATCACGCATGGCGCGACCATAATATGACAAGGCCAGCCCGTACTCGGGCCCATGCGCAGCCATCTCCTGGTGCGTCGTCGGCACGAAGCCCTTGTGGAGTGCCTTTCCTATGGCCCCGAGACCCATGATGGCGTAGCGGATGGCGGGTTGCTGCTGGCTCAGCTGCAGAATGGTCCTCTCCCAAAGCTGATCCTCGAAGAGCCCGCCGCCGAGTAGTTTGCGGGTATCACACCACCTGACGAAGAATCGTCTTTCTTGCTCGTCGCCGAACAGAAGCTCGTAGGGCTCCGCGAGGAGGCGGTTGTCTCGACGGGCGGGTGCTGGGATGAGGCGTCTCAATCGTTTGTCTGTTGAATGGGTATGAGGGGTCTCGGGGTCCAGCGACGTCGAGGACGCCGCGCGAGCGACAGGTTCATACCCTTCACAGAAGCCCTGCCATCTCACACACCGCTGGCAAGAGGGTCGGGCCTCGTCACATTTGACGCGCCGCTTCCTAATTCGGTTGAGCTGCCGCAGGAGGACAAGAACATGTCAAGGGAGACGGACCAAGACTCACTTGCCTGTACGAGTGATCAGTAATCATCAGAAATCGCTCGCCGCAGCCAAGAAACTCACATGTAAGGCATCCCGTTCGGACTCGTGGAGTGCTAGACCTCGTGCGCCGGGGGCGGAGTTGCAGCGCAGATGTGGTCGCGTGCGACCCGGACGATGAAGAACTGAGAGGCGTTAACCAGGCGGCACGTGGCGAACGCTTGCGCACACTGACCTCGTCGACAGCGAGACTCTTCCTCCTCGCGGTTCTAGAGGCTTGAAGAAGCTCACATGCTGGTTACAAGCGGCAGAGGCGTTGAGCGTGTACATGGCCGAAGTCTTGCTCTATCAGTCCGATGAGCCTCAACAAGGTGAAGTTCGTCGGCGATAAATTGTTCAGAGCAACTGCGTACGTTGAATAACGACGCGAACTCGTCAAGTTGCAATCAATCGAGCCTTGAAGGTAAGAGGGGAGTAGAAGCCCTTTTCCCAAACAGCAGATGGGCCAGCTATTCTGGGCATTATATCCCTGTTCGGCAAGGCCGCGAAATGTGCTCATTTAGGCTTCGTGCTGATGGTGGCCCCTGTGTTGCGATGCTATCGAGCCAGGGTCATCCTGAGCCAGCCCTACCTGGATGTAAGATCCTTGCAGTCATTTTCGCCCGCATGGGCATCGCCAAGTCATCGGATTGGCCCAGTCAGCCACCTGGGCGGCAATCCTCGTCGTGATGGATCTCACCTGAGGACGAAGTGGATGATTGGTATTGCCATGACTGGTTCAACTATTGGGCGCTGGTTCTCCGACCATTAGGGAGGTGGTGAGGAGTTCCTGAATCCTCCAAGAAAGTCCACACAAACATGATTGCCAAGGACTCGGGACTATAACGCGAGAACACCGATCTCCATGAACCATTTCGGTATAACAGCCGGGGAGCGGAGGGTTCTCCGGTGCGGCACCATGGTCATAACGTCATTGTAATCAAGGATCCCTTACAATTGTCCCCATCGGGTACAAGCAACCGACTGAGCCCGTGAATCTCCGGGATGAGGTCCGTACTGATCAGTTCCTTGCCTTTTCCTTAACAGGCGATAACGTTAGACGCGCACTTTCTCAAACGGCACAACAGTTACCCGCCCGACAAGTCCATTCTCCGTCGGCGGCGACGACCCTGGCGGCATAATACCAGTCAATCCACCGGTGAGCAAGGTCTTGCCTTCCAATTCGAGGCTCCGAACGTAGTTCCACATTGTACTCGGGACAACTGCCCTGATCTCATTCTCCCCCTCGACCAGAAGCGCTGAGATGTCCGCCACGGGGTTCATGTAGTCCAGCGGTCCGAAGGCCTCGCCGTTGACGTGGAGGATGATGGCGTTCAGCACGGCCGGGAATCGGATGTATGCACCCAGAGCACCACCAACGCCGTGCGACCAGGTGAAGTTGCTCACGTAGTGACCGACGCCGGACGCATTGGCTAGCGTGGGGATGTCGCTCCACGGGAGCAGCTCGGCAAGCGCGTGCGAGGTGTTACGCTTGACGGCGATGGTAGCGGCGTCATTGAAGTCTTCCGGCGCTTCCCAGCGTTCTGCCGTCAGTTCCCAGGCCTCCAGCTCGAAGGCTTCCGGGGCGCTGGAGTCAAAAGCCAGGTCGCCGCCGGGCTCGACTGAAGATAGAGGGCCGGCGGCGACGTGAAGGTAAGTCCCAGTACTGTTGACGGCGTAACCGACGACTGTAGAGGGGAGCTCCTCAAAGTGTGTCTCGGGAAGCTCAACGTCTTCAAGAGGCTCAGAGGCAAACGCAAACACGGCGGTCTGGTTGCCAGCCAACTCGAGGGATATGGCGGTGCTGTCGCCTCGGACGCGGTAATGCGGCAGCGCCGAGCGGGCCCCAGTCCAGGCGTCTAAGACGTAGGGTGTCTTGGTCGATTGTACCGTCAGCTCGCCCGAGACGGAGTTGTCAGAGTCGCAGAAGACGTAGAGGTAGTCGATGCCAGTCTCGGCATCCTCGCGCCAGGTCGTGTACCAGACGCCGTTGGCCTCGACACCAGTCTGAGGGTACAGACTCAGAGAACTCAGTTTCTTGGCGACCTCGCCCTCTTCGACCTGATGGACGTTTTCCGACTCAAGGAGACTAGTGATGCCGGCTTCAACCTTGCCTTGAGATGAAGCATCTGAGGTGGGATAGTATCCGGGAACACCACCCGCCAGAATGATGGGCAAACCTTGCTTGGCGTACTTCTGGAGATAATCGATGGAATCCACGGTCAAATTTTGCGAGGCCAGAATAACCAGTGCTTTGTAGGCCGGACCCTCGGGCGCAAGAATCCCGTTGTGGACTTCAGCTTTTGGGAGAGCAAAGTTTTCCGGCGACAGGTAGTTGTACGACCAGCCTAAAATACGCAAGATGGTCAGTAAGTCTGCTAGAAACGCCTGTTAAGACTCTTGGCTTTTTCACCGCAACTCACCTCCTTCTCGAAGATCGCTGGACTGATAAACGGTGTTGACTTCGGGATCGGTTGCAGACTGCTTGAGATACACGGCAACGTCTACGCGGGCTAGGCCAAGACGCTGTATATGCTGCAAGCGGCCCAGGTAGTCGAGGGCGTGGCCCAGTCCATTCTCCCAGTCCGGCCGCTTGCTGTTGAAGAGGTCCGACACGTAGTATCGGAACGGGGCGTGACCTGGCCAAGTTGTCCCGGGGTATGCGCCAGAGTACGACTGCCCGTGGATGACAAACTGATTGAGGCCACCAGAAAAGCCGCGATTCGCCATTTGCAGCAGCTCGGGGATGGCAAAGCTGAAACCCCTGCCGAACACAGCGCCCAGTTCGTTTGAGATGATGTTCTTGCCTGCAACGTTGGCCGCGCCGGTGAAGTATCTATAGCCGTCAACGTTGTTCTGCGCCTGTAGGCTTTCTGACTCCGGCACATCGACGACGGGGATGGAGGCTAGCATGTCCATGGGCAGGTTGTAGGAAGGTTGGACGGAAAGGGGTCGGTTGAGTGTGTTCTTGAGCCAAGTCGACAGCGTTTGGAGGTACTCTTGATAACCATCAGCCAGCGCAGCACGATAGTCGTTTATAAACCCCTGTCCGCCGTCTTCCTGGTCGAGGGAGGCCTTGATGGCTCCAGGCGCGTCCTTTTGAATGTTGATGTTGTTGTTGCGCCAGAGAAGTAGAGGGAGGTAGGGCTTCAGATCATAGCCGAACTTTCCGCTGAACCTGGCAAGTAAAGTGGGAGACCAGGAAACGGTGGACTGAAGCTCCATACTGTCCTCCCATCCTAGTCACTGGTGAGATTTAACCGCGTTTTGATACCACGAGATGACTGACCATAATTGCCTGCTTCCTTGAGCTTCTCCTTAATCTCGTCGTTGAGAATGTGCTTCTCCCAGAAATCAGTGGTGACCTTGGCTCCTCGAGAATCGAAATGGTCCACAGCATACGAGCCGTTGTCCCATATGGTACCGGAGGCATCCGACTCAAACTTGAGGTTTTTATGGCCGGAAAGCTTCTGGTAAAACGCGAAGACTCGGAAACGAGCATCGTTGCAGGGTCGAGGAAACGACACATCGAGCTTTCCGTCAGCAGAAACTAGGTCCGAAACGTCATCAAGGCTGTTGGATTTCAAAACAATGTCGTCGTAGGTGACATTCCGAGGGCCCTGGATGCCTTCCGTGGCGAAGGTAATGTTTGTCGAAGACAGCACGAGAGCCGACACGACAGCCACAAGTTCTCCGCTGCCCCAGCCCGGGATGGTTTGGTTGAACCGGCCATCTGCGGGGACTTTGACGTCCGATGCGACCTTAAGTCGTTCATCCAGTCAGCCATTGATGGAGCCTGAAGCAAAGCGGAAATGACAGCAGCACATACCAAGTCCCATTGCAGGCCTTCGTCGTCTGACGATGCGGGAACGCCCTGCCCCTCGCTTGGACCAAATCCGAAGTCCATAGCAAGCTGGTCCTCATGATGCCCATCCAAGGCGGCCTTCATGACTTCTAGATACTCTGGCGTGCCAAAACCATACTTTGACCAGTCGACTCCCGGCGGAGCTCCACCAAGCTGGCCACCGTAGTTGTAGAACGGCACGAGCTCGACACCTCCAGCGCCGAGGGCTCCGACGGACCTGATGTCGTCCTTCACGACCTCGGGATCGACGCTGCCATCCGGCAGCCAGTATCGGAAGCGGGGCCGCTCCCTAGAGGCCGGGTTGGCAAAGCTGCCATGATCCCTCGAGCGTCCGGTGGGAGTCACGCTGGCGCCAGATTGCGCCGCCAAATCCCACAGGACGGCAGCCACAAGTGCGCCTCGCATAGTTGCGCGCGTCCAAGGAGCTGTTCAGGACGATATTGGTGAAAGTTTGACGACTGGGAGGATCGCTTGCTGTTGTATTGTACTTGTCACGCTGCGAGCTGCCTGCCCGACATTAGGAGTCATCGGGGTTGCGACGCTGTCTTAAGTATTGCCTCGCGGCTGATCAAGCCCCTTGGCTTCCAACGACACCATTCCCAGAGCTACGTAGTACAGAAGACTAACGAGCTCGTCTCCCGGCGCATCTGACGCCGGCGAGCGGCGCCGGCCCATCTTCAGGCGAGCTCGAGAAGCTACAAGAGCAGCGTCTTCAGCAGAAGGCGGGGAGAACATGCTGACCACCTGGTGGCTGTGGGGTAAAGTCTGGGGTTTGTCGGGGGGACATCGGTGGTTCATCTGGGGAAGGAGGAGTTGGATCGAAAGTGCTGGTCAATGATTGGGGGCCGTCGGAGGGGCTGTCGTCGATAGAAGGTGGCAGGGAAGATAGATGGCTTATGCGAACCCGAGAGGTGGCGTCAGTGTTCCGAGACGAAGATGCCGAGAATACGAGGTTGTGCGAAGATCACTCGTGGAGCTTGCATGCGGGGATCCTGACCGAGGCATTGACAACGCTTGCTTGGTGACGCCTTCGCGGCACGGAATCCACCGAGCGCCGAAGTTGAGTCAACAGCTCAGAGTCAACAATCAAGCCAAGGCCTGAGATGTCCTTGTTCAAAA
This sequence comes from Verticillium tricorpus MUCL 9792, assembly GCA_000732205.1. NCBI lineage: Eukaryota > Fungi > Ascomycota > Sordariomycetes > Glomerellales > Plectosphaerellaceae > Verticillium > Verticillium tricorpus. The sequence goes on from JPET01000004.1 coordinate 693,352, forward strand.
GAACAAATATCCCAGCAGAAGCTCAAATATTGCCAGCTAGATGTCTATTCGTTAGGCTTCGCGCTGGGAAATGGGAGTCTTGCTAGCACAGCATGACCCGAAGTAGTACGAATGCGCCATGTCAGCCAGCCTTTCGACGACTTCTTGGACAAGTCTTCTGTCCATGCGGTGGGTGGGGGTCTCTTCTGAGCGGGCGATTGGCATCCTTCACTATGACTGGCTTCAACACCTACCGCCTGTCATTGCCAAGAGGTGTAGGCAAGTAAGTAAGATACGTTCAGCGAAGGACAGATCGAGTTCTCGGAGCCTGAGATTTAAAGCTCGATTTCGCGTAGAGAGTAAGTGATTGATTGGCTCAGCAACATATGTGTTACACGTTCAAGGCATACGAAGGGCGACCGGAATTACATACCCAGGGCACCTCACCATTCATCACCCGGACACCTACATAGGTTGCCCTACGTAGACGGTACCTAGGTGCCTTAGTCACTTGACCGGCACGGGGCAGTCGGCCCCACATCCCTTATCACGGCCGGCATTCTTATCAGTGCCCCACCTTTCGCAACTTTCGCAGCTGCTCCACTAAAATTTTCGAGTCCCTGGATTTCCAGCGCTGCTTCCACATGCCCCATCCCAAAGACATCATTCACCTTCTTCACCTCGAGTTTGACCTTGACTTCTACGACCAAAGCACTTTCTCTGCCTACGCCGAGCGACCTTCTCCATACGAACACTGAACCACGCACACCACCTGTCCGACGCGCCGCTTCGCTTCAGCCAGCAGCTGCACCATGTCCGGCTTCACGATCCCCGGCCTGGGGTTCGCGAAACCCAACGAGACCCTCCCACCCCTCTCCCCAGACGTCGCCGCCGCCGCCAATGCTCAAGAAACGGCGTCTGCCTCTGAGCAAGCGGACACTTCGAACGAAACACAAGCTCCTGCCACCCATCTCCAAACCGCAGCTGCATCCATTCTCGCTCCCGACAACGCCCACGACGCCATGAACATCGACAACCCCCCATCGCCCCCCTCCCTGACGAGCGCCCTCGAGGCCGCCCTCGGCACCACCGAGCCCAACGCCGCCGCCGACGGCGCCCTCCTCGAAGCCACCCTGCAACGGCCCCAGCAGCCCGGCGAGACAGCCCACCCCGAGTGGGAAGAAGACTCGTCGCCGTACGAATCCTCCTCCGATTCGAGCTCCTCCGACTCGTCGTCCGACGACGACGACGACGACAAGGAGCCGTACGAGCTGCTCGGCGTCGAGGAGACGGCCCGCATGCTCATGGAGGCTGGCTCGGACGACGAGGGCGACGCCTCCAAGTCGGGCGCCGCGGCCGGCATCCGCTCCAAGAACGAGCGGCCGCTCGAGCCCGTGCCCAAGCCCGACGTCACCATCACGCCGGACATGAAGGTTGAGGAGCTCGGCGTGGTCGAGCAGGTCGTCGACTCGATCGTCGTGGTCCGCGGCTTCACGCCCGGCGAGTACCAGGTGCTCGACACGGGCTCGGTCCTCTGCACCGAGGACCGCGCCGTCTTCGGCGCCGTGGCCGAGACCATCGGCAAGGTGCTCCAGCCCATGTACACCGTCATGTTCTCGACGCCCGAGGATGTGGCGGCCGCGGGCCTCACCGCCGGCACAAAGGTCTTCTACCCCGTCGCGCACGCCAAGTACGTCTTCACCCAGCCCCTGCGCAACGTCAAGGGCTCCGACGCCTCCAACATCCACGACGAGGAGGTCGCCGAGGACGAGATGGAGTTCTCCGACGACGAGAAGGAGGCCGAGCACAAGAAGCAGAAGAAGCAGGCGAAGCGCGAGGGCCGTGGCGGCGGGCGCGGCGGCGGCGGTGGTCGCGGCGGTGGCAGGGACAGGGAGCCGCACCCGCTGCGCAACGAGGTCAAGACGGACACGACCATGGGCGGGCTGAACTACGACGACGACGAGGACGACGGCCCCTACAAGCCCCTGGCGCGGCCGGCGAGCTTCGGCCAGGGCCCCCCGATACAGCAGGGGTTCACGCAGGAGCCGGAGCCCGGGTCGCGGCAGGCGGGTCGCAGCGGGCGCGGCGGGCGCGGACGTGGACGCGGCGACCGGGGCCGAGGGGACCGGGGGAGGGGACGGGGCCGAGGCGGTGCGCAGCACCGAGGAGACTCCAGGGACGGCTACGCGCAGGCACCGCAGGGTCAGCGGCCGCCGCAGCAGCAGTCCCAGCCGCAGCAGCAACAGCCTCAGTCACAAGGGCAGTGGAACGCCGGGGGCTTCCAAGCGCAACCCGCAGCACAGGCACAGGCCTACACACAACCGCCCGCCGCCGCCCCAGCGCATCCCTTCGCCTTCCCAGGCATGTCGACGCCGCCTCCTGCGCAGGGCGGCTTCCCGGCAGCGCCGCCGCCGCCTCCAGGCTGGCCCGGTCCGCAGTCTGGTGGCCAGGGCGCGCAGGCGCAGTTCAGTCCAGCCTTCTTCGCGGCCATGCTGGCCCAGATGCAGCGGAATCAGGGACAGAACGGACAGCCGCAGCCGCCGCCGCCGCCTCCTCAGTAGAGCGATCGGGGTGACGCAGAGATGTGTTGAAGAGAATTTTGTATGAGTGCGGAATGACACGAAAAAGCTACGGAAGGGTCTCGGGATGCGGCCGTTCAGCCTGGCGGCGCTACTGGCCATGGCTTGAGGTTTAGTTAGTTTTGGCGTGATGATACGAGGACATGGGCATGAATATCTCGCGAGCCTGGGTCAGAGTCTGTCAGTCAGCCGTTCCTGACCAAGAACTTGGCAAAACATTGCTGGATCAGCTTTACCAGATGTCCCACAACCCACCATTCCATGTCACGATCCTCGGTTTCCTTCGTCGTGTCTGCCCAAATCAGCAGGAGCATGAAATCACATGTACAGGGCGGGTCGAGTCAGTTCGGCCCAGGTGAAGAAGGACAAGGCCCGGCAGATGCACAACTCCGATGCGCGAGATGAGGCTTGACGATCCTCCATCCTGTGGCCCCCGTCCAGAGTGCAACCTCGCCTCAACCCGTCCGCACCCCGGAGACGCCGTGACGACAACTCGTCCCGCGCGGCCGGGTAAATAATGTCGTGCTGCGAATGAGAGAGGCCGCCTCCCCTGCCCTCGCTTCCGCCCTCCCCACCGCCCTGCTGAGGTCATCAGCTGTCAGGCCGGGATGTCATCTGTAAAACCCCCCGGGGACTGAGATGCCGTAGAGCAGCGAGCGTCCCGCGGAACATTGCGATGAACAGCGCGACACCCGAAGAGCGTGCTGAGGTTGGAGGGTGATTTCAGTAAGAGTGGGCGGGGCGGGAAAGAGGCAGAGATCGGCGCGGCCATCCTGGGCTGGCGGGACGTCGGCGTTTCAGAAGGAGACCGGGGAGCTCGCCAGGCTGGTCATCTCGTTGAGTTGGACTGGATAGCCCGGCTGGTCATGACGCCATGTCGGTCCGGGGGGGAGGTGACGAGCAGGCGAAGAAGAAAAGGTGCTGTGAACGAAACGGCGGCGTGGGTTGGCGATGGTCTCCGGCCAAGTTGTGGCGTGGCGGACGAGGCTGAATGACCGAGCGTCAAAAATTGACATTGGCCCACGATGGGTCGTGTCGTGGCTCCAATTCCAATGTCGGTGCGCAGCAGGTCTGAGCGAGCGTGGTGAGAGAACAGAGGTGAAGGTGGTATGCCGTGGAGATCATTCAGATCATGGCGATGTGATGCTGGCGATCGTGAGCTGCAGGCAGCGGTTGAGCCAACGGAAAGAACATGCAGGTGGGTGCTGTTCTGAAACCAAGGGCTCTTTCCTGGCGGAAGTCCAAACGTCAGTCAGTCAAACAGCCAGTAACGACCCTCGAAACGGCGGGAAAGAAACGGCGATCCGTCGGGAAGGCGAAAGCAAGGCAAGGGATGAAGGATTTGGACATGGAGAAGGAACTCCTCACCTTCAAGGGTGGGCCTGTCAGGGAGGGTCGGAGGCAGGGATGAAGAGACGCAGGTGATGGACCCACTCCGAACTTCTTTGATTGGATCATGTCCCCTGGCGCCAGACGAATCATCTCGCTTCGTGTAGAGATCTGCGTCCTGGGAATAGCTGGCCAATCAGCGAAAGTCTGTACCTGGAACTGTGCCTGGACTAGCGTCAAATGGCGGCCGTTGGTTGGTATTTTATGAAAATGGAAGGGAAGCAAAGCTCAGGGGGTTTGTGCAAAGCTTGGACAGATGTGAAGGAAGGAAGGGGCTTTGCAATGTCGACCTGGTATGGAAGGAACGCCGGGAGCCATTTTCTCGGCTGGAGAGGCGGCACGTCTGCTGCCCACGGCATCACAGGATGTGGGAGTCATGGGCAGGCGTTCGTTTGGTTTGGTTCGATGTTTGGTGTTTGGTCCACCGTTTGACACTGCGCATGGGCGATGCGTTCGTGGCTGACGGGATGACAGCCATATCCGAAACACCCAAACAACCGTCGGTCTCGTCTGTCAGTGATGGGACGAACAGCACCGTCTGGATGGCCGGCCATCCAGGAGCACAATATCGGACCGTAGAAGAGGCTTGTTGACAACGAGAAGAACGGAAGCAGGCGCCGGGAGACGGGCGGGGAGGGGGAGCAGATGCCTGCCCTGCCAGCCAAGGAAGCCGTCGCTCGGGGCTCCTTCCCTTGAATCCGCCCTGCCGTCTGTGCCTCCCATGTTGGGGGTCCCTGCCCCTGGTGGGTGGTTGTTCACTTGTTCCTGCCCTGCGACCCGCAACCTGTGCCCACCACCCTCCCTCGATGAGTGGCCCCTTCCACCGCCTCGGACCTCCACCTCGACCTCAACCTCCTCCCCCTCCCCTCTGCCCTCCTCACCACCTCTCCATCCCTTCCCCCCGAGGTCCTCACCACCACCACGCACGTCGTGTCGAGTCAACCCTCCCTCACGAACTGCATCGTCTAGGTCGCGCTACCCTGAGTGCTCGCCTGAACGCGCAGATTCATCCGTTCTTTTTTTCCACCCATCGCCTTGGCCTAGCGCCTGATTCCATTCATTCATTCATTCCTCGCCTACCAAACATTCCACCGCAATACCCGTCCATTGACCTGATCATTCGTGTCGCTGAGACAATAAGGCCATCGACCCCCTTCGAATACCGGTCACACACGCCATTTTCGACCTCGACTCGACGCCTGTTCCATTCTTTATACCAACGCCGAAATTCGACCACATCAACGTCTCATTCCACACAAGCGGCCTGGCAACCAGTCCACCATCCGAGCGGAATACATACCCTACCCATCGAGGACAGGTCCCCCGATCAGCGAACCGCCGATCCGACTTCGACTTCGACGACTCTCCTGTTGCGACACACACGGCCACAGGTCTCTTCGACCTCGTACAACCACGGCCGACTGCCACTAACGACGCAGCAACGCACCACCGACATACCGACTGTCGGGCGCCCACATCATGGCGCACCACAACCACCAACATCTCCACGTCGCCAGAGACCACAACGTCTGGAAGGACGTGGAGGACGCCTGGAACGACATCAACCCCTTCAACAGCAATGAGGACGACGACACCAGCCGCAACGGCAGCAGGGACGAGGACGAGGAGGAGACGACGCGCGGCAGCGGAGGTAAGCAATGAATGCGCAAGGCCCTCCGAGGCATGACGAGGCGCCGCACATGAAGAGTGAGAGCACGCCTGACATGGCCACAGGTACCACCATCATTCGCACCGTAATCCAGACCCTGCCCGCCGACTTCGAGGGCTCTATCGCCAGCTACAGGACTATCGGCGACGACGACGAACGGACAACCACCACCGCCTCGCAGACCACCGTCATGGGCGCCGGCTCACCCCTGCGCCCCGAACCCAAGTCGTCGGTCTCGTCTGCGTCAACAGAAGCGACCACCACCCGCGAGTCTGCCGCGAGGTCCACCACCACCATCCCGACCGTCATCAGCGAGCCCACCAAGACCAACATTCCCTCCACGCTGGCCATGGCTTCCGACGCGCCCGAGACGCCTACCCAACCCAGCAGAGCCATCAACGCCGGCCATCTCACGTCGGCCTCGACCGCCTCTGCCACCGCGCAGCCCTCGGAGACTGCCAGTGCCGAGCCCAGTGGTGCCGCCAAGGCCGGCATTGCCATTGGTGTTCTCGCCGGTGTGCTCCTCATCGGCCTCGCCGTGTTTTTCCTCTTCACACGTCGCAAGAGGCAGGTCGAGCGCCAGAGACTGAACGATGACGACGAGAAGCTGCAAAACCCCTTCGGTGCTCCCGCCACCGCTGCTGCCGTCGTCACGAGCGATCGCTCCAACCCGCGCGCCCCGCGCATCAGCCTGCGTCCCGTCACCCAGTTCCTGCCCAACCTCAACTTCGACAAGCGCGCCAGCAAGGGCGCCAACATCGCCATGGCTCCCGCTGCCGGCGGCCTCACCCCCAGCCACTCCGCCCAGTCGGGCTTCAGCGCCTGGGACCGTCCCTCGACCAGCGAGAGCACCAACCCCAACAACCCCTTTGGCAGCCAGGCCGAGCGCGTCCCCACTCCCATTGCTGAAGAACCTCTGACGCCTGCCGCCGACAAGCCGCTCCCCCCCGGACCTATTCCTCAACCCCCGACCGTGTCTGCGCCTCCCGAGGATTCTTGGTCCGCTCACGCGCCTGCCGCCGCTGCCGGAGCGGCCGTTGCCGCCGGGGCTGTTGGCGCTGGAGCGCTGGCCCGCAAGGCCTCCACCCGCAAGGGCGGCCCCAAGGATCTCGACCTCACTCTGCCTCCCCCCCTCTCCATCGGCCCGCCGAGCCCCGCCGGCACCGAATTCAGCGTTAACTCGGAGGCTCCCGACCAGCCGAACCCTCCGGGATCCGCTGGCGCTGCTGCCATTGCCGCTGCCGGTGGACCCACCAACTCCACCGTCCACCGCGTACAGCTGGACTTCAAGCCTACCCTGGAGGATGAGATGGGTCTCAGGGCGGGTGAGGTTGTTCGCCTGCTCCACGAGTACGACGACGGCTGGGTAAGTCGCACACTGTGAACCCAATCTTCCGTTTCAACTACTGACATTTTTCCCAGGCGCTCTGCATCCGACTTGATAGATCCTCTCAGGGTGTTGTTCCTCGCACTTGCCTGTCGACTCGGCCCGTGAAGCCCAGGCCCCAAAACGGCGGGCCCCGCGGCCCTCCGATCAAGGTCGGTCCTCGGGGACCCGGCCCTAACCAGCCCCACGGCCAACGACCCATGCCGCCTCAAGGCGGTCCGCCCGGCCAACGACCCATGACCCCCCAGGGAGGCCCGCGCGGGCCTCCTCGTCAGATGGGTCCCCCCGGCGCGCCTGGATCTCCCGGTGGTCGTCCCATGAGCCCCGCAGGTGCCCGCGGCATGAGCCCCGGCCCTCGTTCTCAGTCGCCTGGCCCTCGCTTCCAAGGATCTCCCGGAGGCAGGTCTCAGAGCCCTGCCGGTGCCAGCCGACTTCCCCAGCCATCCCGCATGAACCCCAGCTCGCCGCCCCGCGACTCTCAGCTGTCTCAAGAACGTCAGGGACCCCCGACAGGACCTGTCGGTCGCAAGCCGGTCCCTGGACAGGCGTATTGAACATGACGCAGATCGGCTGAGCGCTCTGCGCCCGTACATATGGTCTTCCAAGGAATGGAAGACATCAGTCTTTGCGGTTTGGCGATAAAAGGCGGCTGGCGCATTCTGGATAGCCGAGAGGCAGGCGTTTTAAGAACCGACGAGATCACCCTGGTAATTCCCCTGGGACTCTGACGATGAATCCTACGACATGGGGACAACGACATTCTATACCATTCCAGTCAAACTCTCACTCACGATTCCTTCTCTTGCACATTTTCTGGCAGAACCTCGTACGAGGTCGCCACTTTTCTTACTCTACTTCATTTCCTTTACTTCTCTTTTGCTGCGGATTTATCCGCTCAACTTCGATGGATTCCTTTTGGTTTCTGAAAGCTGGATCGCCCGAGCCTAGTGCTTAATGTGTATTCAGGTGATTAGGGAGGAGCTGCCTGGTGCTGGCTGGCAGGGATGGAGGAAGGACGGGGATGATGACAGTCGTCATGATTGGATATGACACTACCGCGGAGGGGAGGAGCACTGGAGGGGTGCGTGGCGACGTTGAGCCCACAGAGGGATACGTAGAGTAGCCAAGCTCAGTGACTCGTCTCTGAGCCGAGCCTAGGTAGACAATGATCACTAGCATCAAGTAAAATATGGGCCGCTGTGAATTTCACCCTTCTGCCGGGCATGTACTCATGTGCGCGACGCTGACCCGCGGCGGACCCGTAGCGGACCTGTGACTGACCCATGACTGACACCGTTCGCGTGCCTCAGACTGTCGGGCTCTTTCGGATTCAAGCTCTGCAAAATGTCATTTGGAGAGTCATGTCGCCTAAGCTGGATGCCTCTCGGCGGTGTTTTGGTCGTGCTACATGAAGCGCTATCTCGCCATCCATACCCCGACAGTTTGGACTGCTAATGTCCGTCGTGGTCCATGGCCCTTCAAGCTGAAGGTATTGAGAGAATGAGTGACAGTCGAGCCATATGTGAGATAAGCCAAGAACGGCCCATGCCTTGGAGGCTTGTCTTTAGGTTCTTCAAATTTCTCTCCATGGGAGTTATAAACTACCTTAGGTTCAATACCCCACTTCCTCGACGTGGAACGTAGTCCTATGTTATAGGCCACAGGCTTTGGGGCTTGTAGCCGAGGGGAGGTTATATAGACAGTAGTCGATAATACTTCCTTGCCTATGCTGATCGGGTCTTTCATTCATTGATTTCGTATTAGGCGCTAGCTCTCTCGCTATGAGATCTCGCCTGTCTGTTGAGTCCTTTGGGGTAGATTCGGTAGCCTGGAAGTACGAATTTTGAATGACGTGGTCATTCTTTGCCAGAGATATCACTAAGCTAAAACGGCTGAGTTGATAATTTAGTCAAATGATAGGATCAATACCAGAGCCAGTTCACACGGGTTGCGAAGCCACCCAACTCCGATATCTTGGTAGGCAACAGCGTTCTTTTTCCATTGGCCATTGGTCTCACCTGTCGAGTCTTGAATTTTGATATGTAGATTCTATCATCCGCTGCTAGACATCTTCACGGACCTGGGAGATGCTGCCGAGCTTTCATCTCGTGAGCGTAAGTCGTCAGCCACCGTACACGGACAGTACTGGTTTCTGCTTTAACACGTCGACCAGCAGTCTGTATCGTATAATGTACATCAATCAGCCGGTGCAGCAGAGTGGGAAAGTGGAAGTGCAGAATAAAAGACAGTGCAGCTTGGGTGGTAGGAGACAGTGGTTCGACTGCGTGTATCTAATCAGCATCAGCAATCAGAATTCAGATCCCAACAGACACCATGGCTTAAGGATGACAGAGAAACTTTTTATGATGATATCCTCATTCACCGATTTTCCAAAACATATTTAATACTTGAAAGTACCGAGGCTATTTCAGACACTGACATAGATCGCCATTCACTAACACCGCATGTTGTATGTTGCAACGGTACTTGATTCCAACACAACGCATTCTGGGAAATCAAGCTACAAACAAGCCCCAGATACACACTAATGACATGATCATAGGGTGAACAAACTTGTGGGCAGAGCTAGCATTTTTGTATCATCCGCTTATGCGTTTAGCTATGCTAGCGGACTTGCATGTGAACTATTATTCAAGTTACTACCTACCGCCTGCATTGGAAAAGTAGCAGCTTACATGTCCGGCCCGGAGGCGATATGCCCAGGCTGCAGTATATCCTTTGAAGGCAACAGGAGTGAGCCCAAGTCAACTAGAGCAGAGTCACTAAAGCCAAGCACACACAGAACTGTGGTCTAGCGCTGTCAGTCTTTTGATTCACATCAAGCATCACCACGGCTGTCGAAAGCCAGCGGTCCTCGTGTCACCCCCCTTCCCCGGAATCCCTTCCCTTTAGCACCGGATCCTCCCCCATCTTCCAGCACAGCCCCCTGGACACTCACTGCCTTTCCAGCCAAGAGCCTCATAAGGATCACTCCACCTGCTCCGATAATAGATGTACCACCTTACGGCAGCACGAGGTCAAACACGCGCGTCTCCAGCTGAGCGGTCGACTCCACGCTCCTGAGCCGAGACACAGCAGCCCTGCCGCACCCCGTGCCCACAAGTTCCCCGGACAGCCAAATATGATCACCCTCTTCCATGCCTGACACTGTCGAGCACTATCCAGCGGAAGCAGCTCCCTTCCTGATCGCTTGGTGGAGGTTACATGTACCATAAAACGACAGCGCTGGTAATCCAGCAAGGAAGGTGAGGGGCCGCGTGCCTCAGCTGATCGCCACCGCCTTCCAGGAGACGCACATCTCAGATCGGCGGGGGGCCCGCGGCGCGACGAGATGCATGGTCATAACCCCCTGATGTGGAGGTCATCTATTTTCTCTCCGACAGCCTCGCCCCCTCCATCGGGAATGGGCCTCCTGCGTATGCACCGTGGCTCGTCACCCCCCAAAGCAGACACGGGGGACCCCTCGAGATCTGCCCTCGGTGTGCACGCAGGGCAACCGATGTGACCGAGTCCGGCCCAGCGGAAGCGGGCTGTCAGCCGTAAGGAGAAGGACGCTCGACTCGCAGGGTCATAGACGGCCCAGCCATGGGTAGCATTTTCGATGGTCCGGATCGACACGTCGGCCAGCGCGCGCGCGGCCATCCCAGAAGCTTCATCGCTAGCTCGCCACGCATGGATGGGCATCTCGGCACATGGCCAGGAGGAGGGGATCCCTCACCGACACAAGCCAGGAGAGCTTCGAGAAGGCGAGCTAACGGGGGACGTGGGATCGGCGCAAAGCCACGCAATCTCTCCCTTCTGCCCGAGAGAGGCTCGTAGGCCAGGCTTATTCTGCCCAGGAGGCGTTGGGTCCAAACGCTGGCGTCCTCGCGACGCCGGAACGTCGAGGCCCACCCCGTCCAGCTTCGCTGGCTCGGCGGGTCGCCCAGGACCCCAACGGGCGCCGCCGAGAGCGACGGTGCGCGGGGATAAATGGCCGGCTAAATGCGAGTCTCAGGCGTCGGGGGGTGGGCTCGCGTGTCTGGGCGCCCACCCTGCTAACTTGTCCCGGCGAGACATGTGCGCGGCCGATCAGCGAGCACGACCTTGCCCCAAACTGTAAGAAGTTGCGAGGAGCTACCGGCAGCCATATCCAACCAGCCAGACTACGGAGGCGAGCGAGAGCGACGGTTCTAGCTTTGCCATGCCGCGCTGTAGGCTCGACGGCGGCGGACGGGCTGAGGGGGCAAGGCTGTGATGAAGTTGGCGGTCAAGCCGGCCTGCCGTACTTCCCCACAGAGCCACCCTGTCCCCGTCCTCGCATGCCAGGGCTCGATGGCCCGGGCAAGTGCCGGGGGCGCCTTGCTCGGATGGGACATTGGACGGACCGTGACCCCCGAATCGGTGCTGTGTGTTTATTGCGAAAGCTTACCGAGTGACAGTATGAAGGCGAGACCCCGTCGACGCTGCAAGCTTTTTGTCATGACGGCCTCGGTTTGTGGATGAATCCTGCTGAGCCATGGGGACACGGGCTTGGAAACTAATCGGTTCAGGATGTGACAAGGTCAAGCCTGGTTTCGTGGATGGGAAGCAGGTGGCAAAAGAGGTGCAAGCCTAAACGCGGCGGTGTATGAGCATGGTTGTGAAATAACATCGAGAATGGGACCAAGCCGGCGGCTTCTTGCTATCTGGAGTTGGATGAATGTCGCATGAAGAGCCTCGTAGCTTACATGTGCCTAAAGCGTCGACGAGCATTATGCAACCGTTGCGCCCCTGTCAGGACCCTTTACTTCGAAAGGCTGGCACTTGACGTGCCGGGAAAAGGAGTTTAAATGAGGCGTCGTGACAGCTCGCTACGCTGGCTTCATCAGAAAGACTTTACCCGGCACGTGGGTAATATATTTCTTGGTCCAGGCTGGCCAAAATCTCCCAAGAAGCTGGTAGCATTCCACAAATACGATAACACACCAAAGGTCCGTCCCCGTGGTTTCCCCAGACGAAAGTGAACCGCCATTTTTTCGCAAGTTAAGATGCTAAATAACGTTGCTCCATGCGGGGCCGCGAGGCATGCACGCCATTTACGCAGCACCTTTTATTGGCACAGCGGTTCGCTGCTGGCAGACGAGCTGCGTTTGTTTGTGTGTTTGTTTGGGCGAGTCGGAGTGAAGATGGTGAAGATTTGCAAGCGAGGCCGCATGCTTCAAACACTATGCTCAGGCAAGCTGGTGACAAAAAAGAAATGAGACACCACAGTGTCGAAGCACTTCAGTCTACTGGTAAATTACTAGAGACCGTAGGTGACTGATTACTAGAGACCGCAGGTGACTGATTACTAGAGGCTGTAGGTGACTGGCCTGCCTGGGGAGTTTTGAATCTCCCACTTTTCTGTCACTCACTGCCAGGTAAGAGCTGTTCGGAATAGAAACGGACAATAATTACGCAGTGTGATTGTAATTTTGGAGAGCATCTGGATGATGACGACACTGGTCGTCCTTGTAGTCGACATGCCAGCATCTGCAGAAACAGAACCGATTACTGCTCAGCGGATGCAAGAGTGGCCATTACGTTGCTAGCACTCATTGCTGGCATGCGTGTGGTGGAGGTGAGGATGAGCAGAACACTGTGATTTGCGATGAGGTCATGTGTAGGACGCCCTGTACTCTGCTGGGTAGGCGTCCAACATGTCAACTTGGGTTAGTGTCGTCGTAGGGTGAGGCAACACAGCATGGCATCTCCCCTCTACGTGGTGGGATAGCGGACCCTTCCGCCGAGGCCTAAAGAGAAGGAGGTGCAACAATCTGGGCCCTCCCGCAGGACTCGTCGAGGGCTTGTCGATGCCCTGCCGCAGCTTGATGCGCGTTGTGTGACTGCCTTACGTAGCCGGATCCAGGCACACGCAATAACGGGCACATAAATTAGTGGGATCATCCAGGGGCATCTTGCCTGCAGCACTAGGAGCATACTTGAAGCTTTGGAGAGCAGCTAGTGAAACCGAGGGTGAAAGACGGCGCGCATGGATGCTGAAGTCTGGGGAAGCTTGGCCTGGGGAAAGGGATCTGGCTGCATCTGCCCATGTCGCGTGCAGGGCGGGTTGATGGGTAGAACGGGAGAGGCAGCGCCGTCACAAACACGCAGGGGCGAAAAAGCCAGGCCGAGAAGTGCGCAAGATGCTTAACAGCGTGGCAAAAGGATCCGGAGGCCACATGGCTCACTTGACAAGCAGTACGTATATCCTCCGCAGTCGTTGGGCGTTGTGCGGTGGCTTCACCATGGTCAACAACGCCTCGTTTCGTCGAGACATACGTCTTACGAGCAGATCACTTCCCATCTGCACACTGGCTGGAGTTGGCGATGCTCGTCAGCCTCCAGGGCTCTGTTTTCACCGAGATATCTGAGGGACTGATAGTCTGCGCAGAGGTTCAGTAGGGCTCAGGATCGCGAGTGGCCGATGGACGGCCGGTGGAGCTCGATGCACGAATAGGAGGCTGGGCCGGGCCAGGGACCGATGCCGCTAGGCCGCCTGTGGAACTTCGGACCGACGGCCGTTGACGGGCGTGTGCCGCCTGCGTCACCACTCACCAGACCAGTCAGGGCGTGGTGGGCTTGGGCAACCACCCGGAGGAGGGAGCCGAGCAAGTCAGCGCGGTTTCGGTACGTGCTGAGAATTCAATTGCCTTGGGCCTCCGACGTCATGTTTTTCAGCGAGATGCTGAGTTGAAGATGTCGAGTGAGGGTTGGTGATCGACCAGCGCGTTTCGTTTTGGGGCGAAGAAAAGGTCTTGCTTGAAGCATGTCATCCTGAAGGGGGACGCTAGACACCTAAAGGGGTGTCGAGCTAAGGAACGTCCATGTGAGGTCGTCACATGGCGCTCTTCTGGCCCTGGCCTGACTTCGACCTAGCCTGTTCCACGCTGCCAGGGCGATCAGAGCACAATCGTAGGTCTTTGGTTGTCCTCCAGACGCCGGCTCGGGGATTCTCTGCGAGAGTACTTCAAAGGAGTCGAGAGGGTGACATAACCGTTCTGACCAGGCTACCCCGAAAACAGATGCAAGTTGGAGTCGCACCCTGTTGTGCCGTCGAAATGAGGGGAATGCGCGGGCGCCGCGCGAAGCCTGCAGGATGCCCTGTGTGTGCCCCAGTACCTACCTAGTGGGGGACTGGAGCCACGGAGCTCTGAAGCTTCCAGGACGAGCGGTCACTGGCCGATGGCTCCGCAAGGTCGCGGCCGGATTGTAGCGAGATGCGGACGGCGGTGCCACGCGATGCGAGCGAATGAGGTGGCGAGTAGCAAGATGCGGCCCAAGGGAGGCGAGCTGGTAAGCTGGGACGGTACTTTTGGATACATCGGACGCACCCTGGTGTGCCTGGTTAGGCAACTGGCGAGCTCGCCGTCGATCGGCTGGTACGAAGACTGACCGAGCGACCTGACATGACGAGCACCCACCAGCTCTGCAACCAGCGCAGCATCTGGTGGCTGCAAAGACTGGGAGAGAGAGGCTAGATGTGAGCTGGTTGGTTCGCCAGGCGTGGGAATGGAAGTTTGTCAGTCGATCTGGGACGATCCTGATGGCGAGGAGGCTCCCTCCACGGCCTTGTCACTCAACCAGTGCCACCACCAGGCACTGAGCATGACGAAGAACCAGAGATTCCTGCAGCAGGGATCATTCCCTCAGGGCTGGTCCACCACTATTAACACGGTGGCGCGCGTTGACTTCGAGCACAATTTCCTGGTGCCGAAAAGTTTGGTTCCGAGCCGTCTGGTTTCGGGCAGAGTGTCAAGACAACAACAAGTGTCCTTGGCGACAGACAGGCTGGGCAGAGACGGGCAAGCGATGATGACGACGCCCTTCGAAGTGTCATCCGAGGTTAGGACCAGAGAGCAGTTGATGACCTGGCTGAGGTTAAAGCTGTGGTGGTCGAGAAGCCTCTCATTGACTTGGCAGCAGCACGTGATGGCATGACAGGCCTGGGTGTCAGTGAGGCAGGTGCCAGCCATCCTGTCCCGTACGTGCCTTCCAAACGTGAATGCTTGCCGAGGTGAGGTGGGTACTTGCCGGTGTGGGCATAGAAAGACAGGTTCGGGACAGGACGGAATGGGTGGTTGTGCCTTCCTTGCCACGAAGCCTAGCCGTGAGAAGAGAAGGCACGAGGGTGACCCTGAGACCCTCATCAGGAAGGCCACTGCCAGAGCACCAAGGCAGGGCGTCGTCTTTCCGCCAATGCCATCCGCCCCGTCGTCGCTGCCATCCATTGACAATGGACGACATGACAAGCCGTTGGCCCCATGCTTCTCCCTTGTAAGGATTGCTGAATCGACTAGTCTAGACTGCATGTTGCCCGGTCCAAGGCAGTCGCAGCAACATCATCAGTCATTGCTGATTTCACAACGCCACGACTCCAGTCGAACCAGGCCGCACGAGGCCTCCCCCCCTTCGCCCCGACCCATGCCCTCGACCGAGAAGCACGCACGCCGAGGACAACGACCCAGCTCGCAGCAGGCAAAGACGTAATACAAAGTCACGGATTCGGACCAGACCAGATCAGATCAGACTACTGTACCTGGACACGGCACGCGGGACGCGGCTCGACGTGACTTCGGCCTTCGCAACCCTCTCCCGTCCACGCCGCGTCCCTACCTGGGTGGCGTCTGGGCAGTCTCTGAGGCGTCGTGCTCAGACGAGTCGTTGGCCGAACTCCTGCAAAAGCGCAGCATGACAGGCATCCGTTGACGAACCTCATCCTCCCGTCCCAAGCCTGCTTCATCGGCTGGTATCGCGAAGTACCGAAGCCAATCTGGCTCGCCAGCGCCCACCACCACCGCTAGCACGGCGCCAGGACAAGGGTCCCCTAGGCCCCACCCATCAGACAAAGGACGAAAGGACAAGGACCGTCAGGCACTTCCTTGCCTGTGGTGCTCTCTCATCAAGCGACCGGTGAGTGGCAGGACAGGCAAGACACAGCAAATCCTCTCTCCCTTCAATCTGGCCGCATCGATCACAGTTGGGGTAATGTCTCGCCCCCTCCCCCCCTTCCCGTTTGCTACTCCGCGTTTTCACCTTTCTTCTGTCTTCCGCACCTGCATCTCGCGTGGCCTACTCAATGGTAACATGGCATTAGCAGGAAGCACGCTGCGAACCGACAATGACGCCGCCCCCCCTCAAGCCCACCTCAGGCTGCGCTCGTGCCACTGCTCGCCGCTGGCCGCCGGAGCACTTCTAGCGTGTGTACTTGGAGGGCCAGTTCTGCTCGCCCGGCGCACGACGAACATTTCCACCAGTCGATGACAAGCCGCTAGCAGCCACCAACCGCGTCCCTCGCCCCCCCTTCGCCCCGGTCCTTGTCGGCAGCTGTCTGCTCGGCGTCCGTCAGCCCGGGGGCCTTGTCTCTGTACCTGTGTGGCTTCGGCTCCTACAGGATGGGCGGACCTGGGAACTGCAGCACACACAGCAAGGTGCTGCGTCCACCACTCATCGAGGACGGCTCTCCTTCGGCTGGTCCAGACAGCCTGACGGTGACCGAGGTCGAGAGGTCAACTCAGCAGGCACCCTCGTGCTATAGAACTCCTGGGCCCGCCATTATCAGCCGTCGTGTGCTGATGTTGGTCGCGGATTCTCTTACGGCCGAGGATCAGACCCAAACCGCGAACATGCTCGCAGAATCGGCGTAGTATCGCCCGGGTTGGCACAGGCCAGGCAATACCAGCTCGTCGATGACTTCCCGACGACTCGAGCGAGCCGAGTCCACGAGTCTCGACAGCTGAACGGCTCATCAGTGGAGACCCCGGACTTTGACCAGCCAGGGAAGTTGAATCTCGCGGTGGCCACCCCCCATGTTACCGTTGTTCCACACCGGCGCCAACCGCCCGCCCCCAGCTTCCCCGTTACTCCATCTTGGAGTGGAAGAGTTAGAGAACGTCTCGGCCTGACCCTCGGTCCATCAACCAGCACTATCTACGCGAGCAGCAGTAGGCCGAAGCCCAGTGAGAGGATGAGCCTGCGAATACCACCTGGGGCCAGCTTTGGGCACCAGGCACCACGCCGCGATCCCGCTTCTGCACCCCAGCCGGCCCTTCTGGTCTCTCCTTGGTAGTCCCGTCGAGTCGTTCGTTCGCGTTGGCATTCAGACCTCACAGCCACGGCACCATGCCATGTACATGTGCTGCTACGTCTCTGCTTGACCCCACCCCACACCACACCACACCACACCACATCACACCCACCAGCGGCGCCAGTCGCCCGTTTTTCCCCTCTCATCTTTTGGTTCGCTCGTCTGGTCTCGACCACGGCCAGGACCCCTGTTCCCCTCATTGCAACCCTGAAAAAGCCTGGCTCTGGCGCTCCCCACCCTTCATGTGTACAAGCGGCACCCATCCTACCCCAAGAAAAGGAGACGAGGCACCCGCAGGCGTGCCTCCCCATGTCCGTCTGCCCCCCCTCGGCTTCGAGAACCAGCCGGGGCACATCATCCGCTAACAAAAAATTGTCACTCCATTTGCATACATCTTCCCCATCTTCTGTCACTCCTCCACACCTGTTCCGTCTCGTCGTATCGTTATGCTGTACATGCAGTCCTGTTGCCCGCTCGCTCAACCAACACCTTACGGCCAGCCGGGGTCACGCGAAACTAGACTCCGCGAACCCTTTCTCGCATGATCGACGCATTCTGGCAGGGCCTGTCTCCGCTGAGATCTCGAATGCGCGCGCCAAGGGCCTCTTACCTAGACTGATCTCGAAAAGCCGCTCTCTGACTCCCTCATCTCACTCCTACCCGCGTCAACAAACACAGCGCACGCTCGACCTCAACTCTCTGTCGCCAAAGCATCACAACCCAACGACAAACTCGTACTGTCCAATCGCGACCTCGTGGTGACCACGACGCCGAGGCCGCGGTGCTGGGCTCGCTCACACAGACCCCGTGGCCGCCTTCGGACCTGACTTCCGCGGACAGCCTCTGACTCTTCGCACAGAGGAGGCACTGTTGCTACCCACCCATCCCGAAGCCCCAGAGGAAGGCAAGTACGGTTTTGCACTAGCTGTCGAGTTCGCATGCGCCATGCCAGGTCGCGGGCCTTGAACCATCACCCTCATCCCCATGTTCCTGTCATTTCATCCATCCACACCCACACACACCGCCAACCCCGCCATCTTTTACACATGTACGGCACCTGGCCGTGGGCCCCCGTTCGCCACAGACCACACCTAGGCCGTCGTCCTTGACACCCACGCCCCTGGTCTCTTGATTCATCTCCTCGTCTTTGATATCTGCATGCTCTCCGCCCTCTTCTCCGTCTTTTCCCCACACCTCAGCATCTCGGCCCCTACCTCTGTTGCTAACCAAGGACATTAGCTCTGGCGCAAGCACAAGGTGGATCACATCTTGGCCGCTCTCCCATGACCGTTGCCAACATATAGGCGTCTTATCTCCTCGCTCTTGCCAAGGAGTATCTTGACCTTGCCCTCTCCCCGAACGTTCAGCGAGTCGGACGCCCCAATCGCACCACCGCGGCGTTCATCCACAGATTCACTGGAGCTTCTGCCCCATTCAAGCCGCATCCGTACAGCAGGGCCGTGAGCAACACCCGCTATCGTGGCTTTGCGACATTCGGAGACCGAGTTCAACATGCTGTCCAATCCATTACACCGATTCTCGCCCTACCATGCCTCACTCCCAGCCTCTACTCTCTTCTCCAACGGGCACGCTCCCGCCAACCACCCTCACACGGGCGGCATGAACGACATGTCTCAGGGTTACGCTCTCCAGCAGCAGCTTCAGCATGCCGGAGCCCACAACCCCCACCTTGCCCGAGGCGCTCCTCAGCCGAAGCACCGACAGCACCCCTACGGTCCCGGGACCAGAACCTCGACTGGCTCAGGTCCCATCAGGAGAAGGATCAGTCGAGCTTGCGACCAGTGTAACCAGTTGAGGACCAAATGCGACGGGCAGCATCCTTGTGCGCATTGCATAGGTAAGTGATCCTCGGAGATCAAGTGGCGGACACGGAGCAGCCGAGCTGACCAACTTCGGTAGAGTTCGGCTTGGGCTGCGAATATGTTCGCGAGAGAAAGAAGCGGGGGAAGGCGTCACGGAAGGATCTTGCTCAACAGGCAGCAGCACAAGCTGCCGCCGGATCGAACGGAAAATCAGATTCAGACGAACATGGCGAATCCTCCGAACAAGTAGCCGATTCTGCTCCCGGAAAACCCAGCACAAACGGGTCGAGCCATCACTCAAGCGTCAAGGCAGACGAGATGAGCGAAGATGCGATGCGGCAGAGCCAGCGGACCGGCTCCCTGGACACTTTGGACGGCATGGGCTCTCACCAGCAGCAACACATGACCCAGCATCAAGTGTTGGATGGTGAGCACCTGGAAAGCCCGACGGCATTGGATATGAATGGTTACGCAACTGGCGTCCACAACGGTTACGACAGGCAGACCATGGGAGCCCACATGATGAACGGGCCACCTCACGCACCATACGGGCCGAACCAGGGCACCATGTCGGCGTACCCAGAGCTGCCCTACGGCATGCAAGGACAGAGCCCCACGGCCTACTCGACGAATCCTCACTTCCGCATCGGCAATAGCCCAATGGGTGCATATCCCATGGGTAACGAGCCAACCTCGCCCGGGTGGATGAGCATGTCCTCGCCTACCGCACAATACCCCCCTCACATCGCCCAGCATAGCTACGTTCACGGTACCCAACACTTGCGGTACCCGGTGCTGGAGCCCCTGATTCCCCACCTCAATAACATCATTCCTATCCCCCTGGCCTGCGATCTTATCGACCTCTACTTCGCCTCATCCTCGTCCGCCCAGATGCACCCGATGTCACCCTACGTGCTGGGTTATGTCTTCCGGAAGCGCTCTTTCCTGCACCCAACCAAGCCGCGCATGTGCCAGCCTGCTTTGCTGGCTAGCATGCTTTGGGTGGCCGCCCAGACCAGCGACGCACCTTTCTTGACAAGCATCCCGTCGGCCAGAGGCAAGATCTGCCAGCGGCTCCTCGAACTAACCGTCAGTCTTCTCAAGCCCCTGATCCATACGCCCACGGGCGAAGCGTCGCCGGCGACGAGTCCCGTCATCGATGGCGTGGCACTGGGTGGCCTTGGTGTGGCGCTCCCCGGCACAATGAGTCTGGATGCGCTGACAGGGGAGTCGGGCGCCTTCGGTGCTGCTGGAAAATTGGACGATGTCATCACATACATTCACCTCGCGACTGTGGTCTCGGCCAGCGAGTACAAGGGAGCTAGTCTACGTTGGTGGAACGCGGCTTGGTCCTTGGCTCGTGAACTGAAGCTCGGCCGCGAGCTCCCTCCTTCCATGCGATCCATGGGCCCAGTTGACGGAGACGATGTTGATGGCGAGGCCCCGAACGGCCTGAACGGAGGCGCCAGCACTCCGGGGTCTATTACTGAGGAAGAGCGCGAGGAGCGACGTCGAATCTGGTGGCTTGCGTACATTGTCGATCGGCACTTGGCCCTCTGCTACAACCGGCCGCTCTTCCTGCTGGACCTGGAGTGCTCTGGACTCTACCAGCCGATGGATGACATGGCCTACCAGAACGGCGATTTCGAGAGCTACATGAGTGGCCCGACCGACCCGAACCTCGCTGGCGACAACCTCCAACAGCAGCCAATACGCATCCGTGGACCTCACTTTGAGTGCACCGGACACAGCATCTTCGGCTACTTCCTCCCCCTCATGACCATTCTTGGCGAGATCGTTGACTTGCACCACGCCCGAAACCATCCGCGATTCGGCGTCGGGTTCCGCATGGCGCGAGATTGGGATGAGCAGGCTTTGGAGATCACACGTCATCTCGAGGCCTACGAGCATAGTCTGAAGCGCTTCGAGCAGCAATACCTGCGCCGCATGCATCCTGAAGCCGACGGTCTGGCACCGAACGGTGATCAGTCAGCAACGCTAGACGGCACTGATCATACTGGCCCTGTCGACATGGGTACGCCTTCGGTCCACTCGGTACACACCAACTCGTCAAATCGAATGACCGAGTCAGATATCCAGACGAAGATTGTCACGGCTTACGGTACACATGTCATGCACGTTCTGCACATTCTCCTCTCTGGAAAATGGGATCCCATTAATCTCATCGACGACAACGATCTGTGGATATCGAGTCAAGGCTTCATCACCGCTACGGGACATGCCGTCTCAGCGGCCGAGGCCATCAGTCACATTCTCGAGTTTGATCCGGGGCTTGAGTTCATGCCTTTCTTTTTCGGCATTTACCTGCTGCAAGGGTCATTCTTGCTGCTGCTGATAGCAGACAAGCTGCAACTCGAAGCCAGCCCCAGCGTTGTGAAGGCGTGCGAGACGATCGTCCGGGCACATGAGGCGTGTGTCGTGACCCTAAACACGGAGTACCAGGTTTGTGATCCCCTCAGCGTCCATTTGAAGAGAAGCAACAAAGCGTTAACATCATCCTAGCGTAACTTCAGCAAGGTCATGCGCAGTGCCTTGGCTCAAGTGCGCGGTCGCGTGCCCGAAGATCTTGGTGAGCAGCACCAGCGTCGCCGCGAGCTACTGGCTCTCTACCGCTGGACCGGTGACGGTACCGGCCTCGCCCTTTAAGTGGGAGGGTCATTCCAAGTTGCGCGTTTGTACGATTACAGAAATTTGTCAGCGGGGCGTCTTCCCTGTGTTTGCATTTACGATCAGGGCGCAAGTGTTGGAGCGGGGTAGGCCACAGCGATTTATACCATGCTCTGTCGAGGGCGGAGAAGGGAAAGAAGGAAAAAGGCACAATACAAACAAGAAGAAAAATGCCGATATGATCACGGGGCTTGGGTTCAAAGCAACAGAAACGAGACAAGGAAGGATACCTAACGCCGGGGCGTTTGAGCGCCAGAATACAGGACAGCAGACGACGGGCCTGGACTATAGGGGGGATTCGATTCTATTCCACGGCCAGTGCTGGGCACGTGTCGAACTAGTCATCGGCAGCGCTCAGGCCGCCTTTGGCTGGTCGGGTCGCCATATGTCACGATGACGGCGCTTTCGGTATGACGGAAAGGAAGTCATGAGCCTGTCGATAAGACGAGCCCTTACGTATGATGTACATAATGTCTGGAGATAGAAATGTTGATATGACCAGCAAGTCCAAGAAGCATTGCCGTATGTCGTGATGTCTCGAAAGGAGGACTGTCATTATGCGATGTCACAACCGGCAGACCGACGCCAGCGAGTGAAGCAAGACCTCAAGGGGGAGGGGGGTTTCCTCACCGCACCTCGAGATCAAGGCTGGACCCCAACAATTTCTTGCAAGTCTATCATTCTCGAATTCAAGGATTACACACCGGTCATGCGACACTTGACTTGAAAAGATTTTTGCTTCATGTCGTTAGGGTCTTACAAATGTCATTCATTGGGTATGATCTCCAAATTGAAAGATACTGGTAACGTTAAAGACATAGATAGGTATATGTGACTAGATCGTGACTTTGCAATCGTAGTGCCGACACCCGGGCACTTACTCATCATGAGAGTAGGGGCAGGCCATCTGCTGCGCCGAACATGCAGGCTTCCGAAATGCCCGCCATAGTATATACCAGGTACCGAGCGAGCGAGGGTAGCAACAGTACAGGCTCCCCGGTGTTATTTTCGTGCGACGACATCCAAACGACAGATCACCCCGTGGCTCGCCTCTCGACATCAGTCCAAGCCTGGCGGTAGCCACCCTGGGTTGTCCCGCAACGAGCTCAGGGCCTCGAAGCCCGCACGCTCTTCGGAACCATTCCGCGGCTGGCCGTCGTTTGCCGGCGGCGCGCTGCCGCGGAACTGCCCACCGCCGCCTCCAGGGTTGCCACCCTGAAACATGAAGAGGTTCTGAGGACTCTGCTCGGCGGACATGCCCGACATGCCCCAGGCCTCGAAGTTCTGGTGCCACTTGGCGCCGTCGTTGAGGAACCAGTCCTGGTCGAGCTCCTGGAAGACCTGTGGGTTGGAAGGAAGCGGCCGCGGAGGCATGGGCTGCTGCGGTCGTTGCTGCTGCTGCTGCTGCTGCGGTCTTTGTGACGGTTGGGGGCGGTGATAGGTCGGAATAGATTGGGCAGGCGGCCAGGAGCCCAGGGGTGGTTGGGGGTTGGAGGTGGGCGTCGAGGTGAGAGAAGCGAGGTCGAGCGAGGGACTGGCGAGGGGGAAGTTGGGAGTGGGCGCCGGCATATCGGCCGGGATGCGTGGTTGGACGAATTGGCCGAGCGGGCTGTAGCCTTGGGTAGTGGGAATGGGAACGGGCGAGGGAGGCTTTTCGCTCGAGCCGGTAGGAGAAACACCAGTGCCGTGGTTAGAGAACGGACTTGGCACGTCGCTGGTGTTAAAGGTTCCGTACTTCTCGTCCGTGCGGCGCAGGGTGACGGAGGCCTCATCGGGGAGTTCGACGTTCCATTTGCGAGCGAGGACGCTGATAATGCCTAGGGTGCGGCGAGCGCATGGCCAATCTTCGGCGATTTCTTCGAGATGCTTGACGCCATGCGTGATGTCACGTCGGGCCGTTTTCTCGGGTAGGTTAAGCATGTGGATGGTGCATGCGCTGTGCACCATGTAGACAGCAATATTGCAGATCTGACGTAGGTTCCAGGTCTTTTTGTAAAGGCGCATGAGCTTGGAAATGGCACCAGCGTTGGCGGTGCAGATCCGGCGGGGCGAGACGTGAGAGGGCAAAGGTGAGGCAGCGGGGCTATACTTGAGGAAGGGGCGGAAGAGATGGATGTATTGAAGATGGAAGAACATGCTGCGATATGTTAGCGGAGTAAGAAGCTATGGGGCGCGTTGAGACGCACTGCATGAGGATGGCATTGGGTAGCTGGCCATCTTTGGGTTCGAGCTCTCGAGGAAGCTCCTTGCGCCAGTCTTCCAGTCGGCGGTGCAACTCGCTCAGCTTCTTCAGCTCAATCGCCTTGCCGCTGGATCGTCCGATGTGGTTGGGGTGGTAGAAGAAGAGCAACAGATCACTGCTGATCTCGCACAGCTTCGTGAGCTGAAGACCAATAGCCCTCGTTCGCGATGGCTGCTGGACTGTGCGGTCGAACCCCGCATCGGAATAGGCCGACCAGAGTTCTGCGTCCTCTGTGGGGAAGACATCGTACTTGGGCACGTTGTATGAGTTCTTGGGGATCTGCGGTAGACGGCCGAGGTAGTTAGACCAGCACTTGTCGAACAGGAAGCAGCCCCAAAAAGTGATCCTCCTAGCGTCAACAGCGTGCTCTCCTAGGTTCTCCCGATCGGTCGACACGCCGCCGTCATCAAAGTTGAGGCCGATGTCTTGCGCCATCCGGAAAGCCATGCCCGAGTAGACCCAGCCCTTGGCCTCCCTGCCGCAGCCAGCTTCACGCACAGACATGAGCGCCAAGGCCTGGACTGTGGTCAGTCTTGGCTTCTCGTACTCGTCATTTTCGATGATGAGACGCTTTGCTTCTGCGAAAAAATGATCACCCTTTGATCGGCCATCGCCTGGTATGGCACCTGGCACGCTCGTAAAGTGACAGCCGAGGGCTAGCATGGCGTTGACCAGCAAAGGGGAGCAGTACGCCGTGCCCTTCGCTGGCAGGGCGGATCGACCCTTGAGGAAGTCGCGATAGAAGAGAGTCTTGGATAGAGTGGCAAAGTAAGGGTAGTGCCAGTTGAAATACATGTTCATGAGGTGGGCGACGAGCTCCTTGTCTTTGGTGACAGATGTCCAGCTGACGACAGGGTCCTCGTTGACGGCGAGCTGACTCGCCTCGGGCTGCTCGATGCGGTCGTCCATGGGGTCGCCGAGGTAGATGAGATGGGAAGTGCCTCCGATGAAACGCACGGCGCCGTTCTCGAGGCGCAGCTCGCCCATCTTACGGGCCAACTCGCGCTCACCTTCGAAGGGCTGGTTGGTGGTGTACTCGTCTTCGAACGTCTCTTCGTTGACTTGGTCGTCGTCGTTGGAGTTGTCGTCGTGTTTGAGAATCTGCTCGGCCACCGTGTCGAGGCTGTCGCACGTCCGGATGCGTTTGACGATGTCCGGCACCTCATCCTCAGCGGCGTTCAGGATGGCTTCGATGAGAATCTGCAGAGTGGATGTGCGGGCCTTCATGCTGTCGATCTTTTCACGGTACACGCCTTTGCGACGGTGGTCCGAGTTGGGATCGTACACGCATTCGGTGCCATAGACGCTGGCGCAGGCAGCGCAACTGGGCAGGGCGCCGTCACACTTGGACTTCCTCCGGCGGCAGGCGATGCAGGCGGTACTGACGCATCTCCGTTTCTGGGCGGCCGAATCGGCGCCGCGGCGGGGCTTTTTCTTGTTGGCGGGGGCGGCAGATGCCGGTGCGGAGTGGCCGTTGAGCGAGGCCAGGGCGGCAGCGGGCTGGCGCAGGGTGACCTGAGGGTCGTCCATGGCGAAGGTCAGGCGAGGGTGGACTGACTATCACCACGCAGTCGCGGGGTGGGCTGGAGATGCCGGAGATGCGAGAGCGGGGTGGCGGGGAGTCGTCGAACAGAGGCTCGGGGGAGGACGAGCAGGTCGACGCGACACGGCAGATGGGGCGAGACAGAGGCCAAGGTCTAGACTGCCGACCCGGGCGACTGGGCCTGGACGGCGCGGCGAAGAGAAACGGGCTCGCGGAGGGTGACAAGATAACGAGGGGGTGCGCTATTGGGTGAGGCGTGGCAATGATGGACCGATAAGGGAGGTCGTGGGCAGGAGGCTGCAGTTGGACGGGCGCCAATGGTGAAGGCGCGGGCGATGAGGTTCGTAGCTGGCATACAAGCGCGGCTGACTGGTCATTGCACACTTTCGACGGGGCGTAACATGGCTGGGGGTCGAGGTCTAAATCGGGATGAGGGCGCGGGTGAGGACGATGATGAGAATGCGGATGCGGATGAGAAGGACGATCAAATGAGGTGGGAGCCCCGCCTGGGGAGATCTGCGAAAGACAGGCACGTCGCTCGGTAGGGCGATGGCTGATCCGGGGTATGGACGAGTTTCGTGGCGATGGGGGGAGAGGATCGAACCGGCCGCGTCGCTGTTGATGTTTTCTGTCGGGGAGTCGAGAATGGCAACGAAGAACGGCGATGTCGCTGCCACGAGGAAAAATGTGAAGGGGTCGAATTGAGCGCAATGGCTCGTTGCAACGTTGGTCGTGACTGGTCGGAGCCTTGGCGTGTGGAGGAGGTCAGGCCGATGTTCGTTAGTCTGCTCGGTCGGTCAATAAGGTGGTCGGCTGGCAGGGATGCAGCGGGCTGCGGCTGATGAGAAATGGGGGCGCTGTGAGTAGTTGGGATCGTCGACGTAGGTAGGGTACGGCTCTTGTCGTCATGCGCAGGAGGTTCTTCTGTATTTCTCTGTTTTGTTTTGCGACAATGATTGATAAGCTGAGGTCGTCGATTCGATTCGATGTTATGGTGTGTGGTTTTGGGCAGTGGATGAGAAAGGAGACCCGATGACCGGAAGCAGGCAGTGGCAACCGGCACGGCGGGAGACGGACGACTGGGCAGGCAGGAGGGAGTGAGTGGCAGGTAAACAGGCAGGCAGGCAGGCAGGCATTAAGCATCAGGACAAGCGACGAAGGAGCCGGGGGAGGCATGGGAAGGGGGAGGCAACTGCGCTGGGAACTGGCGAACGAAGGCAAGGGCACAGGGCACACCTGAGGCAGGCATTAGGTAAGAGCTGTGCCAAGTGGGGAAAGGCCCGACATTTGATCAAACACCATCTCCCTCCGTCTCGCTCTTGGCGCCTCATTCCCGCCTTGAGGATGTTTCTTCATTGGATTCGGCACGAACGATTGATTCATTCGCGTGTCTTGGCAATGACTTCATCACAGCGTGCCGCCGCTCGAGCGACGGGACCGGGACGGGTTGCAGGGCTTGTTTGGGCAAGACAGGGCAAGACAGGGCAGGGCCAGGACAGATCAGATCAGCACTGCAGCAGCGAC
Organism: Verticillium tricorpus MUCL 9792; assembly: GCA_000732205.1. Lineage (NCBI taxonomy): Eukaryota > Fungi > Ascomycota > Sordariomycetes > Glomerellales > Plectosphaerellaceae > Verticillium > Verticillium tricorpus. The sequence continues at coordinate 720,283 of JPET01000004.1, forward strand.
CGACGCTTGCTTGACTTGCCTGCAGGGAAGGCAAGACCTGCCAGCACCGCCTTCATAAGCATAGGTAGGTAGGTGGGGAACCTGGGAACCCACCCTAGAGACAGGGGAGCGGGGCCGCCAGCACTCTGTCTCTCGGTATCGGACTGGCGATTGGCTTGGCCCTTTGGGAAGTGGCTTTGGGCGACACCCACCCACGCTGCTGCCACGCTTTTTCGCGCTTGCGCTCCGCGGAGCGATCGATGGGATCCGCTCGTGCTTTCCCAAACCCACGGCGACGTGCTGGATTTGGTGGGGGAAACCGCGGGGTCCGAGCACAGACCCTGTAACGGACCCTGCGTCATTTCATCACTCCTTGGCGTCTTTCACCTTTCCTTACCAGCCATTCTCACCTCCTTTTCCGGCTCATCAGCAGACCGACTGACTACTCCATCCACGATCAAGATGATCATTCGCACAGTCGAGCGCCAGTCGAGTCCGGCGGTACATCGTTCTTGCTTTCTTGCTGTCCTGCTTTGTCCGACCAAGGTGCTCAGCTTGAGCGCGCTTAGGGGACGGGACAGTTGTCGTCTTCCCCCGTCGCCGTTAACCTCCTCGGTCAACAGACTAATCCCAGAAGCTGACATATTGCCATCCTGTCCACACACACACACACACACACACACACACACACAGCACATACACGAGGAAAACAAGCAAAACCCTCCGATTGGAAACCCCCGCTCTCCGCTGGCTCCACGTCATTAATCGTTATTCCGCTCCATAGAAACTCTGTTGCTGTCAGGATCAGACCCGGCCAGGAAGTAAGTACGAGAGACCCTGGCCCGCCCGCCCACATTCTTGCAGCCGTGCCGTAAACGTATGGCCCTCATCCACATCCTCCCTCCATCGGCACCCTCATCGAGGGCCCCCGTCAGGCCCCTGCCCATCACTCGGACCTGACCTCGACAAGCGATTCCTGAGCCAGCTGAGCGGGCCACTACCCGGCCCTGGCGCCTGGCTTTGTCCCTGATCTGCTGGTGCCTGCTGACGGTCGCGATCCCAGCTGCTCGGCGTTGGGCTCCGCTGCCGTGTGCGAGAGCCCGCAGACGTCGCTGGAGGGGACATCGAGTGCCGCCTCTGGGGCGACTGCCGAGACGAGGACTGCGAATCGTAGGGCCGCGGCGGGTAGACGTTGTAGCCTCGAGGGCCCCGGGAGCCGCCTTGGCCCTGTTGATCTCGAGGAGGTTGGGCAGGCGCCGACTGGAACGACCAGTGAAGCGTGCGCACGTGCGGAGGCCGTGTTGAAGGGTGAGGGGGTGTCGGGGCCCCCGAGCCCAAACCTTGGCCGTTGCCACCGCCGTAGGGATTCGGCGGGCCGAATCCAAAGAACGGATGTGGCTGTCCGCCGCCACCGGGTGGCGCTGCATCCGATGGCCCCCGGTGCTGGGCCTGCGCCTGTCAACCTTCTACTACCACCTTCAGGCCCCTTGTTGACCAGCGGATGCGTTCTCCGCCGCGTCCTCGATCGGTGTTCGGCATATGGGGCATGTGTTGTGCTCCTTGAGCCACAATAACCACGCATGTGTCGTGGAAACCAGTGCTTGCAGGGCAGGTACACCACCTTCCTCATCCTTCTTCAGCTCGTCCGATGCAGATGGTGCACTCGGCCGTACCCCTCCGGACCCAGCATTTCATCGTCCACTTTCTTTCGCTTGCAAATGGCCAATGGCAGCCGCTGAAGCGGGTGGCGCAGCATTCGACATCGCGTTTGTCTCCATCATGGAGGATATAATGCGATCCAGCGCCTCCTGCGTGTAGACGGCGTCGCCGAACTGGCCATTACCTGGTACAAGCATGTTCAAGATCTGGTGCAGGCTGGCCGCGAGGTTGGGGGGGCCACCTGGGGCGCCGGCTCCTGGTCCCTGGCCAGGCCGCGGGGGCCCTGCGCCGTTTAAAATATTGCTGAATACCCTGGGAGTTTGGTTAGCTGGATTGCGGATCAATACATTTCGCCGTATGGATGGCCAACGACGAAGGGGGGATGGGAGTGCATACGATTGGAAGTCATCGTTACCCATGCCTCGGCCATCAGGAGCGCGCGCGCCATTTTCAAGGTAAACCGGTCCGGTGGATATGGTGAGGCTCGTGATCCCAGTTCCTATTCTAGAAGTGAAAGTCCGCACAGGGCCTCCGAAGCCAGTGATGAAAGGGCCGCCCACTCTTCTGGTAGGACCTCTATGTGGGTTGTTTTCAGCATCGTTTGGGTTCGGTCGGCCCTGCGCATCGACTGCTGAGCTAAAGGCGTGTCCATGTTGGTTGTTGTCGTCGTCCGGGTTCGATCGGGTCTGCGCACCGACCCCTGCACCAAAGGTATTCAGAAGCTCGTAGAAACGATGTATGACCTGGTCACCATCGGCAGGGTCCGGAGGTTGACGCGTGCCTTGGCCATGTTGGTTGGCATGATCCCATGTGGACCGATGAACGCGGAAGCCGTGGGGTCCTTGATACAAATGCTCCTCGATGTCTGCCTCGTCGGGGTCCGAGTCGGTGTCTGCTCTGCGAGGAGCGGGGAAGCCATCGCCGGAGGAAAGAGGCGATGGAGCATCGTGGAACTCGCGGGGGTCGTTATCGGGAGAGATCTGAAAGGGTGTCAGCATTCGTGCTCGACTGGCAGCTGGGTCAGTAGGAGACGCCTTACGATCTCGGTAGCCTCGCTCTCGCATTGCGGGCAGACGAGGCCGTGCAAGGCATCCTTGAACCATTCATGCTCACAGGCATGACAGTAGACGATTTCGCGGTTGGCCCCCGGTTCTCCATCGCCGCGCCCGCCCCTTCCGGCTTGGTAATCCATATCGACTTCCACTTGATTCAGTTGGAGGGTGCCAAGGGCTGTCAGGCCACGGCCCACGGGAGAGCCAGCAATTCGGATCGCTCGAGATCGCCAGGTTGATGGGGTTGGAAGTGAAATACGTCGGAAGTGCTGAACGAAGAACAGGTCGACGCAGCCGGTTGTCGAGCGGCGAAGTGGGATGTCGGAAGCTGAATGTCGGAAGTTGGACTATGAGGAGCAGCTCTCTCGTAATGTGATCGGAGGTTTTGGTCCCGATCGGGAGGGGGGGTGCCTGAGCTGGTTGAGTGGCAGGTGGCCGGGCCAAAGAAAGCCAGGTGATAGGGTTGTGTTATCTTGCTGATGCAGCAGTAGTGGAACGAGGCGTGAGGTGCTATCTGCCTCGCAGTCAGTACGCAACAAAGGGAATGGATGGTAGCCGTTCGATGACAGAGACACGGTGATCTCCTTGTGATTAGGAAATGATTCCGATGTCGTCCACAGAGGTAAGAGGGTGTGCCTGGAGTCTAACGTGCCTGTATCGGTGAATCATCCAAGTCGCCACCAAAGTCGCTCGTGTACCCAAAGGACGCAAGGCGATCGGTATGGCTGGGCCGGGGGAGAAAAGGAAAGAGCCTGCCGTGGGTATCCTCAGTGAAAGGCCAGCTGGAAAGAATTCAGGACGTTGGTAGGTGGAACGTCGGAGTGGCGGATGTAGGAGGGTGAAGGTGGAGGGAGTTGGTAGACGTCGCCGATGATACCGGCGATTGTAGCTTGTAGGTGCTCACGTTGTACCCTTGCGCAATCAGCTGTGGCAGCGGCGTTAGTGGAGTGGGTCGAACGAGCGAGTGACGTTTGGGTCAGGTTCCCCCCCTGGACTCACCTGCCGACCGCTGGGCATCTGCTCTCTTTGGCGGGGCGCCCTTAGCTTCGACCAGGGTCGGTCTTCTTCTACAGCGTTCGACTCTACGGTGCTCCTCAGGGCTCTACAGTGATCAGAATTTGGCCGAGTTCCTTAGATGGATGAGGCATTCTGTGAAATGCCCGATCACAGCTGTGTTTCGCGGTAACATTAACAGCATTAGTTCAGTCCTCCATGTTGCCCTTTAGACCTTGGCGATCAACGGATGCTGTCAGCATCAAATGTCCTATTCGGTTTGAGGCTTGGCCGTTGGATTCCTTCGTGGTTTGAGGGACTACCCGGTGGTACGTGTCTGATTTCGAGTTCACTGAGGCCGATCTCCGAGGAATTTGAATAGAATTTATGATAACGTCACAAACGTCACTACATCCCCAACCTGAGTGGTGTGCTTCCGTCTCCGTCTCTCGTGCTCTCGTAGAAATACAGATCGCGCCGTCACGATGCATACACCTCAGGGTGGTCATGTAATCCCCCCAGCCACCACATCTTACAAGCCCGCATTGTGCTCAAACGCTGTTCAACAGCCAACAGCAGTGATCGTCGAGACGAGAGCCTTCACCTCTTGCGCACATTCCTCATCAGGAAGGCCCCCACAACACCCGCCGCGACAGCCACGCCGCTCACGATAGCCACGCCCATCAGCCCCTCCTTCGCCACCTTGTCGTCCACCAGCTGCCGCAGGTTCGACGCCTGCAGGTTCGCCGGCTCCTTCTCCAGCAGCAGGTCGTTGTACCGCCGCGCCTCGCCGTAGTTGCCCAGCTTGTAGTTGCCCAGCGCCAGGTAGTAGAGGCACTCGCGGCGGCGCTCGGGCGACACGCGGAAGATTTCGGAGAGGAGGCGCACGCCGAGCTGCTGGTCGTTGCGCGAGTCGGACTTCACGAGGCCCTGCGGGTGGTCAGTCGACGCCCGGAGGAAATTGGGGGAGGGGAGGGGAGGGGCGCACCCAGGCGTAGTTGAACTTGGTCTGCACGCCGACCATGTCGCCTTCTTTCTCGTACTGGGCGCGGAGGACCTGGAGCTCGGACGCCTTGAGAGGCCTGGTATGTGTTAGGACGGTCTCAGAGGGGTGGTTTGTCGGACTCACGACTCGGCGTCGAGGGCATCTGCGGGATTGTCAGTGGGCGTGGCATGTGACGGGACGGGCGGCACATACAGGGTAGTTCGGACACCATGATGGCGGCTTTTGGGGGGCGCGTAGAATGGCCTCGACTATTTCGGGCTATAAGTAATCTTTAGAGGGCCGCAGGGAGAGATATCGTAGGAGAGCAGCGAAACGAGGCAGACGAATAGGTAGTTGGCGATGCAAAGATGCCGCGGCGAGGGCGGACGTGGCTGAAGCTGGAAGCAGGCCTGGGGCACGCCACAATGACGACGGGCGGGCTGTGCGATAAGCGATGGGTGAAGCGATAAGACCCCCCCGCACGTCGTCCCGGTGATGCGCCTGTATTTAGATGCTTACCGCATTGGGATGCTCAGACCCTGCGTGCACTTTGGCATCAACACCACGCGTCCCGCGACCGCGACATCTACAATCAACCCTGACTCCACGGTCAACATCGCCCAAACTACCACGATCTCACACACAATCGCCTGCAGCACCACAAACCGCCAAAATGCTTCTCGCCGAGGATCCCGCGACACTGATCCACCACACCATCGACAACTTCAACATCCACCCGGACAAGCAGGCCTGCGCCCGCATCAATGAATCGCTCTCCACCCTCCAGCAGGCGCGCGACCTTCGCGCCCGCGAGGCCGAAAATGCCCTCAAGAGTGCGCCGCCACGACCTCTCGCCCGTGCGAAAGCAGACCGCTAACCGCCGCCAGAACTCTCCCGCACCCTCAACACCATGACCTCCCAACACAGCGACCTCACGGCCTCCCACTCTTCCACGGCCCACGCCTCCGAGATCGCGTCCCTCGACACCCAGAAGTTCCGCACCGCCAAGGCCGCTTCCGATGCCGAGGTCGACGCCGAGCGCCTCGCCGCCCAGGCCGCCGACCTCGCTGCCCGCCTGCAGGAGCTTGAGGTCCAAGGCGTCGACGGCGCGGCGGACGAGGAGGCCCGGCGGCGGCGCGCGCGCGATCCGCTCGAGGACGAGGTGCTGCTGCGACTGAGCGTGTACCGCGGCCTGGGGATCGAGATTGAGCGGGACGAGAAGGACGGCGGCGGCGAGGTGTTTTCGCGCGCCGTGGTGCGAAACGATCGCAAGGGAGACGTCCACGTTGTCAACATGGACAAGAAGTTCAGCAAGTTTTTCTACGCCAACTATTTCTGGCAGACGTTGTAGGGTTGCCCAAGGGACAAGGCGGCGGGGAATGGCGTTTGGCGTTGGATACCACTGGATGAAGGGAAAAGCATGCTTTGGCCGGCCGTTAGACGGTCGGCTTGAATGGAACAAACAAGTTTGGACGTACACTACGGGTTACGGTGAGGCAGCTTGAGAAGTTATGATCATTCACTTGAGGATAGCTTTAGTATGAAGCATGTGCCACTCACACGTCCTACAACTCCGCTTGAGTACAGTAATGGGCAAAGAATTGCCCGCGTCTCTGGCCAGCCCGCCACGTTTGCTGTGTGATACCGATATGGTAGTCGAAGCTCGCCTCGTCATGGCAGTAGCGGATTGGTCTGAAGGAATCCACCGGTTGAGCTCGACCCCGGCTCCAATAGAACCCCTTGAATCCAGCTGCAAGACACCTGACTCAGATTTTGTGCACCAAACAATGACCAATCTATGAGTTGCAAAACTCAGGTCATCAACTGACGATATGACACAGTGGCCGCCGGCCGATCAGAAAGCATAACAGATCAGCTGGTGATAAATGCATCAGCGACTTCCTACATCACCCTGGTATGCATCGAGGCTACCGACGAATAGAACTACGTCTTGCAATTATTCAGTTTCTATGCCCACAGCATCCTCACTTTAGACATTGTGATGGCTGCAGCCAGCTGTTCTTATGTGCAAGTCATTATTTCCTTACCATGACGGATGAGGGTCCGCCCAAGTGTACAGATGGCTCCAGTTTCTACTCACCCAAACGCCCCACCCCATGATATTCCTCAACGCAGACAACCTACAAGAACTCCTCCAGCACAACCACCCTAGTCCTCGCAACGTCGGAGCCTTGCTCGCCGTCGCCCATGATCTTCATAATCTCGACCATCCGCCCTGTCACACGGGTTAGCATCGTTGCTATCGTCGCTGCGGGGGAAACTTACGGATATCCGCCCTCGCCCTCACAAACAGCGGATCCCGCACTACCAGTTCCGCGCCGTTGGGCTGCTTGGCTGCCTCCCGTATCACGCTGCCAATGCACAGCGCCTCCAAGAACGCTCGGTGATTGAAAACCCACCACACCCGCGCCTCAAGCTCAAACAGAGAGAACAACAGGAAGAAGCTGCCGATAGCATCGTGCGCCGCCTCGAGCGTCCCACGGACGTTGGCCGGCACGTCGGCACTCTCGGAAGCGTGGACGAGCATCAGGTTGTGGTGGTAGTTGCTCGTCAGGAAGAGGGTCTGGCGCACTACGCGGCGATTCGTTCGCGCGAGGGCCGACAGCGAGTCACCGTCCCAGCTGCGGAAGACGTCCGGAAAGGAACGGTACACGGCACGAAAGTCTGCAATGAGCTTGGACTTGTGGCGGGCGGTGCCGCAGATGGGGAGGTCGAGGGAGCGCGGGGAGCAGATGGTCTCCTGGACAAGGTTGGCCAGGGTCCAGGAGCCGCGGATGTAGGCAATGTCAGTCGGATCGCTGTTGGCGATGGCGGAACCGTCGTCTGAAAGGTCTTCGACGGAGACATCGGTGTGGGTCGCCGAGGGGGGTAGGGAGAGCAGAACAGTGAGAAATGTGTCTTGCAAGAGGACGGCCTGCCAGAGCTTGCGGCGTTGTTGCTTCTCGAACAAAGTGGCATTGGGCGTGACGATATTGGGATCGCGGTGGAGACCCATGGCGTAGGCCTGACGGACCAGGATGCCGGAGAATGCCCAACCGTCAGAGGCGTGATTATCGTTGATGAGGAAGTATGTGACAAGCACCATGGCCTGAACAGAGCGCATGGAGGCGGTGCTGAGGTAAGAGAAGATGCGCAGGGCCTGGTTGCTCGCGGAAGCGTAGAATTCGGCCGTTTGCTTGGCGGCTTCCTTGCTGGTGCCTGGGGACTCGACGAATTGTGTACCGAGGGCGAGCATGGTGAATATGAGGCCGATGAAGGCGGGGTCTGACTTGTTCCTCTCTTCGATGGGCAGACTCCAAAAGTGCTCGTAGTCGGCGTAGAAAGTCTGGCGGTGGATCATGGGATATACGGGGTCGACAACGTCGAAGTACTTGTTCAGCAGGATGTCTGCTTGGAACTTGTCGGGCAGCACGCCAATGACCTCTGGCAGGCCGCCCTCGAACGTCCAGTAATTGGCAAAGGGGTGCTCGGAACCAATGCCGAAGACGTTGCTGGCAGTGGGCAATGAGTAGGGCACGTTGGAGAGGAGGCTACTTGAATTCGTGAGGCCCCGGGAGGCAAAACTCCGGCCGTCGATGGCGCCGCGATCGGCGACGTTGGGGATGGTCGAGGGGCTGCCGTCAGAGGACCGCTTCTTGGGTGGCTTTGTCATGCGCCGGCCATTGGCAGCGGTTCGAGTCGTCTCCCTACAGCTTGTCAGTATGAGGTGAGATTGAGAGGCTGGCGACAAAGTGAAGCGTACTCGAGAAGGTCGGCAACCGCATCGTATTTGCACTCTGTTTGGCGCTTGATACAGGCGAGACAGTGTGGTCGGCCTCTGTCGCACTGCAAAGGTCAGTCTTGGAATCCAGGTAGTTCGTCGCGATGGGTGGGGAAAAGTGTGATGTGAGAATGAGTCGACAAAGTAGCTGGCTCGCGCGGTAGAATTCAACGCATCTCATCCACCCCGACGCAACGACGGAGGGCAAGTCACCGTGATGATTCGTACCTTGGTTTTCCTGTCCACGCACTCGCGGCAGCTCAACGTCGGCTTGTTGCGCTTCTGCTTCTTCTTGCCCAGCGCATCGGGACTCGCGTGGTCGTCCGGACTGGCAACGAAGGTCTCGGAGCCGTACCCAGGAACGCCTTCATGATCGCGCTTGAGTCCATGCGTATGGTTCTGCTGCTGCTGCTGCTGTTGCGGCTGGGAAGGCTGCTGCTGCCCGTCGAAGGTCGACCCGGGCGAGGGGTACACATTGGCAGCAGCGAATTGTTGCTGCTGCTGGCCGTTCATGATGGATGACGCCATTGGCGTGAGGCTCTGCACCGCAGTGCAGGTTTCGAGCGCGCCGCGGTGGGCTCGTTGTCGGGGTGCGTCGCGATGATCGGCTGACGCTCTCCAATGGTCTTCTGCCCCGGTGTGCGGTCCTGGCCGGGATGCCGAGCCGTGCTCGCTGGACGTCGCCGGAGATTGTTGTAGGGCTGACGGGATTGACTGATTGACGGCTCAATTGACGGGTTGATGCCGCCGGGAATAACGAGAGACGGATGTCGTGGGCTCGTGCTGCGTGGGTGCCGGCTTGGCTGGCTGGGGATCTGGAGGGGGGGTTGCTGGATCGTCTGGGAATAAACTGGCGATTGTTGCAGGATCGATGTGGGAATAATGGGAACAAGAAGAGGAAGGGTTTTGGGAGGGGCAGACGATGGAGACGGAGACTGGCGACGAGATGCCCCGGACCTGGAAATGGGGACCACCAGAGCTGGGAGCTGCGAGATGGGAGCTGGAGCTGGGCCCTGAGGGGGGAGTCGAGAGTGGATGCCCGCGAGCGATGCCGGTACTTCTCGGAAGAGACGGACGATGCGCTAACTGCGAGCTATGAGCTGCTAGCATCCTTCCACAGGCACAGCGGTTGTGACCCTGACCGTGCACAGTACCAGCTCGTCATGTCATGATGACCGGGCCTGTCGATGGTTTTCGCATCTACCGTGACAATGGATCATCCCCAGAGGAGGCTGACGATGATGAATTGGTTGGGGTTTTGATGGCTGCGATGGCTGTACTTTTTGTTGCCGAGGGTCGTTCATGGGTGGTCAGGATGGCAGAATGGAAGGATGGAAGGATGGAAGGATGCACGGCGGGATGAACCCTTGGCCCAAAGCCTTCCCGCCCAATCGTTGGTGTAGCCACAGTCTCAGCCACCACATACAAACATCTCGCTCACATTCGCCATCGCCATTGCCATCGCCATCGCCTGACGCCACCACGGACGGCTTCAATGACTATTCGGGAGCTTCATTAGCCATGGTCCAGGTGTTTGTAGCTTGTAGAAACTTCAATTTGCGTTTCGGCCGCTTGCGGTAGGCACGGCCAACAACAGCGCGCCATGAGAACAAGGGGATTCCATGACATTATATTCGACGCTTTCGATAGAAATGTCTCGAATCGTACCGCTCTAAATGTTCCACTGTGCTACGCTACCATGCGATGCCTCCTTATCATGCTCCAAAACATGCGATACGACCGACTGATGCAGTCATCCGAAGATGAACTCCTCGTAGTTCCTCGCTATTCTTCTAACCCCGTCTTCCAGCTCCCAGCCCTTGATATCACATACCTTGCGATACATGGACTCGAGCATGCCGTCCATGTCCTCCCCAGCGGTGTGCAGGTCGCTCTCCACGAGCACTCGGTCGTCCGGGCACAGCCTGACGACCTCTTCCAGTTTTTCCAAATCTCCCGTCCCTAGGTTCACGGCGCACGAGAACGAAAAGAAGATCTTCGCTGGGATCGCCGCGTGAAGGTACTGCCTCATCACCTGCGCCGGCCCCGAAAACGAGTGCAGGCATATCCTTGGCGGAAACGGCTTGCCCCCAGGTGTTCCCTTCTTTGTATTCTTTTTCACGCCAGCATCATCATCCTCGTCCGACGACGAAAAGTCCTCCGCTCCCTCTGCGATCCGCCGCCTCTGTCGCCGGCTCAGTACCTCCTTTTCATGCCCTTTCCAGCTGGCCGCCAACGTGTCGTGCAGAACACCGTGTGCCTGCACGCCGTGCACGCTGACCGCCCGCCCCAGCGCCCCAGCAAGTGCCAGCTGCGCCTTGAGGACGACCGTCTGGTGGTTCATCTTGACGTGCTGGGGACTGAGCATGCGGCCCTCGCGCCCACCGGGCGTCAGCGCCGGGTCCCGAGCCGCGCGTGTCTCGTCGTCGAAGGCCTGCGGTAGGCGGAAGGCTTTGTCGAGGCCGATTTCGCCGACGAGGGCGAAGGGGTGTTCCTGCAAGCGGGCGCGGGTGGTCGCAATGTAGGCAGAGAGGGGGGCCGGCGTGGGCAGGGAGCTGAGGAAGGCAGTGTCAGAGGATGCAGGCGACGGGGAGAGGACGGCGGCATAGTGGGCGTGCTTCGCGGTCTGTAAATCGGACTCAGAGTCGCTGGCGGGACGATACGTTTTTTCGGTCTCGGCGATTGAATCGTCGTAGAGCTGCTGAGAGAACCAGGGGTGCCAGCCAAAGGAAGGGATGACACGAGCTTCGTCCCGGGCACTCTGCCGAGCTTGAAAACTGTTCAGGCTCTCCGGGGCGCGAATGGCTAGCGGTGAGGTGGCGAGGTCGACGAGGAGGGACTGGTCTTGCGACCGAGTGGCCATAACGGTTAGGGCGGCGGCACGCATGTGCTGTATGTGTTCCACTGAGGCCATGGTATCCGTGGGATGGCAGTGGGCATCGTAGACGCCGGCGTGCCAGGGGAAGGAGAGTTCTCCAGAGGCTGTGGCATTCGCTGCCTTTGGGCTTGCCCTATGATCATGATCTTGACACATGGTGACCGACTGTGGCGAAACTGTTTTCTATAAGCAACCTAGGTTCGCGACGGAAAGCCTTGTCGGGTGAGAAGACGAAGGCCACTCCCACGCATTGATGATGTCGGTGTTGACGATTGTCACCGTCTCCTGGGATGGAGGGGTTCAACTTAGGTGCGGGGCATCATCTAGATAAGATAGTATCACGCACTACCCCGTTTAAGTCATTAATATACATTAGAGGAAGGTACCTATAGGATAGTTACCAAGCTAGTTAGAGTAGTCTTTGGTCTATAGGTACTTCTATAAAACATAAATAAATACCCCTATCAAGCTTCTCTATAAGTAGATATATTAGCTGCTTAAAATACATATAAATATATATGTAATGTATGGAAGGTACGGTATTACTTAGTAAGTAGGTCTTAGCCCTCAGAAAGCCTACCTACGTAATATTAATTAAAGATAATAGCTTACTATAGATAGAACGGTACTGGTGATTTATAGATAGAGGCCCATCGGGCAACGGGACCTTTCCCCAAGTCTGCTACGCGCGTTATTGCACGTACGCAATGAGCACCTGACCTGTACGGTCGGCGCAAGGCCTACTTAGGACAGTTCTCCCCCATAGAACTTAGGAAGCAGAACCAAGACTTTAATCCACTTTCACTTGACCCCTATTGTGCATATGTCAGTTGGCAGGTTTGTCAAGACTGCCTGTAAGGCACTTGACTTCCAGACGGGCCAAACGCCCGTACCAAAGTCCCTCAAGACGAATTATCATGGGATTGGAACAGCTGGCAGCGCAAGAACACAGGTGCGAGTGGGGTTCAGCCGATGGCATCCAACGTATTTATTGGGTCCAAGAATGTCATTGCCGCAGAAATATCATATTGTGTAGAGAATGCCAGGTTATCAAGTTTTGATAGTCCTCCGCTCCATCAAATCGGCCGAACGGAAGGCGTCGTGATATAGGACTCTTCTACCACATCCTCACACAATCTAGTGTCAATCTCTTTGCCTGTGAGCCAGCCAATCCCCATCAATGTGTCTACCATGCTCTTTCGCGAGACCTTGAGCTCCCGAAACATGCCATCGAAAGCATGGGGAAGACCAGGGTAAACATTCAGTCTCGTCGGCACCCCGTGAGCACGCAGGGCTTTCTCATAAATCATTCCATCATCCCGGAGCGGATCCTGGCCAGCGACCTGGATAAAGACAGGAGGCATCCCGGTGTGTGGGTGGTCAGACTGAAAGGGAGAGAAAGCCGGCGATGTTATGTCCGGACAGTAAGCGTCCATCACGAATTCCATATCTTCCTGGTTGATGACCATGGCATCCGCATTCTGCTTCCTGGCGAGATAGAGGTTTTTGTACTGAGCGGGTACAATTTCTTCCTCTAAAACGTAAGGAATACACGTCCAGACCCCCGAGAGCTTGGGTTCGCAGTTCTCGGAGACCCATCGCTGCGCCGTGACCGCCGAGAGGTTTCCGCCAGCGGAAACACCGCCGACGTAAAACCCAAGCTCAAGATCGCACCCGAGCTCCTTCGCATTGTCCGCTTGGCTGAGCCATTTCATGGAGTCCCAAACGTCGTCTGGACCAGCGGGGAACTTATGCTCTGGGGCAAGACGGTATGAAAGATTGACGACAGTCATATCGTGGAGCGATGCGATAGCTCGCGACTGGTAGCTGTGGATAAAGTTGTTTCCCAAGCAGAAGCCACCGCCATGTATTAAGATAAATAAGGGCCGAGTATCGGATGATCTTTTCGCTGGATGATGAATGCGAAGCTCGCTCTGGTAGCCGTCTCGCATGGAAATCGTCTTTGTGTACTCGATGTCTGTGGATGCTGGCATAGGAGGCGGATTTTGCTTGAAGGCCGCTGCTAAGGCAGCCAACGGAGGGTTCGGTACATTTCCGGCTTTTGCGATAAACTGCTTTGGAGTCAGTAAGCGGCGGCGAGGGGATGCATTTCTCTAACCTCAGCAAACTCGGGACTTCAATGTGTCACCACGCACCATTTAGTAGATGTCCCAGTGGATATGCTAAACCCGCGATTACTTACTGCGTCTTCCCAAGCGACAAAATGGATTGCTTCGTTTCGTACTGAGACATTCTGGTGGTAGTGATGAGAAATAGTTGGTTGATGATCTTTTGAAGGTAAGAATAACATTGTTGGTACGGGAAAGAGATACAGGCTACTTATACTGACGAAAAGCTGATGTTAGGAAGTCGCCGAAGTTCGGGGAAGGAAGAGGGCCACCGCCGTCTCGGAAAGTTCAAATCCCCGAGTCGATTCTGCGAATGGAATCATCAGCTACCGATGTGCTATAGTGCTTGACTCACGACATAGAGAATCCCGAATAGTTTCTTAATGAAGTGAAGCGGTCAAGCCACGTCCAACCCGGAGATAGCTGCGAGATAGCTGCCCTAACCCCACTCGCTCAATCCTATTTCTCGTCGGCAAACAGCAACACCCCGTCTCCGAGCTGGAGGACTCTGCCGCCTCAACATTAGCGTTCATCGTCAAGTTATGCACGGCTGCGAATCGGAATCGAGTATCATGGGCCGGTCGCACTTAGACGATGTAGATTTAGCACCGCAAACTAAAAAGAAGAGTACTGAAGAATACTGCGGGGGGAGGGCCAAGCCGGTGTTTTATGTGACCAGCACCTGGGGTGGCCATAGAGTTCGTCGCCATTTGAGTACAGTTTGACTGAAATTTCAGCACCCTTCTGTCCACAGTTGGCTGTTGTCCCCGATTGACAACGCGCAGGCAGGCGTTCTGAGGGCTGAGGGCTGCTTACTAGGCAATGCCGTACCTCCTACACATTGAATAGATATTTCTATAGGATATAACTAAATACCCTTATAAAGCTTCTCTATAGGTAGACCTGTCAGACGGAGGCGTCGCGTAACTATCGAGGGGCCAAATCTGTGAATACGTGCCTGTTCATTCTAAGTGTTGCTAATGGGGTCCATCTGAGGAGGAGTTTTGTAGGGGCATTTGGGTACATCTCTCGGAAGTACCTGTGGACCCAGTGCCACTCTGATTTGCTGAGGATTCGTCCCACTGGTACCTCCCTACAATGCATATCGATGACTCAACCGGGGCATCGCTCGACAAGACCTATTAGCTATACTTATAATAAATATATATGTATATGCCGAATCGCCCTCTTAACAGCTACGCGATCGCTCCGTCTGATAGATAGTTTAAGATAACGATATGAAGGTAGGCATTATATTAATATATTCGGTTTGGGGTTCGCAGTCCGGGGAAGCTGGTCCAATGCATCCCATCCTAATGGATGAAGTCTGAGTATGGAGCAGGAAGGTTCCCCTCACGAGACGACGATGCAACCTTGATTGTGGCGTCTGCATTAGAAGTTGATAACTCGATCCTCTCACGATACGGACGGCGTCGCAGCCTGGGAGACAACGGAACGGTCGTCATCTCGATCGCCCACCTAGCATCCATCTTGACTCGAAGCAACCGCAACTCGAGCTCAGCTCTGCTCCTTCGCGAGGCATGGTGGCCAATCGACTGCACTCCGAACAGCAAGATGTAGCAGGACCACGGGGTCCATCGGCGCCTAAGCTGCGATCCATCCACGTCTCCACGATCCCGACATTAAGGTTCACCCCGGTGCTCAGCCTCCGCATCAACGCCATGCCCTGAAGCCCCCTGGGCGTCCCCGCCCGGGTGGACGAGCAAACAGAGGGCCAATCGATCGAGGAAGTCTCAGGGAGATGGAGAAGTGGATGTACAGTTGTCTCAACCTCACGAGCTTCGCCAGGGACGTGGACAGCTCGGTTGGCTTGTCGCAGCGCTCCGGGGCAAAAGTCGTTTCCTGTGCCGTCTGCTCCCGGCAATTGCATTCACAACCAGATCAACAGCAGCAGTTTTGGACTTCATCGCCAAGCACCTGAAAGTCTCCGGATGGCAAGCCACGTCGCCCAATGTGCTCGCGAGGCAAAAGGTCGCTCTCTCAGACCCTGGATCTGCAGCGCTTTCCGAATCACCTCTAGGGGCTGTTGGTGGTGCGTCAAGGATGGCTCGAGGTCTGGATGCCGTGCCCTTCCGCCTATCAGCGGAAGCATATCGGGGGGCATCGACCCCAGGTTAGTGGCGTTGAGGGGGGGGGGGGGGGGGGGGGGGGGGGGGGGGGAGGAAACAGAGCTCACCCAAAGAGAGGGGCCCGCACTGACATGTGACAGACCACTCGAGCTTGTGGGATATGCACGTCTGCACCCATCTCGCGCCGAGCACACCACCATTGCACCACCATCCGGCCATTGCTCTGTGCTACCCCAGACCTCCCTCTGATAAGCAACCTGGACGCCCCTCTTCTGTCCATCACCTCCGCGTTTCGACACCCTCTGTCCCATCCGCTCACATCTCCTCGACATCTACCGCCCAGGCACATGCCTCCATCGCCAGCCATCCGGATGTCTTAGGCCATGGTCACCACCTTTGAGCCGCACACTCCGTCGTCTGCCCATCCCTAGCGACACCACACCTGGCCGAATCGACCGACCGACGACGCACGGGATAGCACGGCATGTCCTAGGTGGCTGCCACACCCGCGTCAGCTCCTCGGTTGCCCGACCCTCGACAGCTCCCGGCTGTAACGATCAGTAACGACAACCCCATACACACAGCAAACCACAGACCGCACCACAGATCGCGGTCCCAGAGCCCACCATGGCCCTCCTCAACCCAGTCTACGCCTTCATCGTCCCCTTCCTCTTCCTCTTCACCGTCCCCCTCGCCATCTTCGCAGGCATCACCACCACCTTCGCCTTCACCGTGCTGCTGTTCCGCGTCGTCCTCGTCTACCTGGACCTCGCCCTGACCTTGCTCCCCTCGTACCTCAGCCTCCGCCGCCTCCCCCACCAGCGAATGGGCCACCACCAGCTGCCCGGCGCCAAAACGCCCGCAACGGCCTCGACGTCGTCATCGCGCTCGGCTTCCCCCGTCCAGACGATGACCTCCCGCACCCTCAGCTACACGCGTATGCCGCACCGCCGGCCCCGGTCCCGCCGGCCGTCGACGTCGATCGGCGGCGCCACGACCCCGGACCCGCCCGCGACCCTCTCGCTCCTTCCCAGCACGGGCCTGGACCGCGACTTCGAGGGCATCGGCGGCTGGCGCCTAGGCTCCTCGACCGACGACGACCGCTGGACCATGATCAACTCGCGCCTCGAGCTGCCGGACCGCCAGCGACACCACCACCGCAGCCCCAGCGGCGGTACCGACGGCAGCTTCCTCATGATGAAGGGGTCCCGCACCGCAACCGCAGCGGCAGCCCCGAGACGGTCATCGGCGGCGGGACCCGGGTAGCGCCTGCGTCGCCGAACAGCTCGCGCGTGCGGACGCCCGGCGCACCGGCGGCGCTGACGGCGCTGGAAGACGCAGAGTACTTCCCGCGGACGAGGAAGGTGGCTGTGGTGTGACTGGCCATGTCAGCGACGGTGATGTCGACTTATGATGATAATGACTCTCTTCTGTATGGGTAACGGTACAATATGGTGCGCTCGGCCTGGTTCGGCATGGGATGTGTATGATGTCGTCACGCGGGAATGGGAAAAGTGCTAACGGCGCTGGGTAAAATGATACTTGCAATTGGGACTACGAGTGTCGATGGCGCGTGTCTTGTGTGATGAAGCGGTGCTCCGTGCTAATATTCAGATCAAGGGTAAGGGTCATGACGTCCGTGGAACATGGCCTCCACCGCCCCTCGGTTCGGTCGTGTATGACCCGAGATGCTCTGTCGACGGACGACAGCCTGATACGGCGTTCTGGAGCAGGAGAGAGCTAAGCAGGACTTGCGCGCCCTTCATGGCAGCGACTGAACGTATACTCCCGTCCCCCTAGCCACCTCGACCCCTGGCTGGAAGACACAGACCCGGGACATCCTCACCAGAGGTCACACCTGCTAGGCACCCCGAGGCTGAAAGTAAACAATGTGGGGACGCGACCTGTCACGTCGGTCAATCGGAGATTCTTGTGTGACTGACGGCTATCATGACGTGAAGCCACGGCAGGAGGCTTACATTCCCGACCCTCCTCAACATGTGCCAGCACAATTACCAAGCTGATTCCTTCTCTTTCCCATGCTCCAAGGCCTGATTCCCATCCGACCAGCGGAGTAACCGATAGTGCGGTTCAGGGCCCCACCACACGGCCCGTCTGTTGAGAGAAGCTGGTGATGTTCGCCAACTCTTGGGCAGTCTCTCTCCTGTCATGTACGTTTTCTGTACGCTTATCAAAGCGTTGTACGTCGATGGTCCGCGGCGCTCTTGCAAGAATTTAACCTGCAAAAGAGATTCCACGCCGTGACTCTGCATCCCGGCCAGGTCAACCGTTGGGCCAGCACACGAGGCTTGGGCGAAGGAAGCCTCGAGCCGAGAATGCTGTGCCTCTCTCAGAGGCAGTATCGGCTGAAACCCACCTGTCTGTCCTGTCCATTGCACCCGCCTCCGATGGTGAATATCCCGAGGAGCATCCAGGCCGATTCGTTGATTCGCCGAGCCGGGCGGGGGCTGAGTGCAACGGCGTCAGCCCCAGCAGCCGCTAATTGGCCGACTTGCCGATGGAGCGTCGGGCGGGAAGGCGCAGTCTGTCGCTGCTCTCTCCTGCCCTGTTGTTCTTGCTGATGATGGATGGTGCAGGGGCAGGCGCTGTCGACAGCTGTCCTGTACGGTACCTGCCACGACTCCTCATCACCACCTTCGAGCCGTGGTCCGGGCCTGGCATGGTCTCGTCGAAACCTCAACCAAATCAAACCCCGTCACTCCGACCGAGACGTCGTCACATCACATTCAAGATCAGCAGAGAGGCCCGAGAGCCACAACCCAGGCCAGATACAGCGGAGATCAGAAAGGACAGAGAGCATCGGAACCCCCCCTGCCACCCCGGCACTCCCTGCCGTGCTTACGCCCGCCCCTCCCCGAGTTTCCGACTCAGCCCAGCGAGGCGCCAGTTGCCAGACCAGACCAAGACGCCAGCCAGGCAGCAGAATAAACCACCTCACACACCCACCACAACCCACCATCACATCACATCAGTCTCCCCATACTAGCGAACCCGCGCGTCCCCCCCTTCCCAAAAACCTGCCCATCCGCCACTTCCCCCCTTCTCTTTCGCTCCTCCTCTCGCCACGACAGCCTCAGTCCCACTGGGCCTACGACGACTGCCTACCGTACTGGACACCGTTGGTATTCTCGGGGGTTCATTCAGGCATCCTTTTAATTTTCATGGGCTCTCTCTTGTCTTAGAAGGGAAAAAGAAGGAAAGAAGAGAAACAAGGGGACGAAATGCGCCCCTCCGCCGCCCTCGGCCTCGGCCTCCCCCTCGCCGTCCGGGGCTCCTCTCCCGACTCCGGCGCCGCCACAGACTGGCGATGTGCGTCCCCCGTCCCGTGCTTCACCTCTCGTTCTTCCGTTGACACATGGAATCAGCACCCCCCGCACAGTCGGCCTGGATCGTGTATGGCGACCCCTCCGCGTCTCGGCCCCAGGCCAACAACGTACGCCCCTCGCCTTGTGCCTCCCGTCGGCTGCTCATCTCATCTGACAAACACAGCATCTCAACCTCCTCATCACCCCCCAAAGCCAGACATGCGAGGACGCGCCCCCGACCATAGCCATCACCAACAACCCGGACGCCACATGGACCTACGCCTGCCACGAAGATGACGACGACTCGGAGACACTGCGCATCAACGTCGGCGACGTCGATATGCTTGTCCGCTTCACCCTCGGTCCTTCCGGTGCCCTGGAGAGCCTCAGAGTAGACACCCCTTTGCGGAGTCCCAGTCCCCGCCCGCATGACGACCCTTGCACCGGCTTCAAGTGCGCTGTTGGCGAGGTCGTCACGAGCGTTAAGAAGGTCTTCACCAACGTCTTCCGCCCCTGCAAAGACGATCGGGACGCCGTCGCAACCTTTGAGTTCGGCCCCATGGACCCCGAGGGAGAGAGAGGCCAGCCAGACGAGCAAGATGAGCAAGACTCGGTCTCCTCAGACGAGGACACCGACGAAGACTGGCACTCCATCGTCCAGTCTATTGCTCAACCCGGCCACAAGACCGAACACCCCCTGGTCAACACGGACGACACAACCATCACCACAATGGTCAGCACCGCCGGCATCCCTATCCCTACCGCCCCAGCCGTGAGTCCCATCCCCTATCCTTCTCCAAGTTCCCATCTGACAGCACACCCTTAGTCCACCTCCAAGACACCCACCATAGCCCTCGCCATTTCCGGCGTCTTGCTGACCTTCTTCCTCATCGGACTCGTTCGCAAAGCCTGCTTCCCCCGCTCGGAGCGCGAGGCAGCTCGCGACGCCCGCCGCCAGGCCCGCTGGCGCACCCGCGCCGCCCGCTGGGCAAGTCGCCGCGCCGCCAAGGAAAAGCGACGCGCCGCCATCAAGCTCGCCATCTTCAACTTTTTCAACCGCGTCTTCCGTGCCGGCCAGCCCGAGGACGAGGAAGAGAAGAACGAACAGGCTCAGCAGGCGAGCGCTCCTTGCCGGCGGGAACAGATCGCCGCCTTCCTGAAGCAGATGTTCGTCCGCGCGCCGCGCGACGAGGAGAAGGACGCCGAGGCGCGGCGGATGGTCGCGACGGATCTTGAGGCGCAAACGTTCGTCGTGGGAAGTGACACGGATTCCGTACGCTGGCCGTCGCGGCCCGCGTCACGGTCCGCTTCGCGGACGCGGTTCTTCTCATGCGACCGTGACGCCGAGAGCATCACCCTCATCGGCACCGAGGGCTCGGAATCAGGCTACGCCGGGTCCGACTCGGGTGACTCCAGTTCGGATGCGGGTAGCGAGCGTAGCGAGGGGAGCGAGGGCAGCACGACGATGGAGATGGACCTAGCAGCGCTGCGGGACATGGCAGTGCGTGTTGGGCGGGTCATCGGTCGCGCGAGGACCATCTCCGTGACGGCGTCACTGCCAGGTTACACGACGGAGGATGGCAGCGGTGTGCCTCCAGCGTACGATGAGGAGACCGGTCAGGCGACTGACGGGGCGCAACGTGCGGAGAGGCCGTCAGCTGATGAGAAGAGGTAAATGACTTCTCGAGCGACGGCTTGTACGATACACACGATTTACATAGGGCGCAATGAGCGGCGACTCTGGTGTTTCTTCTTTCCCATTTGGTTTTCCTTGTTTCTCGGTACGAATCTTGGTCTGACTCTGGAAAACATCAGACGGGCGATGATGCATCTACACTCGTAGAATAATGAAGAGGCTACCCAGACGCCTGAAAACGAAAGACACTTGTGAGCGATGCTATCCCGTTGTGCTGCTGTAGGTGTCATTGCTGGCCGTGGATGGAAACAAGGATGTCGGTGATGTCCACGATGATGAATCATCGACCCGAATGGTCCGACCGAGCCTTGAAACAGTTCACCCTGGCTCACCATCTGCCCCTCTCTCGCAAACCTCAATTGCGCAAACCACGCGTCACGCCTCATCGTCGGTATCAGCACCACTCACTTCATCTCATGAAGCCCGCTGCCTCGCCGCTCACCTCGACTCCCGCGCAGCGCATCGCCCACCTCGCACGCACAATGTCGTCCTCGTCAAACACCACGACCGCCCCGGCGCCCTGGCGCGCTCTCTTCCTCGAGCACATCAGCACCATGCCCTCTCCGGAACTCGTCCTGGCGAACCTTCACAGCACAGGCGCCGACGCCAGCCCAGGCTTCGTCCCCCGCGCCCGCACCTGCATCCACCGAGGCCTCTTCGCCTCCCTCCCCGTCAACCCCAAGAACAGCGCACCCCTCAACCCGCCCGCCTACGAGTCGGACCTCCTGACCCTCACGACGGACGCGCGCATGCACAAGACGCCCGACCTGGCCGGCGGCGGCGGCGCCCCAGTCGAGGCCGTCTTCTGGGCCAAGGAGCCCGCCACACAGTGGCGCGTCCGCGGCGCCGCCTTCGTCCTGCCCCGCGACGCCGACGCCGATGCCGCCCTGACGTCCCGCCTGCTGCGCGAGATGCGGCGCACGGGCGAGGGCGGCGCCGAGGGCTGGAGCTTCTCGCGCGAGGTGACGGCGCACTTCGGCAACCTCAGTCCCGTTATGCGCGGGTCCTTCCGGAACCCACCCCCGGGCACGCCCGTGGCTGCCGGCGAGCCTGCCGACGGGGAGGGCCTCGGGCAGGAGGTGACGGATCTCGAGGACGCTGTGGCGCGGGCCAACTTTCGCGTCGTCGTCGTTGTGCCGGACGAGGTGGATCGCGTGGATCTGAGCGATCCCAAGAGGGCGCGGCGATGGGTTTACCGACGCGTTGGCGCGGACGCGGGCGTCGGTTCGGGAGGCGGTGAGTCTTCGCCAGGAGCCATCCGGGAAGGCGACTGGGAGAAGGTTGAGGTGTGGCCGTAAACGATGTGCATATGGTCGGCCTCAGGTCTCCGGAACTTCTAACCCTAGCCCGCATCGCATGAAGGGTTACATGTGCTCATCTAGGGCATGTGCAGCGCGGCACGATATCACACGGAACACTACCTTCCTGGCGTCGAGTCGCCGAGTGAGTGATTGCAGTGTGGCAGCGGCAGGCAGACAGACAGGCAGACGGGCAGGCAGGCAAAAAGGCCGGCAGCCATTCGATGCGATTTCATTTGATGCGATGTGACGCTGTGCTTTCACGTTGCAGCATGTCAGCCCGGCCGAGGGACAACCGGCCCATCCCGTGCGTTGCCTCTTGCTTATTTGCATGCTGGGCGCCGACGAGGTCGCCGATGCGATGACGCGCGGGAGAGGGCTTCGGTGCCGTCCGTGGCGGCTTCCGATACGAAGGAGAAATGAAGACGCCATCTCGTTGCTTGCTTGGACCCAATTGACTCTCGTGACCAGCGGCACGGCAAGCCCATGACCGAGATTGGACATCCGATGCCTGCTTGCCTGTCAAGCTTTTGCTTGCGATCCAAGCCAACGGGGACCTCGGTCGAATGTAAGCACGTCGTCCATGATTCCCTGTCCCGGTCGAACCAAACAGAGGCGACGGATGACGAGGTCTCCAGGTTTCGCGCGAAGAAGAACAGGGTCGCTTCCGTGGCTTCTCCTCCCCCTGTCTTCTTGTCCCTCAACCGGAGGACGGAGGAGCCAGTTCTCTGGCTTTTTTTCCCATCTGACCACATGGCAGCCCTGCCTAGCCTCGTCATCAGCCCATCGCTACCAACCCCTGGCCCGCTGAAGGATGAATGGACGTGCTGAGGGCCCCCGCCCGGATCGAGGGGAGGTGCTTCCGCGTAACTTTGCAAGCCCCCAAACCGTGCGCGCGGCCGAAGCTAAGAGTCTCATCGACAGGCCTGTGAGCCGGTCAGTGGAAGAGCACACCTGGGCCTCATCAGTACCTCGCCGCGAGGTCGCCGATGTTGTCGAGCATCATAATGACAAGTGACAAGCCGCCGGTCTCCTTCGGTAGAGAAACGTAACGCTGGTCGTCCGATGCTGATTCGCCGCTGTCATGCTGCAGAGCTGATCTCTCCTGCACGACGCCAGCACTTCCTGACTCTGACAGCGGCGGCATCCGCGACAAGCCAAGACAGGGCGACTCGGCTCGACGTTGGTGAGAATGACGGGCTGGACGTAAAGGACCCCATCACAGACGATGATGACTCGAAACATGTGGATGGCCTGGAGCCGTGAGTGACCATGCTCTGTGAACCGAGCAGGGTTTGGGCGACCCCGACCCATCCGTAGCCCCCTCCCCTTCCTTCCACGTGTTATTTCATGACCCTGCTGTCCGCAAGCGTCGATTTTGTCGTCGTTGTCCAGCCCAATCTCCGCGACCCGTTGCATTCATTTGCTGGTCCCGCTTGGCATATTTGCGACATCACGAGATGAGGCGCCGTTTCAAGTCTAGCCCTCGCAAGTGGTAAACTGTCAGATTGGGAGAAAGGGGAAGCCACAGACGCTAGACGTGAGCCGTGTCTCTGACGACCAGAAGAAAGGGCCGACCGTACGCAACGGGGTTACAATAGCGACAGCGCCCGATGAAATCATCATGTCGTTCGTGTTGGATAATGGTCATCTGCGGAGCGGGCTCGACGGCGTGACATGTTATGGGCTCCTTTTTATCTCTGGCGGCGTGAGTCTCCCTTTGCGTTGCTTTGCCGGCCGTCTTCGTCTCGGCGCCGTAAAGGCTATGGCCTTCCTACTCACAGAGAGACCTTTGACAAAGAAGCAGGAGAAGCAGCAGCATGGGAGTGAGTCAGCGGTTTACGTTCGAGACAAGATGATGCATCCCTGGCATGTGCGTAAGAGGTATGAGCACACTACAACGTCGCAACGGCAGTTCAATACACTTTCGGATGTCTGGTGTCGGTGCATTGCCGAACATGGCGCTCGGCTCGAGCAGCTGGAGGTCTGCTTTTCGGTGGCGCGGGGCTACCTCTCTCGTGCTCGATATAAAACGGTTTCCATCTTCTGCCGAACGAATGGTTCGCCCCGGTGTGCCTCGCGAAGGGGAGGCATTTGGTAGATCAGAGAGGATATTCCTCAGGTGTGGAGATTCATATCGCACTGGACATGGTCAGTGGTTAAAAACATCACCGATCAAGGCAGTCAGTCTGTCGAGCGTCGAGGATTGCCCAGTGCGTCAAAACTCTGAAACCACCTAGACAGAAAACACATGCTGATCGTTCCTTTTCCGAGCAGTGCCCTCGGCACAGTTCGACCCGGGTCTTCTCTTTGAAGGAACACTGATGCATACGTCGGCCAACATGGACCGAGCAGCTTTTTGCCAACGATAGGCGCCAGAAAACCTGACCTTTTGCCAGACTCGAAAAGAGCGCAGGAAAAAAGGACTCGTCGCTCCTTGCCGACGGCATTGGAGTACCCGCTGCGGGAGCTGAAATGTGGACGCTAATAGTGCAGGGACACGCCGTTGAAAGTGACCTGCAGGGCCTGCGGGGACAGTCCGTATGCCGTTTAAAGATGCTGCAGTGTCCTTCCCTATCACGAGCTATCGTGTGGATGAGTAGACTGCGCAGCGGCACGAGAGACGGCGTGAACCCCGCAGCGTGCTGCATCCTTGCAGCGGGGTGACCGACAAGAGGAGGTTTGCGGCACGAAGCCCAAACGGACACGAGCGGTTGGCTAAGCCCCTAGGCGGAGGTTGATTGGAAGACCGGTCAAGTCCCAACAAGATCCGAATTATAGAGTCAAGAGACTGGCCGAGTCAATGAGCGCGCTCTCAACCGGCATTGCACCTAAAGACGAGATCGAACATCCGGGCCAGCCCAAAAGAAAAAAAAAGCCGCGAACGGATCACAACCGTCTTGGGTACTGGTCTCCATGAAAAAAGCTTGGATCAAATTCGAGGCCTGCTGAACAAGGCTCGGGCCAATTAACCAGGGCGGCTCGGCAGTGCGCGCGACGATCATAGGCTTCGCACCAGCGCCGTCGCACTAGTGCAGCTGCGTAGGTGTTCTGCTTCGTACAGAATATGCTTGGTGCTTCCGATGGACCACCTCTTCGAAGCTCTACCGAGAAGACCGATGGCATTGTAGACATGTGGGAGCGCCACGGCGCGAGTCGGTTTCGCTTTGTTTCGCAGTCGAACTACGGGGAGAGATCCTGTTGGCGGTGAGGACAGGCCGGAGGAGAACGGACGTGTGTATTGTCATCGGGGGCTTTTTCGGACGCCAACGTGTTTACTGTATGCACGGCACCTCTAGGCTGTGGCCCATCATGCCATGCGAATGCAGGACGATCGATGTAGTGGAGTGGCTGTCGTCAGCAGGTAGGCGCTTGCTGAGAGCGAGCTAGTGTCTGTCGATTGTTCGTTGGCGAGAGGAGGCAGCAGACGAATGGTGTTGGTGTGATGATTTCACGAGGAGCATGGCTGGCGGGTGATGAGATACGGTGGGTGTCCGATTTTGCCGGTCTCGTCTGTGACGAGCATGTGGCCTGGTGCATTCCAGCCCAAGGCGAGCGAACGGGGAGCCTTGGTTGGTGCAACTGAACGGTTGGCCAGCGTCATGATGATTAGGAGGATCGGTCGGCTGAACGGCGAGTGCTACGAGCTGTGCTGCGTGTTGCGCTCGGAGGTTGGAGCGTGATACTTCCGCTGGTCGATGGGCAGCGATTCATGTCCTCTTGCGGCGGGCTACCTCGTCAATGCGGCATCGTGACAGGCTGATAACGTGGCCGCAGCATCCGCACGGAGAGGCGCCAACGTGGGAGCGGTCTGTATGGGGGCTAACCTTGGGCATAATGGCCGGGGTGAGCCCAGTTCGTCGTCGGACAGATCAAGGCGAGCAGTAAGGCACGACATGGTAACTACCCGAGACGGTGATCACCCAAGCATATGTGTCGATGCAGGGCACTTCTCTGTTGGTCCGGGTGCAGTCGTCTGGCACCGTGGCCTGAACAATCGTCTCTCGTGTTCCCGAGATAGCCGGAGAAGGTGCTGAAGGCTGAAAGATATAGAGGCGAGGAGTGTGTTTCTTTGTCTGTCAGCCACACCCGAAGGCTGGCCTGATCGAATATGATTGACTTTCTGGATGCATGGTACAGGCCACTGTCAAGCCGGCGAGGCCCTTCCATGAGGCGTGTCATCACGAGATGTGGGATGTTGCGTTGGTGGCAATGCTTGCTTGCTCTAGGTACTGAATGATGTTGAGGTACAAGGCCAAAACAGGTCCTGTCGCTTGATCTGACGATGGGGCTTTGGGAGAGGAGGGAAGAGAGAACATCGGGGCGATGCCGGCTGTGTACTGTCATATGTTGCAGCCATGTATGTGACGGATGGAAACAACGTTCATGAGGATCCGTATGGCCACGGCTGAGACTGAGGGAAGGGTTCTGTTCTAGGCGACGCAGAGTTAGGTATATGATTCAGGGAACGGGGGACGAGGAGGACCGAGAGAGGAAGGGGGGGGGAGAGGATTGGTGGGACATGTCCAGGGGTGCACTTGCCTTAGTCACTTTCATCCACTCGCCATGGCTCTTTCCAGTTGACTGCCTGCCTGCCATGGCCAACGATAGGTAGGCACGTTGGGTTGGTTCTTTTCCCCCACACATCGGCCGGTATGCCCTTGCCCTGCTTCCACCCACTCGCATCAGTCGGCCGTGTCCCAGACGCCTCGTACTGTGTTTGACCAACAAGTCAGGTATCGACGACGGACTGCGGAGGCGTGCAGAAGCCCAAACAGCCCGTGTCGATCCTCCGCCACCTTGGTCTTTAATTTGCAACAAGCGGCAAAATGGTTAATTCTTTGATCGAGGCGCCTGGAGGGCAGGGTCAACATCGCGAGGCGGAGCATCCAGGTCCCTGATTCATTGATGCCTTGCTTGACTGATTGATGCGTTGATTCACTCATTCATCGGCAACTACGGATAGTACGCTTGTCTGGGCATCGTCATCGGACCCCTGATTGCGTGTTTGACCGTACTGTACGATCAGAGCGGCGTGTCGGGCAGGTCCGCACTGTGTGCCTACCACCCCTCACGAGGGGAAGGAAGGAACACGGCTTCGAAGGCAGGATGGGGGAAGGCGGCCGGGCGGGCAAGCACAGTCTGGTTGGCAAGTAAGGCAGGCAGGTGGGCGAGCAAGGTGGGCAGGTGGGCAGGTGGGCAGGGCAAGCGCAAGGGAACCGTCCCGAGCGGCATTAGCGTCCATTGGCAGTGGCTTGACCCCCAAAAACCCTTTCTGACAGGACAAGCGCGCACTGAGCGAGCCCCCCCGGAGCCCCGCCGCCAGCGAAACAACATCCCTGCCCCGGCCGTCCCCGTCGTCGCCTCCAGGTCCACGTCCATCCCATCCCATCCCTGCCCTCCCGTCCACTCCAGGTCCGCTCCACAGCCCAGCCAGCCCAGCCCAGGGCACTCGTCGTTGGTGGTGGTCCGCTGCTGACGCCCAAGCAGGTGCTTGATGCCATCCCTGCCTGCCCATAATATTCCCAGCTCCAGCTCCGTCACTTTTCCCACCCGGCACACACAAACAAACTTCTTCCACGACACACCACGCACACCACACCACTCCCTTTTGCTGCCCAACAACAACTTCACGCCAGAAGACGCCCCGTCGCCCGAGGTCCCTGTCGTCGAAACCCATCCGAGCCGAACGGTTGCTATTCCCTGGACCTCCGCCACGAGATCCCACAGGCTCGTATACCATCAGACAACTCGCCCGGCGCCGCTGCGCAAACCGCCGTTGGCCCCGTCGTCGTGTCTCACGAGACAACATCCTTCTTCTATCAAGACATCCGGCCTCTCGACGTACCTGTCTGTGCCAGCGGATTCGCGTCATGCCTCACCCGTAACCCAGTCGATCTCGACCTCTCCCGCCTTTAACATCGTACGCTCCTTTGCTGTATTGGATCCTGCAACGTCGATCTTGAACCGTCCCACCAACCTCCGACAAGCCCCCCCCCTTCTCTTCCTCTCCTCCGTACCTTCTCAAATCGTCTGCCAGAGCGAGCCAACCCACTCCCTGAAGCTTAACCCCCTCCGCCGACTTTCATCCACATCGAGGCGTTAGGTTGGCACCCACCTAACGACCTCCCCCACAACTTCACCACGGCTACCTCACGAAATAGGGACGATCCTAGGGCATTGACCATGGATGCCCTCAAGAACATCATCGCCAATGTGCCCGACTGGCTCAAGCGACTCGACGATCTCGGCACACAAATCGACCAAAGGCAAGCCGAACTTGCCGCCCTCGGCGTCAGCTCGACCAAGTCTATCAAGAACCGCGGGTCTACAGAATCCTTGAAGATCAAAGACGTGGCAGACGCAGACACACCATGCGAGCCGGAAAAGGGGCAGGAAGCGAGGGACAAGACGCCAACGCCGGACGACCACAAGGAGACTGGCCAGCCCGTCAGTCCAAGCAGCAGCGGCACGCCCTCTGCGCTGCAGAGACAGACGCAGCAGGCCGTAGCTGTTGCTCAGGCTCGGGCTCGGGCCCAAGTCAAGAAGCGTCACCGCACCGATTCCATCATCTCTGCCGACAATGCTCCTGCGAAATACCGGTCTCGAACGATGATCATTGTCTACTACGATAGCTACGTGCAAAGCTTCTTCGAGGAGCTCGTCAAGTTCGTGTCGGCCAGCCGCAACCTCATGCGAAAGGCCAAAATGGCTGCCAAGGTCGCTCAAATCCGTCGTCTTGCCGAGCTCCAATCGCCCGATGACGAAGACGAGGACGGCTCAGGCGATCTCAAGCCCGGGCTTGCGGCTGACAACGAAAACAGCGAGCCCCTGCCGTCACTACGCTATATGAGCACCCGACGAATGGGGGCTGGTCCGCGACTTGCGGGCGCCTCGCCGTATTCTCGCAACTCCCCCTCCGGCATCTTGGGGGAGCAGGAAAAGGATGCGTACGACGACCTGGACAAGGGTCTCGAGTTTGTCCAGTCCATGTGTGAGCACGCTGCTCATCAGTTCCTCCGAGATGGCGACTGCATGGAGGAAATCGGGAAGATCCAGAAACGCCTATCCGAGAGCAAAGTGCTGGCGGACAACGAGATGGCGAGGGTCGAGCGGGAGGACCCCGCGCTTCTCAAGGACTCGGGCGAGGCGGGCAAGGCGCGAACCCTCCGGCCGGCGAGCATGCGACGAGAGCTGACTCCGGTCAAGGACAGGACGACACCTACCTCGTCGCCGATGAAGCTCGAAGTTGACGACATGTTGGTGGCGGAGAAAGCGGCTCCGACCTCGACCGTCAAAGTTCAGATGTCTGATGTCAAGATGGAGGCCGATGACGCGCCTCTTGAAGCCGACGATGACGAGGGTGTTGAGGACATGGAGATCCCGCCGCCGAAGCTTCAGTTTCGTTCGACGAGGATGATGAGGCGGCCTCCTGGGATGTAAGCCGGCACCGCGTCATCTGCATCTTCTGTTCCGTTCGACCATTCCGACACAGCATAGCGCCTGCTTTACAGTCTGGACTGAGTAGCTGGGGAAAATAGGGGGAAACCAAAATCATGAAGAGCCTAGAAGGCGTAACAGCGATTCCAGCACCACACGACTGCTTTTTCTGCTTCTACTGCCTTTTTCTGCAAGGCCTCGAGCTGTCAGTCTACCCCACGCTCCTGAGACTTTGGTGATGAGAGGGATGATGAGGGAAAGGAAGAGGGTGGCCAAGGGGGGGAGGTCCGGGAGACCATGGAGGGATGGATGCCTTTGTTCAGGCTCGTGTTTATCGGAGTTGGGTATTTCGCCGGGGACGTCTCATGCGCACTGGGTGCCAGACACGAGATGATCGTAGATTCTGGATTTGGAGTTTCAATGGAAATCTTGTCGATTCTTCCATCGACTGCGCTGCCTTGACTCCCTCCACTGAGTGAACGGGGTCTTGGCGATGCTACGTTGCCAAGGACGGTTGCGCTTCATACGAGAGACCAAATTCGGAAAGAGGGCAGAGAAGAATGAGAAGACGCGCAGAGTGCAAACTCGCCGAGCTCGAACTACAAGACATTCGTCCTGGGTAGCTATTCGCGGCAGCAGGTCGGTGGTTCAGAGGGAGCCTAAAGGAGCGTGGAGGACCCTGACGTGGACCCCGCCGCGGGGTCATTCATGCTTGGTAGGTACCCAGGCTTGTCAGGGAGGGAAGAAGGGAGCGAGTGCGGGGCAAATCGGCGAGCTCGATTCGGCACCAACACCAACCCAACATCTACCAGCAAACACCAGCAAACACCAACAACTGTCGAGCCGATCAGTCCGAAATCGTTCTATTGCACAGTCAATTCCGGCCAGCATACATAACAGAACCAGACAGCCACCATGGCTGAAGCCAAGGCCCACGCCGAGGCTCTGCTCCCGCAATTCAAGCTCGAGCGTCTCCTCAACCAAGGTCCGCCAGCGCACACCGCCCACTGCTTCGCGCCCCCTTTTCTACACAACCTCGGCTGACTCCCCCCCCCAGACCAGGCGGGCCGCAGGTCCAGCCTCCTCGGCTCCATCGGCGGCGAGCCCGCGCTCCTGATCCTCGAGCGGGCGCCGTTCCCGACATCGACGGCGTACCTGGGCGAGACGCCGGCGGCGCTGTCGAGCCTCAAGAACCTCGGCGCCAACGACATCTACTTCTGGTTCCTCGCGCGCAGCGGCATCGTGCCTTCGGCGCCGTCCGCCGACGACGACGCCGACTTCTTCGCCGACCTCAAGATCAACCTCATCTACCCGTGCACGGCGACGCACATTGCCAAGTACAGCAAGCAGGCGGTGCGGCTGGTGACGGAGACGCCGGCCATCTACCGCGACCACGTGCGGCCGTACATGCAGCGCAAGCGCGACGAGGGCCGGCTCAACTGGGTGTACAACATCATCGAGGGCCGCAAGGAGGTCGAGGACGTCATCTACCGCACGCCGCTCGGCCAGGCGGGCGACGACGGCTTCCTCCTGCTGCCGGACCTCAACTGGGACCGCACGACGCTGGACGCCCTGCACCTGCTGGCGCTGGTCGAGCGCCGCGACATCTGGTCGCTGCGCGACCTCCGCCGCCGCCACCTGCCGTGGCTGCGGCACATGCGCGCGCGCCTGATCGAGGCCACGACGGCCCAGTACCCGTCCATCGACCACGACCAGCTCAAGCTCTACGTGCACTACCAGCCCACCTACCACCACTTCCACGTCCACATCGTGCACGTGCAGCTCGAGGCCGGCGCCACGCAGGCCACGGGCAAGGCCGTCGGGTACGAGAGCATCATCGAGACACTGGGGGCGATGGACGCGCGCGACGACGAGGCCGGCATGGACCGCCTGGCGTTGAGCTACACGCTGGGCGAGGCCAGCGAACTATGGACCGACGTCTTCGCCCCCCTGCGAACCCCGCCGCCGCCGCCGCCTCCTCGGCCTCCTCGGCCTCCGCTGCCGCCTCTGATCCCGCCTCCGCCGCCTCGGCTACACCACGTCCTCCCCCGCCGCATCCGCCGCAGCCACCGCCCGCTGGCGATACTTCTTCTCGATCGCAATGACGAGGTCGTTGACGCCGGCGCCGTGGGGGCACTCGGTCCACTCGGCGCCGTCGCGCACGCAGTAGACCTCGTCGTCGAGGCGCACGGTGCACGAGAGGGTGACGCCGGCGTCGGCGGTGCGCGTGACGCTGTCGCGCAGCAGCTTGACGCCGTAGGCGCCGTCCTCGCGCACGGCGCACTCGTTGAGGGCCTTGATGTCGATGGCGTGCTCGAGGGCGCAGGCCTCGATGAGGCTCTGCTCGGGGATCTCGCGGTACGAGCGCGTGATGCACATGGTGAAGCCGAGGTTGATCTTGGGGTCCGGGTAGAGCTTGGCCGCGCAGAGCTCGATGATGTTGCCCATGCCTGGCTTGTCAGCGTCTGGGTCTGAGGGTAGGGTGGGAGGTGGTAGGGAGGAGGCGTGGCAGGGAGAAGGCGATGCAGGCAGGAGGCGAGGGAGACATACATTCGGAGGGGCCGTGGCGGCAGTCGACGCCGTCGTTCTCGGTCGGGCTACATGACAGAGGTCAGTCGGGTCAGGCGGGCATAGCGAGATAGAATAGAGACACAACGTACGTCCCGACAAAAGACAGCGTCCAGTCCACCTTGTCGTGCGCGCGCATCATGGCGGGCAGGATCATGTCGCGCAGGCAGTCCCTCGCGTCGGGGCACTTGCTCATGATGTGAGCCTCGAGGGGCACCAGGCGGTTGACCTTGGAGGCGGCGAGGCCGGCGGCGGCGTTGACGTCGACGACCTTGCCGGTGGGCGCTGCTGCTGCGGCGGCGGCGGCGGCGGCGCGGTCATCTTCGCGTATCCTGGCGGTGATGCCCAGGTACTGCCAGAGGTTGAAGCCCAGGAAGCAGAGGAGGAGGATGATGATGAGAGGCCGGGCGGCGCGGCGGGAGGTCCGGGCCGGAGAGAAGAGGCCGCGCTTCTCGTCCATGGCGGGCGGCGGCTGCGGATGTCGTTGCCCCTTTGTCGGGAGAGGGTATTCGGAGGGAGGGATGGATGGAGGGATGGAGCTCGGGAGGCTGTCAGGGGTGTTGCTGGAGAAGAATCGCAGTGGACGATCGAGGTATCGATAGCGGAAGGAGTCGACACGCATGCTGGGAGGCGCGGGAGATGCCAGAACGCAGAGAGCGGACGCAAGAGACGGGGAGATAGATGCAAGCTGTCGCCAGAAGGAATGTGCCGGTGGTGTCCGCGAGTCGTCGAATCGGAGGGCCGAGAGTTCCCTTCCAGGTGTGGCAGCGGCAGATTGGGTGGGTTGGGTGTGTGGGTTTGGGAGTGGATGATGGTGTTTGGGTTCGAGCGTGTGCACATGCGCGATAGAGCGGTACCTGAGCGGCTGTCGGGGACGGGGTGCCTTCGCAGGTACCGCCGTAACCCCTGCGTCATGTCTGCCACATGCAACGCCTGGTGCCTTGGCATCTGTCCTCACTCAGCACCGGTACGAGCCCCTGCCCAGCAGCTCCAGCGCCCGTCAGTGGCCCGGCTTCAGCGCCCGTTAGCGGTCCAGCTCTAGCGGGCGTTAGCGGCCCAGTCAGCTGCCCAGCCACAGCCTCAGTCAGCGGCAGCCACAGTCTCGGTCAGCGGCAGCCCCAGCAGCCCCAGTGGACGTCACTGCCGCGAGGTGGTCCTCGCTCGTGTCACGTTACAGCCCCCGTCCCATCGGATGAACGACGATCCCATCACCTCAACATCGAGTAGCGGAGCGAAGCGAAGAAGCACAGGACAGATCAGGGCGCGGGCCGGCTCTTTCGTTTCGTTTCCATCGCCTTTTCTTTTTTTTTTGCACTCGATCGGCTGCTTGCTATCATGACACCCTGATCCGATACATCAGCCTCGCCTCCGATACCGCGTCCTTCCTCTGCATATCCCGCACGACCTCAGTCGCTGGACGTCGACCTCACCCTTCGTTACCCTCTATAGGTGCCTCGAATTCTTCACAAGACCACGGCGGACCTTTCAGGACGTCTGGAGCCTTGACGAACCCAAGCTCGTCTCTCCCTCTTTGACCCAGCCCCGCTTCAGATCTCGCCGCCATCGTCATCTCGACCGGGACCCGCAGACAGCATCGCCAAAGCTTCAGGTTCCCGTGGCCATGAGGCAGGCTGCATCAGACATCGCGGACCCCACACAGCATCGCCGAGCCCTTGCGTGAGCAGAGCCATCTCAGGTCCGCAACATCAACCCATGGACCAGGACCACAACCATGACCACGACCAAGACCGTGACCAAGACCATGACCACGACCATGGATCCCGAGACCCAGCGGGAGCTACAGGCCTTCCTGCAGCCTCTCCACGTCGATATCGACATCGTGCACAGGCTTTCGCAGGCCTTCTACCACAACTTCGTCCGCCTAGCGGCCCATGACCTCACCCAGTTCCTCCCCACCCCCATCTCGGAATCCATCCTGCGGCCTGTGAGCCAGGGCGGACACGGAAGGTGAGATGCCTGTCCTTGCCATCATGATCATGATCATGGTCATGGTCATTATCATTGTCACCATCAGAAGCTGACCCTGCCACAGACATCTTGCTATAGACATGTGAGGCGACCACTCTCCTCGGGCCGCGTTCGTCCCCTGCTAACCCCTGCAGTGGTGGCTCCAATCTCCGCGTGGGCTTCATCGAGCTCTCGTCAGAATCCAACGGCGTCTCCAACGGCGTCTCCAACGGCATCGGCGGTACCCCCCGCGTGGCGCGCCTCAAGGAGCGGTCGTGGCCCATCGCCGAGCACCTCAAGAGCATGAACGACGCCAGCCTCTTCGACTGGATCGGCGAGTGCATCGCCGCCGTCGTCGCCGAGGGCTGCCGCGACTGGGCCCTCCCAGCCGACCGGGCGATCCCGCTGGGCATCACCTTCAGCTTCCCCATGGTCCAGCGCTCCCTCAACGACGCCACCCTCATGGCCATGGGCAAGGGCTTCGCCATCCAGGGCGACGTCGAGCTCGGACCCCTGCTGCTGACTGGCTACGACAAGGCCCGCGGGCCACTGCCGCCGATCCGCATCGCCGCCATCGCCAACGACTCGGTGTCGACCCTGGTCTCCTTCATCTACATGTACGGCGAGGACGCCGACAGGAAGGCCGCCATGGGCCTCATCGTCGGCACCGGCTGCAACGCCACCATCCCGCTGCGGCTCGAGGCCCTCCACGAGAGCAAGCGCCCCGCCAGGATCAGCCTCCTCCCCGGCGAGGCCCCCGAGCACGTCCGCATCGCCGTCAACACCGAGTGGAGCATCAGCGGGTCGGCGCCGCCGCTGCGCGAGCTCGGCCTCGTCACCAGGTGGGACGCCGCCCTCGACGCCGCCGGCGAGGTGCCGGGCTTCCAGCCGCTGGAGTACATGACGGCGGGACGCTACCTCGGCGAGCTCGGCCGCCTGCTGCTGCTCGACTGGCTGGCGAGCCACCTGGACGTCGACCTCTCGACGGTGCCCGAGGCGCTCCAGACGCGCCACGGCATGACGACGACGTTTCTGAGCCACTTCCGGCCCCTCGACCCGCGCGCCCTGGTGTCCCGGCTGGAGACCGAGTTTCCCAGCCAGTCGCCCTTCACATGGACGGCCGACATGGCGACGGCGCTCTACGAGATCAGCAAGGCGATCGAGGTTCGCGCCGCCGGCATCGTCTCGGCCGCGGTGGTGGCGCTGCTCCGCGTGGCGGGCGACATGCCCGAGGCGGGGAATGTGCACGAGGCGGGCAACACCAACAGCAGCAGCAGCAGCCGCGGCAGGGGGGACGTCCGGGAGCTCGGCGTCGGCTACACGGGGGGCTGCATCGCGCATTTCCAGGACTACCTCGACGACACGCAGCGCTTCCTCGACGAGCTGGTGCGGCGGGACCTGGGCGAGAAGCCGCCGGTGCGCGTCGTGCTCAGCCCGTGCCACGACGGGGGCATCAAGGGGGCGGGCATCCTGGCGGCGGCGGCCGGGTCGAGCCTGGACCGCGAGACGTGAGGCGGGCCGGCCCTCTACGTAGATTCTCTCACGAGCATGATTATGTATGCATGAATTTTGGACAGGCCGCAGGTGATGCCGCCTGGTGACGTGATGCATCAATGCACGGTCGTATGGCCATGCCGATGGTGACGTGATAGCATCAATGTACGGTTGTGGCAGTGCCGTCAGTGACTTGATGACATCAATGTACGGTTATAGGCATTGCTGTCAGTGACGTGATTACATTAATGTATGGTTCTGTGCTCTCCCCAGTGTTCAGATTCATCGGCAGCTCCGTCCCCCGTACAAAGCCCACAGCACCGCCAGCAGCGGGACGACGAGGGCCAGCGCCGGCCCCGCCCCCAGCAGGGCGGCGACGGCGCGGCGCACCCTCGCCAGGCGGTGGCAGCGCCTCTCGCAGACGCCGGTGCCGAGCACGACGCAGCCCAGGCCGCTACGGCTCTCGCACTCGCCGTGCATGCGGCGGCGGCGGATGGTGCGGGCGACGCCGCCGCGGCAGAAGCGCACGTCGGAGGCGAGGTCGCAGCCGCGGCCGCAGGACGGGCACGCGAGCCGCTGGGCGCGCCGCTCCAGCAGCCAGGCGATCTTGAGGCGCACGCCCGTGTCCGTCGTCGCGAAGAAGTGCCGGTTCGTGTGCTTCAGCGACAGCGCGTCCGGGTACGAGAGATGCCCCGCCACGAGCGACTGGAGCTCCGGCGGGAGCGTGGCCAGCGTCGGCGGCGGCGGCGGCACGTCTTCGCCGCAGGTGTCTCCGACGTTTTGGGTCTGGGAAGGTGTGTGGTCTGGCTGGGAGGCGGATGGGGTGTCTGGTGAGAGGGTCGGCGCTGGGGAGGCTGAGGCCGATCCGGAGGGGGCCGGCGGTGGGGCCGGGCCGGCGCGCAGGATGAGGGTCATGTCGGGTGTTCTTTGGTGAGAATGGTAACAAGGTTACGAGGAGGATCAGTGACAGGTGGTGGTTTGCATGTTAATTCTGGCAGCGCCCGTCGATCTTGTATTGCGTTGCTGCCTGCTCGAGGGGATCGCAGTCGTGGCCGCTTCGTGAATCCCGGCTGCCTGCGATGAGGCGTCGCGCATGGACCAATGCGGACAGCGCCAAGCTTGTCTGGTGATCGATCGGCGCAGGGGTGTGTGCCGGGTGAGTGAAGTTGATGTAATTGTGCTGTTACCTGGACGAAATGGTTCGAGGTTGTGCTTCGAGGTGCCAATTCTTGAGATGCTTGCCGTGAGTCGGCTGCTTTCGGACGGCGGAGGCTGTGAGACACGCCGGGATTTAATAGACTGCAGATGAGCAGATCTAGGCCTAGGGAGTCATGCTCCGAGTACTGCCTCATAGATTGGGCATATCCACGATCTCCTAAACAACGCCTCACAGATTGGGCATATCTAATATCTCCTGAAGCGACACCCTATAGATCTGGGACATCTACGCTGCACTGGCTACCCCAGCAGCTTGGTCTGCCTCTCCAGGAACAACACCTTCGGCCTGTCCGACTCGAACGTCAGCTTCTTCTCCGCCATGACGATGCCCATGTCCAGCGCCCCCTCCCGCAGCGCCCACCCGCCGTCGACCTGGACGTGCTCGTACCACAGGTGCAGCCCGTACGCCCTCCTCAGCCTCTGCACCATCATGACCTCCACCGAGCACCACGCCCGCTCGTAGTAGTGCCCGTCCACCAGGCTGATGACGGCGTTGCACTGGGCCACGATCATCGGCAGCGCCGACACCCCCGGGATCGGATCGTCCTGGTCCACGCAGCTGTGGTCGAGCCAGATGCCGAGCCGGTCCGGGTCGACCGCCGGGTGGGCGCCGAGAAACGCCTGCACCGCCGCCACCATGCGCCGGAACTGCGTGTTGCTGACGTCGTCCGGCGAGTCGCGCGACTTTTCCGTGTTGATCCAGCGGTACGAGAAGAAAATGACAAAGTCGACCGCATCCGTCGGCGGCTCCCGCTCTCCGGCACCGCTCGCCCGCCGTACCAGCGGCAGCACCAGCCCGTCACTCGAGCGAGGAAGCCGACCGAAGGCCAGGAAGTCGGCGTACCGCAGCACCTTGAGCCGGTCGAACATGAGGCCCCTCTCGGCGTCCGACGAGATGGACTCGTCGTAGACATGCCGCAGCGACCGCAGCGTCTCGGCCGCCGCACCCCCGCCCCTCGAGAGCAGCACCGGCCGCAGCCTCTCCTGGAAGAGCTCGCGGTACCCCTTCCGCAGCTTGGCCTCCACCTGCCGTCGCGCGAACTCGGGCTCCCGGTGGTCCCCCAGCTGGCGGTGCAGGGCCTCGAGCACGAGGGCCTCGGTGGCGGCGTCGCCGTTGAACACGGCGTGGTCCAGCGCCGTGTACCCCTGGCCGTCGACGAGGTCCATGTCGGCCCCCGCGTCGATCAGCTCCCGCAGGTACCGCCGGTGCTCGTCCGACGGCTCCTTGCACAGCGCCACGGCGCACGAGCAGCCGCCCGGCAGGTTGAACTGCGCCTTGGCTTCGTCCGCCCGGCCCTGGCCGAGGAGCCCGCGGCCGTAGAAGAAGCGCGACAGGGCGATGACCGTGGGGTCCTCCAACGCGTGGGCGAGCCGGAGGGCCTCGGACGCCGCGTCCACCGCCGCCTGCGCATCGCCTCGCTCCGCGTAGCACAGCGAGAGGCGCGACTGGCCGATCGACTCCCACGTCACCGCCAGCTGCCGGCGGGACGCCTCCTTCGCCGGGCTGACGCCCTCGCCGGCCACCTCGCCCAGCCGCCGCGCCAGCCGGACGCGCTCGCTCAGCTGCTCGATGGCCAGCGCCAGCAGGTTCCGGTCGCCACGCCGCTGCGCCAGCTGGAGGTTGACCATGCCGAGGTTCCCGACGGCGCGGCACAGCGGCTTGTCCCAGCGCAGCCGGCTCGCGGCGTCGTACTGCAGCCGGAACGCGCGCTGGGCCTCGTCCAGCCGGTCCATGTGCCGGGCCACGACGCCCAGCTCGCCGCTGAGGATGATGAGCTCCTGCGTCGGCTCGTCGCCGTTCTCGACCAGCCCCCGCTGCAGCGCCACCATGGCCTGCTCGTACCGGCCCACGCACCGGTTCGTCAGCCCCAGCTCCTTGAGCACCCGGCACCGGTACACCCTCGCGTGCGCGAACGGCGCCAGGGTCTCACACGTCGTGAGCGCGTGGCTGAAGTCCCGCAGCGCCCACTCCCACTCCGCTTGTCGTGCGTGTCCCTTGCCGCTCATCATACGGTCGACCCACGCGCGCGATGCGTCGACGACCCGCGCCAGGCTGGAGGGTGTGAGCCCGTCGGGGCCCGGGCCTGATGGCGCGGGCTGCGGCTCGGTGCCCACGGGGATGAGCCGGCTTCCGTTGGCACTGGACCCGCGGCTCGAGTCGTGGTAGCAGAGAGTGGCATACAACTCCTCGGGGGAGACGACGGTGGCGTGATACGAGCCCGCAGGAACCGTGTAGGCCGTGTTGTGACTGTGCAGGTCGGGGGCGAGCGGCGTGGCGCGGACCGGAACACCACCGTCGCCCGGCGCTGGATGTCGGGCCTCGGACTCGGCGTCGCTGAGGGCGCGTCTCGTGTGAGTCGCTCGATGCAGATCGGTCGTCTCCTCCACCGCGTACGAGGAGACGGCGCCTTTGCTGGCCAGCACCCAGCTTTGTGTGTGTAGTCTCTCCGAATAGACGTGAGGGCTGCTGTCCCTCTGCGAATCCGGCAGCCAGACTCGCAGCTCTACCCGCTCTTCGACCGACCCGTCCGGCGAGCTTTCGAAGATCCTTACTGCGAGGAAGCCCTGCGAGAAAGTGGAAACAGCCCAGGGCACGGATCCCGTGGTGTCGTCCTGGAGGCCCTGGCAGATGAGGCGCCAGGCAGTGTCGACGCCCGAAGGGCCAAGCGCTTGCTCTGCTCGGCTTTGCTGTCGTAGTATGGCGACACCTAGAGCTACAGCCTGTATTCGCCGTGCGGCTTCATCTGTGCTCGAACGGTCGATCTCGGTCTCCCATTCGGCGATGGGGCGTGAGGCATGGGTGTCTCCTGGGGGCTCGGTCCATGATTCCAGGCGTTGTATGACTTGCGCTGGTATTTTAGCTGCTGCTGCTACTCCTTGAAGGGCGCGCTGGAGTGCCTGGCTCGAGATGCAAATGCCTGATGAACCAGCTGCGTTCGAGACGGCCATGGTGCTCTGAGAGTCGAATGCGACAGATGCTCCGCCGATGGAAGCCATGATGCCGGACTTGGTGTATATGAGTCTTGCCTTTGAAATGGCAATTCCGCCGGCTTATTCATGTCAATTTGGGCGTCGGATTGGAAATGGAACAGAGCAGAGTCGATGCAGGCGACGTGGGAAATGACCAAGACTGCTGCATGAAGAGGACGAGCGGCCTCCAATGGTAACACCGATCGCATCTCGGTCGTTACCAAGGCTGCCGCAGCCGTTACGGATCCTTCGTGCGATGGGCCCTTCGCAGCGATCTCTGTGGGTGACATGATTGGAAGATGAGAATAGAGTCACGCCAAGGGCCGGGGCGCAGTCTGGGGCCAACAGCATGTTATTGCTTGAATACAAGCCCAAGCATCGAACAGCTTGCGGTGGGGAGACCGACCCTCAGAGACCACATGGCACCTATTTCCTTTGCGCGGCTCTGTAGCTCGTAGCGCCTCGCCGGGCTACGGTTTAGGTGCCGATTTCGAATCCGCACCAAGCTCGATTCCTGCTCGTCAAGGGCCTAGGCCGCAGAGCTCATAAACTACCAAACTTACTAGGCAGCCCTGGCCGAACGGGAAACGGCACGCTAAACCATCCCGGTTGGCCTAGGCGGCGAGCGTCTCCTCACGATGGGACGGCAGCGCACATCATCAACCATCGCTCGAGTACATTGGCTTCTTCATCCCAACTACCACCAAGCTCATAGCTTCCTACCCATTACCGCTCTCGGACTTCCCATCATGTCATGCTTGGCTAAAGTCCGTCAGTCCCACTTTCCCCTCACCTAGGGCGAGCCTTACTTCGTCGTAGTATTCGGTACGTCCTTTCAGGCCAAGGCTTTGCCGTTGAAGCGGCGGACGATTCGAAGCCGGCTAAAAAAGTGGCATCATTGAGGCAACTTACATGGAGTTCGTGCAACATGCAAATGCCCCACGGTGCATCTCGTCTGCCGAATGGGACCTATTCTGAGGCTCGCAGACCTACCCAGATCGGAGCTGGATCCTCATGGTTTGCAGACTGCTCCTCCATGTGTAGACGTGAGCACTTGCTGGTTGTAGAAGCTCATACTGATCGTGAGAGCACCTCGCGCCTAGATCATCCATGTCGGACATCAGACTCAAAGTAGTCAACACGGGATGAACACTAGCTACGGAACGGTTCCGAGGTCCCATGCTCACACATCGGACTACCACTGCTGCTCATCCTAAACTCCCTCTTGTCGATTTCTCTTCGATCAACGCAGACGTTCTAATAACAAGAGCTTTCGAATCTACGCGGGCCCGTTTGCAGCTCCCCGGCTCCCTCCATCGAAGTAACAGAATGACTGTCAGCAACATAGGCCGTCAGTAGGCTACTCTTTCGCGACGGCCAAGGACATCACCATTTAAATTTTGCGCATGCAGACGCCTCAACCCTGAACCCCGTCAACAATCAGGTACCTCCAGGGCCGTCGATCCCGCTGCCGTGTCTGGCTTTCGGCTCTGTCTTCTCGGAATCTCTCGGCTGTTCCGTGCGCTCGGTCTACACAGGCGTCAGTATATTAATTGGAGCTCCGTGTGCTGGATCATGACGCCGGAGCAACCACGACACTAGTAGAAGAGTTGTCAGCTTCAGTGAGAACCCTTTCTCATGCCCTTGAAACGCTCTGGTCGTACATCTCATTGATTTCTTGGAGCCTGGCTGCCGTCGATTCTCGTACTTGCGGTTGACGAATGAGGCGAACTTCCGATGGCGTCTACATGCCCTCTGGCTATCGGCCGGCTCTTCGTCGCTTTCCGGCCGAAAGTTATTCTTATTGCATTGCCCATTGCAAAGATAATTTCCCTCTGCTCGTCATCAATACGGTCTAATGCCACCCTGGGCAGATCTCATGATGTGCAGCGGCCTTATGCCAGCGCTCGAGCCTCTCTTTACTCATGTACCCTGCAGCTTCCGATGCTACCCTGACCGCGGTCGCCGGCTGAAAAGTTGGCATGCTCCTATCATCGCGGCTGTCGGTAGTTCCGTGCACGAGCTGACCTGAATCGCGATGGTTGCGTACTAGCCTGGGGAATCACACCGGCTAGTGTGCTGATGTTCCCCGGATCCAACCATCAGCTCGATGTCTTAGAACAGGAACGGCCGGTCAGTGGCACAAATGAGTGGCGCCGCATCGTTGCGCGTACCGAAGCGGCCGGCAATTTGCGTTTCTCAGGATAAAACCACGAGACGTCCCAAGATCAGCCCTACTATGTTTTGCAGTGAATATGATGCCGTGACGCTCTATTCGTTCCCTACAGCCCGCACGCACTTGGTCGGGACCAAAGACTCACGACGCCTGCGTTCCTATTCGAACTGATGGAGGTCCCTCCCGGTATTGACCCGAACGATTCGCGGAAGGGTGTCATCATCGGGGTCACGTCGTTTACCCTGTCGGTCGCGTTTACGGCGGTGTCCCTTCGCGTGTACACAAGAGCCGTCATTCTAAAGCAATTCGGGCTGGACGACTACGCAGCGGTCATTTCTTTCGTGAGTCCTACGTGAAGCTTCACGTCCCTGTGTTGACCATGCTGATTCTCAATCAAGCTTCTTATCTTCGCTTGTGGGTTTTGTGTTGCGTTCAGTAAGTTTGATGGGCACGATATCTTTCATCTCGCACTTCACCCAAGGCTGACCTGAGATCTGATAGACACGACGAACGGCTTTGGCACTCACGTCTACTTTCTCGACGATGAAACAATAAAAAATTACCTAAAGGTCTGTAATCCCACTAACAATAAAGTTGTTTGTTTGGACTGACCAAGTTACCCAGACGTTCTACGTCTCGGTCGTGTTCTACAATGCCTCCCTAATGGCGATCAAAGTGACTTTCCTTTTTCAATATTGGCGAGTGCTTGCCCTTTCGGTGCAGCGATATCGAATGGTCATGATCGCGGCCACGGTCATAGTTATCTGCTGGAGTATCTCACAAGTCCTCGTCGAAATCTTCATCTGCACTCCAGTCTCCGCCTTCTGGGACCAGAGCCTCGGTGGCTCTTGCATCCCCAACTACCCTCAGTGGTACATCAATGCTGGTGGCAACATCATTACGGACATTATCGTGCTCGTCCTTCCATTACCAGTCATTAGCAAGCTACGCTTGGCTCGAGGGCAGAAGATCATGCTACTTGGCATCTTCTGTCTTGGTTTCTTGTGGGTATTCATCCCCCCAGCATTAAGACCCAGTCATTTAATGACTTGGCTTCTAGCACGGTTTCCATATCGATCATTCGCGTCCGATTCCTCAAACTTGCCGAAGACTTCACCTGGGAAAACGTCGAGGCTGCTGGTTGGTCAATCGGCGAGCTTTGCTGCGGCATCACCTGTTCCTGTCTCCCAACGTTTCGACCACTCGTTGCCCGCTGGCTTCCTCGACTCTCGGCACGACTGTCCAGAAAGTCCGTCATGTTCCCACAATATGCTTCGGGCACCTCGGCCGGCGCCAGGACAGACGACCTGGAGCCCAATCTACCACGTCGAACATTTCATTCCAGCGAGAGCAGAGACGACCTCTATGGCGCTGCCAGCTACGAGATCAGCTATTGTGACGTCGACAGAACGTCAAAGGAAAATAAAGGCGACATTGACCTGCATAGTCTCAGGCCAGAAACACCAAATAGCAGCAACAAGGGCTCAGATGACACGCTGAACAGGTTGCGGCCCGACCCACGATCAGTCATCACGACAACCATTGCCTCGGAGCCCATACGACCCGATGAGGTATACCAGCCTCAGGGGCCGATTGAAGTCAGATATGATATTGTGCAGCAGACAGGCTCCCCTTCTCCGGCAGGAGGTGATCAACCCGGTAAGATGTCTTGATCGCGAGGCAGGTAGATAAGGGTAATTCAATGATTACTTTACAATGTTATGGATTAGGTACTAACACCCAGACGTTTTTGAATTCCTGGCCACCTGAAAAGTGCCCTTGGTGTCGCGACTCGAGTAAGGCCATTCCGTTGATGCTGGCGGGCCCCAGCCAGCAGGGTCACGTGTGGCACGGCTTCTTACAGGTGCTCTATCATTCTCTTCTAGGAGAACCGAAGATACCGCTGAGCCAACTGGTGGACTACTCTGCGCGCGGCTTGGCTGTTGATCCTTGCGGTTACAACGGCATCCGCCTTCATCTTGCACCTGCCGTTGACATAGTCCTTCCTGAATCCATCCACTTTCATGTCGTCCGCGTTGTGAATTTGACCCTCAGCCAGTGACTGAATGAGGTTGTCAGGGCACAACTGCGGCACCCCGATCCTTTAGAACTGATGGAAGTCGAAGGTGCATGAAGAGTCACCACGGGTCTTCTGTTTGCGGCGGAGGCTCCAGATGCTGCTAGTCCTTATATTCATGAGCTTTCTGTGTACTGCTATGGACGCGGCCACATGGTGTCGTGGTATAACATTGTGATGATCTGATTGTTCGCCGGCAGGATGTCGACAGACCTCTTCTCGATGACAAGCGTTATATCAACACCCTAGCAAATATATGACGAACAAGCAGAAATTCGAGAACAAGCCATGACCCTCAAGGTGACAAGCCTTGAGAAGCACTTCCCTCGGTGGACACAATGTGTCAGTGAGCACGTCACTCTTCAACCAAGTCGAGCGGGTGACTACCTAGCCAGTGAACCAGTGGGCACGCACTTGACTTAAGAAAATTGGAGACTTGTCGGCCACTTCTTTCCCCAACATCCCTCAGCATGTCCCTCGTGTTCTGCGTTGCTCAGTATTCAAGTGAATTGGTACACCAACCTTGGTGGCCACAAGCCTTAAGTGGTAGGTCTTAGATCTCGCGTGTGGAAAGCTAAACTACGCCCCTTGGGTAGGCAGCTGGATTGTATAAAACCCTGTGTACCCCCAGCCTCATGCCCTCCCCAAAAAGAAAAAAAAAGAATCTGGCCACAATCCATCCGTCTTCAACCGTTTTGGAACCCAGAATAGGGAATACCATCCGATTAACCATCCCAATGACAACCGGCTGGCAGAATCTGCCGCCCGAGATCCGATGGATCATCGTGGAATACATTCGCTGCGCCTTGCGCGATACCGAACGCGTCAACTCCATTCCTCCACCGACACAGTTGCCTCTCGTCAGTCGCGAGTGGCAGGACTACTTCTCTCACGAGAATTTTGGTTCCATCACCTTGAACCAAGACCGCCTCGAAGATTTCCAACGTTTCGTCAGCGAGAACAAACCGCGTCGGGCATACGTTCAGCGTATCATCATGCGCGTCAAGCTCCTAGAGTACGACTGTAGGGTTTGTCAAAAGCCCGAAGATGATACCAGGGGACGAGCCAACGACGCCAT
This sequence comes from Verticillium tricorpus MUCL 9792, assembly GCA_000732205.1. Taxonomy (NCBI): domain Eukaryota; kingdom Fungi; phylum Ascomycota; class Sordariomycetes; order Glomerellales; family Plectosphaerellaceae; genus Verticillium; species Verticillium tricorpus. Next base: position 765,138 of record JPET01000004.1, read on the forward strand.
CTTCATGAAAACCCTGCACAGGTTAATGGATACCATGTCGACCTGGAGCAAGGAAGATTGCCCGTCCGGCATCTCTCTACAGCTCGGGGCTTTTTCTCCCAGCGATGCCCGACATTTCTTTCGAACTGCCCCACGAGTGCGTGAGGTAGATCAACATGATGTATGTCCCGGCCGCGAGCGGGCTCTTCAGGGCAAAGAGCCTACGATAGCAGCCAAAATGAGGCTTTTTGCATCATTGAATGGTCGTCCATCGCTGGACCTAGAGAAGAGGAAATTCGCCAGCGTCCCAGTCATCACGGGGCTGAGAATAAGACGGGACAACTACCGCAACATTTCGCCGGAACTGCTCGGGCGATTCATCGAGCAAGGTACACCCTGCCTACAGGGCCTCCGTACCGAAACATGGGCACACCCGGAACCTCGTACCGAGATTCGTCTTCGAGAAGAGTATTCTGCCGTACTGGAATCCCTCCCTAAAACGGCCAAGATTCTCAACCTCTTCTGCGAGCATGAAGCCAGCTTACCTCGCCCCGGAACCTCATGGACCACACCTGTCGCCGAATCTCAGCTTGGCATGGCCTTCGCGGTAGCAGCCACCAGGCTCCAATCCTGCAGTTTATCATTCTTCATCGACGCCGGCAGCTTCCTCGAAAATAGTTCTTCAGGAAACTTGCACTATCCTGAGCTCGAGTACCTGGCCTTGACCTCACACCTCTTGAGTCGCGCGAGCCTACCGACGAACCCGAACCTACCGACGAACTTCACTGCCGTTCTGGACCTTCTTCTCGCGGCCTCAGTCACGGCAACTCACATCCCCAAACTGAAGTTCCTGGATCTGTGGTATGGCAAGAGCGGAGATGTGTTTCTATTTCGCGTCACGATGCACAGGACGCCCAACTATGATCAACTCATGATCTCGTGGCATAGTAGCTGGCATCATGACGACGACTTTAAAAGATTTTTCGCGTCTTTTCGCAGAAGGTGGAGGTCGGTGCAGCCATTCGGCAGACGCCCAAGGATTCAGAGGAGGACATTCAGGGAAGTAAATCAGAACCAGCCCAGGTGGCACGTGGCAAACTACTTGGACTTATTCTATCGCATTCTGCTTCCAGAATCGAGACGCGAAATCAGCGAGGAGAACCAAATCCCTTTGCCCTCGGCGAACCTATCCCCATCGATGCGTTTTGGGACGCTGCAGAGGTCTGACTCCAGGGAACGATCCAGGGACCGCTTCTCGGCGGCCTGCCCTCGCAAGTCGGCAGTGCCTAGAGCCATTCCGGCGCGCTCCGGTCCGAGAAGTTCCTCCAGATGCATGTCTCATCCGTCGACCCAAAACAACCGCGCATCGAAAGGGTCTTGAGAATGCTATGAAGCAAAGACTCAGCGTTACGAGGCTGTGAGTCGAAGGTTCAAGGGCTGACTGGAACAATGGTTTTGTTGTGATCTGTTTTCCGTTTGTTCGCACGACCACGTACATGGCGACTTGATCGACTTTTGTGCCCTGGTCTAGGGTTGATAAAGAGTATGTTCAGATTGAGACGAAGTTGCATGTGTGCAAGGGGGAGGAAGTTGGAAAGTTCGGCCTTTCTTTTCTATCTTGCAGCAATATATGTTGTTTTCTCCGAACCAATCCAGTTTGGATAATTGCCCTTCCACGAGAACTTCGGATTGACAGTTTTGACGTCGCTCTGCCTTGTGAATGATGCCTCTGACTACCCCTTCCTTGAATTCTTTTCCAACCCCTTGGGATTCAAACCTGTCTCATTTTACCTAGCTTCTTACTGGAGCATGAGTCGTCGTTAAATATATGTTGCGCGTCTTGTCAGCTATCTGACCAAACCTGTGAGCCGCGGTGATGTGTATCTTTCGAATACCTCGGTGCCGAAATGGTCTTCATGGTCCTCTGGTGGCATCTCACACCTCTCGTGCTAGTGCCCGTTAGATGTAGGCCGAGGTGATCTGGGTTGGCTTGCGGCGAACCATGCAACAGAGGTCAGCTGCGTGGAGGCGCTCACGTGATTTCGTGTCAGGCAGCACCCTCTCCACCTCCAAAGCGCGTCTCGATTGCCCCTCCATAAGTACCCAGGGCGTCGCCTGAGTCGTGACGCAACCGAAATGGAACAGACGTTCCGACAGGCTTTGCCCGTTCGACATGATTCCCACTCTCTCTCGACATGGCGTCTATTCTCACATTAGATGATGACAGCGACTACGAAATTTCTCTGGAGGAGGAGACATTGCTTAGCCAGCTGGCCACCGACTACACCGTCCGGAGCCCGGTGATACCCATCGCGTCTGCTGTCATTCCCAACCACGCGAGCCTACTACCATCGGAGTCGAGCCATACCTTCCGCGACGCTGAAGCTGGTCATGGCTTTGCACTCAAGCGCCCGTCGGCGGCTTGGGCGAACGATCCCAAGTCCTGGTCGACCGGCAGCCTGGCAGAGCCTCCAGCTGCCCCGGAGAGGGCTCTGCGTGACGACCAGACTGTCAGCTACTCCGATCGTGAGTCCATCTTACCCGGAACGAATTGACCCGTGGAGACTGACTGACCTGAAGCGCCTAGTCGGTAGAGCACTGTCCGCCTTCGAGCCCTCCAAGAACACCAGGCAGCCTGAGAAGAGCCCTCCAGACGCGGCCCCCGACACTCGTTCGCCACTCGTGCGCTTTCGCTCTTTCCCCAAGAAGCCCTTTTCTGTCAGCGACCTGACGGCTGGATCATGGTGCGAGCTGCAGTACTACTACACCCTGACACGGCTGCCATATGGGAAGAAGACACGGACTGTTGCCATGAAGGAAGGCACCAAGCTGCACAAGGAGCTCGAGGACGAAGTGCACACCACTGTCCGTGTTGAAGTTGTCAGCAAAGAGGATGCTTTTGGCCTCAAGATCTGGAATTTGATTCAGGGCCTCAGGACATTGCGAGAAAATGGGTTGACGCGTGAGCTTGAGGTCTGGGGCTTCCTGGAGGGCAACCTCGTCAACGGTGTCATCGACGGCCTGAGCTACGATCACCCCGACCCAGCATTCGACTCAGGGCTGAGCCAAAAACAAGACGCGCAGCCCAACATCACCACCTTCTTTCCGCCGACGAAACCGGCGACGGTCAAAATTCCGCAGATCTATCTGACGGACGTCAAGACCCGCGGCAAGCGCAGCACAGCCAACACAGCCCAGCTACGGTCAGCCCAGGTGCAGTTGTTCATGTATCACAGATTTTTGTCTGTGATGGCGGCAGACAAATTGGATTACCAGCGAGTTTTTCGGCGGTACAATCTCGACCCCGACGAGCCGTTCTCCGACTCGTTCATTGCCCAGCTTGCGTCTCTGCACGATGAAATGTTCTTCGACGCCGACGCGGCAGCAGATAACGACTACGCGCCAAGGTCGCCGGCCAACAAAGGGCCAACGAGCTCTTTCCAGTCATCGAGCGCCTCTTCAGGGGACTCGAACTTGATGAAATACCGGACGTTGCGAGAGCTTCTGCCACTCCTGGTGTCCGAGCTGCAGCAGACGTTTCCTCATGGTGCCGACTCTGTCGGCCGCGTGCTATCCGTGGAGTACCGCTACCGTGTTGACGGGTCCCTGATCGATAATCGCATGTTCCCCATGGACGACCGCGCGCTGGATCTCTACCTCGGCGGCACTCTGGAGTGGTGGAAGGCCGAGCGCGAACCTCAGGGTGTCCCGATTGAGGATTCCTGGAAGTGTCTCTACTGCGAGTTCGCTGACGTCTGCACCTGGCGCAAGTCAATGGACGAGGAGAGGCTGCGGAGCACGCGGGAGCGGTTGGAGATGAAGAAGAAGAACAGTGCTCAGTAGTGGGCGAACAGAGCATGATGGTGGCATCAGCTTGATGACGTGGTAGCGGTGTTTTGGGCATGGATATACATGAGCACGCATGAATTTATGATATGATGATCGCCGAGTTCCATCTGATTGTGCGAACTGTGGCCTGCTTTTCGTCGCGTAGCGTGGCTGGGCTTATCTTCTGAGAAACCTCGCGAGGCTTTGAGCAAGCGGCATCAAGCCGTCTCGGTCTACAGAGCTCGCATGTCCACAGGACCATGGTTCCCAGGCCCGCAGCGGCTTGCTTATTTAACCGTATACCCACCGTTACCGATGAGTCGTAGCTCAGCTAACGAGACTTCCAGAATACCGAATCATCTTCGGTCCAACGCGTGCGGAGGTTAGGCGCTATGGAGTATGAGCAGTATGCCCTGGACTCATGGCCATCAAGCGCGCCGGCTCTCGCCTAACGTTCCGTTCAGCTGTCTGAGGTGCACGACACCTCAACAGATCCTCGCTAGGATGATGCAGCCTCAAGGACACGACGCTTGCCCCCCGCAATGTGCAGTTCTTGCAACAGGTTGTCCTAGGTGTCAAAGTGGCTGGCAACATGATGCTCAACAGCAGCGGCATCTCCTTCGAACGTCCCACACACCGGACAAGTAACAACGTCGGTCTGCTTCGGCGCCGCCCCAGGACTAGGTGCAAGCCCGACGCCAGCAACGGGGGCTAGGTCGTCAGCTTCTCGAAGGGACGCCCCGCCGTTCGCCTTTCCACGTTTCGTCTTCGCAGGCCGGATGTACGCGTCCAGACCTAGCGCCTGGGAAGGCATCTCCGTCTCGTCGTGTCGGTCATGTCGCCCGCGCTGGCGGGGCGGACCCCTGGATGTTGCCTCTGGCGCCCAAGCCGCCGTGTCGAGCGGCGTCACTGCCTCCGCCGCTGAGGGCTGGGTCGGTTGGCCTGCCTGGCCGGCGCCGGCCATGGACTGAACCCTGCCTACCCTGCCGTCGGAGAGGCGGACTTTGATGCCGCGGGGATGGTTGCCGCGGGTCAGAACATCCTGGACGGAGCCGGAGACGGTCCTGCCTGTGGGCTGGTCGGCCTTGAGGACGATGTTGACATGGGCGCCGCGGACGACGGCGGTGGTTGTCGGGACTCGAGCCATGAGAAGGGATCTCCTGAGGTTGGCGAGAGACATGCAGGGGCGAATTCCAAGCTGTGCCGTGGGCTAGAAATAAACCGTAGGTGAGATGCAGGTGAGGTGTGCCGATCAAGTGAATTCGGTGTCTGAGTCTAGGTCTGAGTCTGATTGCTCCAGCGGCCGTGACGTCACGTGGGTGGGTGCCCAGAGTCGTACTGAAGGATTGCGGGGCCAAGACATGGTCCTCAACCACCTCACTTCACATGCTCCCCTTGTTGCGCCAAGCCATAGCTTGGCAAATTCAGGTTTCTCCAGCCGACATGCTTCGTGCCACCTGAATTGTGTCTGCCAAGCCAGTTTTCAGGAAAACTCCTGTGTTTGGACAGGCATGGCTCTCATTGCTCACACTATAAGCCCGATAAGCTCATCAACTGGTCTGACATTGAGCTCGAAACGCGGCTCTCGGTAACTGTTCATCACCTTGCTTTCAGCCGCTGGGAAAGCTGTAGATAAAGAACAAGCCATCGATAGGTGCTCTAGAGGTATGGATTCTAGTACAGGAGCTCGGTACAGCTCTTTCAGCTGCCTCTTTGCTTCTTGATACAGCATGGGTCCGTGATTGGCGCTGGTTCGGATTCAGACCAAAGGCTACAGGATCGGGTGAAGGATTTTGGGTTGATGCACTAAACAGAAGCTTGGGCATCTCCGAGCTGCGTAGTCCGACCTCACCAATCAGCAGCCACTCCGGCCGCCTTACACACGATCTCCTTCTGCAGTGAGCTGTCAGGGTGGTCGACTGCGCATCACTGATCAACGTGGCGATAGCCGTGCGAGTTCCCCATCGTCATTACTAGCAGCCGCCGGGATAATTGGTCTTCGGGGCCTTGTAATACATGGTATCTGATTGCAAGGATCACAGTAAAAGCTCAAAGTCCAGGTCAGGCTCCCCTCGCCAATATAAGGCAAACCACACTTCTGGTATTCTCCAGAGTCCCGAAACGTTATGGGGAAACGAAACTGTAGTTCAGCAGCCAGACCGGATGCGACTAGATCCTTTTTGTTCCGAGCACCTCTTCAGTATCATGTTCAGCAACGGCCCTGATCGGATGTTCAACGACTGCTTTCTGCGATTAAACCCCTTTCCAGCTGCACTTATTGTCCCTATCACGCCTCTATTCTTAGAAATGCAATCCGCGAAGTGATGTTCGTGCTGGCTGATGCCACTCTCTACACCCAATGCCAAGTCACACGACATTGTGAATCGTCTCGCCGGTCAAACTGGGTCTCAATGGGGCAGTGCAGCCACCGAATTAAGCTTCCTGGGCAGCCCGACGATCTGAAATACAGGGGTCACCCCACTGCTCATCCAGATTAGGGAGGTCGCCCAGCCGCAGATCGCTCTCATAGTGTCCTCGAGTCACATAGGCACGCCACTAGGGAAGAAAAGCCCCTTCCGGGCCTGTGAGATCTAATTTGAGCCAAGGCCTAGCTCTCCCACCGTCATTCTACCGCCAAGACGCAGCGTTCGCGATCCTGCAAAGCCCAGCTTAGGCAGGCGCTTCTGCAAGATTCCCCTTTGGCCTTTGGAAGCCCTTGAGGTGATAACCCGTCTGTGCCCCTGAGGCGTGGACGGATGGCAGTGACATCATGCTGCTAATGCAGGGACTCAATCCCTTCGTGCGTTGCTGTCAAGGAGCTTGAAATTCAATGGCCAGTGAGAGTAAACTTCTCAACGCCATGTTGATCTTGTCCTTCAAATTTCATGACTTCAAAGTGGAACTGATCCTGTAGGAGGAGGCGATAGTAACATTGGCTCGTTAAATCGTCATGAACTTTGCCAGGAATAGAATCGAAGCATGGAGTCTCGGCCATGCGCCAATGGAGCACATGTGAGCGCTCCGTGGGCCAAAAGACGGCCAGTAAAGATGTCGTGAAGCTAAAGGTTTGTCTTCATGATCATTGAGCTTCAGGACTCAGAGTATAAATTAAGGACTTTTCGCTTCTTCATTCCATCTTTCCTGTCTCCCTCATCTTCATCACTAGCTCCACACACATCACAACAACTACCTTGAAGCTTCATTAGAGCTATCTTCATCCTCATCTTCCATCCTTTCCTCCAAGCAATCACCCAATCTATAACCCGCCTCAGCAACCATGAAGACCTTCATCGCTTCCGTCCTGGCCCTCGCCCTGGCCTCTACCTCCGCTGCCCAGGAATCCTGGACCAGTCCTGATGGTACGGGCAATGTCAAGGCCGAGATTGGCGATACCATGATCGACTTTGGCTCGACTCCTCCTTGGGTGACCCTCAACGCTATTATGGAGCAATGCTCCAACCTCGGATGCCCCGCAGAAGGTGCCGTGGGCTACCCGACGACCATTATCCGAACGCCCGCCGGCGTCGATACCCTGGTCAACCTGCACGTGTCCGGCTCTTTCAACGACCCCGGCGAGCCCGGCGACAAGGCCCATCTTGTCGAGATCGCCAGGTCAGTGCTCGCCTCCAAGCACGAGATGGAGGCGAGCGTCATCTACCAGCCCGGAACCTGCCAGCAGACCAGGGACGGCTGCCGCTGTAAGTCTTCATGAAAAAGTGACGGGTCTTGTACGTCAAGCTAACACGCGAACTCCCAGACAGCGAAGACCCCAAATTTCTCGACCAGTACCGCGCCTCCAACGCCGTCATTGTTCGATTTGAGAGCGACAAGCCTGGTCAGAGTGCAGACATCAACATCAGCTTCTCGCTCGAAGAGGCGGCTGAGACGAGCGGCATCTGCGGCGCTATCATGAGTGTTGCTGGCGCTGTTGCCGCCACCGTTTCTTCGCTCGCCCCTGTTGCGGGTGTCGGCTTCGCTCTTGCTTCTCTTGGCTGTGCTCTGGGCTAGATGGCCTTAATTTCCATGGACCATGAGCCTTTGCGTTGGTAGTAATATCCAGCCCGAAGTTGTCAGGGTGACAGCTCCTGTTACTTTACCGTCGCGATATGACGGACGGCGCCATTTTTCTTCTGGTTACATAGCGATGTTTAGTAGCGTATCAATTTTGATTTATCAGGCATCGCCATCAGTGACTACCTTACCTTGCCTACCTAGGTATGTACCTATGCTGTGGACGTATTGTCAGGGCCCAACTGCGAACCGCCTGTGAAACAAGAAAGGTGGACCCGCTGCCCACGGGCCGCAGGCACTGCGGGGCTAGGGGCCCGCTATATAACAGCTGCGGACAGCCCATTTCCCTGCGGAGGGAGGGCAGATTTCAAACGTTCTACACCAATAGACCTATGAGCTCACTGCGGAGCGCACTATTGGAAGACCTCTTCACTCTACCTACGGATACGCCCGACAACAGGTTTCCGGGCAATCAGAGTGGTCGAGGATCCACAGGCACTAACTAAGGTACCGTGGATTGAACCCGAATAGCCCTACAAACCGCCTGCAGGTGGGCCCGATTAGCAGTACCTGGAGAATACATGCACATAAGGTACACACCGATTTTAGCCCGTCGACAGCTACGCGACGCACCGTCTGACGCCGCGGAACGCAGGAACCGCGTCTGAGTGTTGCGATACACGACAAAGCGATCGAACGGCGGCTCCCTGAGCCTCCCGCCACCCATTCTTGCCTGAGTATACGCTCGAGCGCTCCCAAAGGTAGATCTCAACAACATGGACGGAGGAACAGCGGCCACCACTCGCCTCGGAGTGATACTCGAGGGCTCACAATCGTGGGATCTATGGAGCCAAAGCCTTCGCTCGTACGCCAAAGAAATGGATGTGGAGGAATATATCTTCGGCAGCGCAACGGCGATCAAACCGGCTTTCCCGCCGCCTGCGCCTCGTTTCCGTCCCCCTCCGCGACCTCCAGAGCCGCGGAACAAGAAGACGATTGACGAGACTGTCCTCTACAATAAGAGCGTCAACGATAAGCTCGCTCTAGGGGCCGAAATTGGCACTCATCCCCCATCCCTCAAGCCCGTTCCAGCCGCAGAATACGACCAAGAAGCCCTAGCAGCCTTTGAGGAGCAGATGAGGGTGTACAAGATCCTTCATACATCATTTGAGTATGAAAAAGAACATTGGATGGTACTCGTCAGCGAGTATGAATGTCGGTTGGCCCAATACGACTGGCTGAAACAGAGACTCAGGCTCGTGAATCATGCCCTTTGGAGCTCTGTCTCCCCGGCCTTCATGTACTTCCTCGTAAAGCACGCAGACGCGCGTGGCAGATATCTGGCTCTCAAGGAACTGAACTCATAGCCCGAAACCACTATCACGTCAGACACCTCGCTGCTCAGCCGTGGAATAAGTAAACAGCAAGGTAGGGAAAATGCGCTGTCAAGCCTTGTCAATTGTGTACGAGTTCATACTCTCCTTTCATTTCATGTCTTTGAATTCTCGTTTACATCATGGATACCGAGAAGCGCATGCTACGAAAACAATCTTAACTCCTTCATCCGCCTTCTTTGCCTTCTCTCAGCAACCGCGAACCCCTAGTACCGGTACCGGAACCCGACCGTCTTCCAGTCCGTCACATCGTCATAGTCCTCTGGCCGCAGCTCTACCTGGTCCACCATGTTGGCCACGTCTCGCGAGTTATTGTCGTCGCCCACGACCTTACCGCCGGCAACAGCACCCGATCCGCCCGCCGTGCCCTCGAAACCCTCCTCGCGCGCGCGCTTCTTGTTCTGCCACTGCAGGTACGTCCTCAGCGTCAGCGCCAGCACGACGACGAGGGAGTAGCAGATCATGATGGTCTGGAACGCCGTGTTGTAGGTCGGAGCCTCGTTCGCGCGGAAGAAGTGCGGCCCGGCAATGTTGCCGGCACAGTAGGCGACGAAGACAAGCGCCGAGACGGTCATCTTCTTGGTGACGCCGCGGTAGTTGCTCTGCACGAGGGACAGGTTGAGTGGCATCGCGCCGGGCCCGCTCGCCAGGAGGAAGTAGGCGAAGAGGTGGATGCCGTCGGGGCTGATGTGCTCGCGGCGGTAGATCATGGCAGAGCCGATGATGCAGGGAGACACGACGCAGACGATCAGGAGGCAGTTCATCTTGCGGTAGCGGCCAGCGAGCCAGCCAGTGCCGGCAATGACGGAGGCGGCGAGGAGCGAGTAGGGAATGTTGATGAGGGTGGACTGCAGGCTGGTGAAGCCGAAGGAGCGGATGACGAGGTTGGCGAAGTTCTGTGTGCCGCCGTTGGGGATCTGGGTCGCCACCTCGAGGGCAAAGATGAGCCACGTCTTCGGATCGATGAGGCACTCCTTGACCTGGTCGAGACGCCAGTGCGTCTTTTCCGTGCTCCCTGTGCCGGCGACAACGACACGGTCGGCGGCGAACTGGCGCTCCTCAGCGTTGAGAAAGCGGGCGCTTGAGATGCGGTCCGGCAGGAAGGTGAAGATGGCGAAGGCCCAGACAAAGGTGCCCAGTCCGAGGATGATGTACATGGCCCGCCAGGGACCCACGACATTGTCAGGGCTGATGTGGCCAACACCGAAGGCCAACAGACTGGCGATGAGGCCGCCGACCGAGTTGCCGGCGAACCAAATGCCGGTTCGGAAGGGGATCTCGTCACGAGTGTACCAGGTCGATGTGAGAAACATGAAGGCCGGGGTCAAGGTGGCCTCGGCGATACCCAGCAGGAAGCGGACCGCGAGAAGACCACCGAAGCTGGTACAAGCGGCGGTCACCGCCACTACTGTGCCCCAGAAGAAAGCGTTGACCGTCAGGTACTTGGCTACAGGCAGACGAGCGATGAGGAGAGAAGTTGGGTACGTCCAGGCGAAGTAGCCAAAGTAGAACATGCTCGACACCCAGCTGTACTGCTGGCCTTGCAGGTTCTGCCCTCCATGTCAGCTATGGCGTTTTGATAATCACACAAAAGGGATACTCACGTTGTCCTCACGCAGACCAAAGACTGAGGCGCTCGACAAGATGGTCCGGTCCATGAAGTTGAACATGTACGTGACAAACAAGACAGGGATGATGAAGCGGTCGATCTTGCGGACCACGCGCTTGGCCATGGCAGCGTCGACATGCTGGCGCTGCTGCTCAGGCTCCTCCTGGGGTCTGGTCTGGCCGTCGGTTGAGCCCATGATTGCTGGTGCAGTCTGCTGGAAACTCTGGTGTCTTTTTGGCGATGTTGGAGACACGAAAAACTGCAGTGAAGATCACGCGGGGTCGAGCCACTCCTTTTAAGACACAGCAACAACACCGCGGATCCCCAGCGTCTTCGGCCAATGGGCCGGAGATCGGCGGCCAACGCTCTTCCTTTCTTTCACTGTGCCAAAGAACCCGACATGAGGTTGTCGCCAAGAGGCGCGTCGCATCCTGATATCTATCATCTGTCCCGTCGCTATCTCGGCTCCGGTTTTCCAGAGGTCCGATCCCAGGCCGGTGTGGAGGAAGGATTCGGCGCTGGGGGAGATAACAGGGGCCTGTCTTACGATTCTAGCGATTAAGGCCGCAGATCAGTGTCAAACACTCCGACACTTCGTACTAGACTCCGCTATGTCGGCCGAGAGGCGTCGAGGCCGATGATCGCTGTCGCCGGTCCTGGCCGACGAACCAGTCAGCGGGCTGACTTTGTCACTTATTGTCTAGGATCCCATCTCGTGCAGAGAGCCGAGCGACGGAGGCTGTGGGGATGGGAGCCGACGGGGTCGGAGGAGTTCCGACGGAGTGGTCAAGCATAGATAAGAGGTTAAGTTACCTTGCACGTGCCATTGCGGAAGGGAAACAAGACGTCGAGACCGAGACTGCATCTGCCGCTCAGCAGATCCTACCACGGAAAAAGGCATTGGAAGAACCAACCAACCTTGGTCTCGCGTCATTAGCTCCGGCACGTATCAAGGTGCGTACTGTCGAAGCAAGCAAAAACACCATGGACGGCCTCGCGATATCCCCCTTCATTGCCGCACTCCCCAAGGTCGAGCTCCACGTCCACATCGAAGGCACACTTCTGCCCTCCCTCCGCTGGTCTCTCGCCCACAAGAATAAGATCCCGCTCCCCTACGCGACCTACGAGGACCTCGTCGCCTCATACGCCGTCTCCCTCACCCACCGCCCCGAGCTCACGGGCCGCACCCCGGGCATCCCGACCTTCCTCGAGGCCTTCGCCGCCGGCTGCGCCGTGCTCGTGACCGAGGATGACTTTTACGAAATGGCCATGTCGTACCTCGCGCGCTGCGCCGCCATGAACGTGCGCTACGTCGAGCCCTTCTTCGACACCCAGGGCCACACGGCCCGCGGCATCCCCGCCGCCACCGTCATGAACGGCTACCTCCGCGCCCAGCGCGACGGCGCCGCGAAGCACGGCGTCCGCTCCAGCTGGATCTACTGCTTCATCCGCGACCTGCCCGTCGACGAGGGTCTCGAGGCCTACGAGGCCGCCAGGCCGTGGGCCGCCGGCACCGTGCCTGGTGGCCGCGGCCTCTTCCACGCCGTGGGGCTCGCAAGCAACGCCTTTGAGCGCCCGCCGCTGCTTTTCGAGGAGGGGTTCCGCCGCGCGAGGCGCGACGGGCTGCGCGTGACGATGCACTGCGACTTTGGCCAGAAGGACACGCACGCGCACGTAGCTGAGGCCGTGTTTGACGTGTGCGACGGCGCGGGGGCGGAGCGCATCGACCACGGGCTGGATGCCGTGGACGACGAGAGGTTGATGGCTGGGCTCGTGGAGCGGGGGATCGGGCTGACGCTGTGCCCGCACGCGTATCACAGGCGGACGGCCACAGAGGTCCTGTTCCCCAAGATCCGAAAGCTGATCGATCGGGGGGTCAAGGTGTGTATCAACAGTGACGATCCAGTGTATATGCATGACGTGTGGGTGGATGGGAACATGCAGAAGGTGTACACGTATTGCGGCTTGAGCAAGCGGGACATGGTGCAGTTGGCGAGGAACGGCGTCGACATGGCGTGGGCAAGTGACGAGGTGTGAGCTGAATGCCGTCAAAGTAGATGAATGAACATGACGTTCTGCATTGCTCGCGGCCAAGGTGGTGGCGTCTGCTAAAGGGCTGGGCGCGTCGGCACGAAGCTTGGTGCCATGAAGCCATGACCCTGTTCAGATGCCCAGTGTCCGGGGACTCGATTCGTTCTGGTTGTTCTATACTTAGTGCTGGTGATCCATGCCGATGTCAGTTCATTGAGATCACTCTGACCTGGCGACTGTTTTGAAGTACTGTAATTATTCTAGTAGATTTATGAGTTGCTGCCCGAGGGTTGTCCATCCGAAACTCCTTGCAAGTAAAACAAATCCCCCCACCACTATTACACGAAATAACACAAGATACACAAGGAACCGGCACAAGCAGCGCCATAGAAACACCTAGTCCTAATCCTTCTTAGGCTTCTTCACGTTCCACTTCTTCACACGGAAAGCCCAGTACGACAGCACGGCAATCGCAATGTTGAAGAGAATGAACGCCCACATGATGCCATAGTTGCGCCACCTCTCGCTGTAGTAGATGTTGCTGCCCGCGAGGTACTGGTCCGCCACGCTGAGCGAGCAGTACCGGCACGACTCGGTGTCCTCCGGGTTCTGGAGAACGCCAGGTGCCTGCTCGAGGAACGGCTGGAGGTATTCGGCGCACGTCTGGCCGGAGGGCGGGCTGAAGACGGCCGTCTCATCAGCTGAGCACGTAACAGGGCGATCATGCAGCTGTGTCGAGACGATACCGGCGACCCAGTAGGTGAAGGGCGATACGCGGTACATGAAGATCCAGAAGCCGGGCAGCTTGTCGGGGGGCTGCAGAACACCGCAGAACGTCAAGCTCATGAGGACCAACAGAGTGACGACGGCGGAGGCTGTCTGAGCGTCGGGGAAGGCAGCAATAGTCATCTGCGCGAACGAGCTGGCGTAGAGGAAGAGTTGGATGCAGAACAAGAGGACGAGGCCCTGACGCGCAGAAGACTGAACGCCAATGATGGGGTAGTAGAAGCAGGCGTAGATGAGGATGGCCGTCACGATCTGGTAGGGGATCTCGACGAGAACGTTGGCGAACATGAAGGCCTTCCACGAGTACGCCTTGCTGGGGCGTTCGCGAACTTCGTACAGTGCGCGCTGCGTGATGAATTGAGGCTGGATCTGTTGGACAAGGGTCGAGAAGATGGTGATGACCATGAAGACGCCGAAAATGACATTCTGCATGCCGGCAAGGGAGCCCTCGGCACCATAGAACGAAAATCCGATGAAGAGACCGGCGGCGATGCCCAGAATAAACTTGGAGAAAATATAGCTGGGCATACGCCAGTACTGCTGGAAGACACGGTACGTGACGGCGTAGAGCTGAGCACTAAAAGGCATGGCGAATTCGGAATGGGCCCCCGCCTCGTGCTCTCCAGCCACTGGCTCGGCTGCCTTCTCGGCGTGGATGCGTTCAATCTCCTCTCGGACGGCCTGGCGCTCAGGGCTGCCTTTCCAAACGCTGTGCCAGTCCTCGCCCTTGGGGTTGGTTCCGTTGTTGACAATCTCGAGCATGTACTCGGCCGGGTTCTCGTCATCGAGACACTTGCGAGCGCCGTTGGTCTCAAAGTACTCGAGGAGCGTGTGCGAGTTCTCGCCAATGTTGCCAAAGTAGACTGTCTTGCCGCCAGCAGCCAGGAACAGCAGGCGATCGAACTGCTGGAACAAGATAGCGCTGGGCTGATGCACCGTACACAGGACAGCCTGACCCGCGTCTGCGAGCTTGCGAAGGAATGCGCAGATGGCCCACGAACTCTGCGAGTCGAGGCCACTGGTAGGCTCGTCGAGGAAGAGAAGGAGCTTCGGCTTGGCCGCGAGTTCAACACCGATGGTGAGGAGCTTGCGCTGCTCGACGTTAAGACCCTCGCCGGGAATACCGACAACGGCGTCAGCAAAGTCGCGCATGTTGAGCATGTCGATAACCTCCTCAACAAAGCTGTGCTTCTCGGCCTTGCTCACAGTCTTGGGCTGGCGGAGATCGGCGCTGAAGCGCAGACTTTCGCGGACAGTCGACGTCTGAAGATGAAGATCTACCCTCAGGTTAGCGCAGGCCGGTTACCAAACTCATAAAATCATCATACCTTGCTGTTGCACGTAGCCGGTCTTGCGCTGGAAGCTGGCATCCAGAGGCTTGCCGTTGACAAACATGTCACCAGTGATGACGCCCATGGTTGTCCTCTGCGCCAAAACATCGAGAAGCGTCGTCTTTCCAGCGCCCGAGACACCCATCAGGGCGGTCAGGGTGCCGGGCTTGACCCAGCCTGAGACCTCGTCGAGGAGTCGTCGCCCGTTACCCTTAATCTCAATGTCGTAGCAGACGTCTCTCCAAGTGAAGATGTCCTTCTGGGGCTCAATCGATCCAACGTTGGCACCGGCCTCCTCCTTGGATCCGGGCTTGACAGCCATCTCCTCGTTAGTAGCGCCACGGTTCACACCGTTCTTCAGGTGGGAGGGGACATGGCCGCGCTGGAAGACGAGAACTTCGGCGGAGCTGCTGGTTGACGAGTTGAGCTCGGTGGCGGCGAAGTAAAGAAGCATGAAAGCAACCAGGAAGGCGATCAAGATGCCAAAGTTGCGCCACACGTGCGAGTAGTAGTATTCATAGTTCGTTTCCATGAAGGCATCGCCACTGACAAATCGCTCTCCAGCGACCGATCCGACAGTCGTGCAGATCCATGAGTTCCCGACGAGCGGGGTGTAAGGCGGGACAATATCAGCGCATTCGTATTGTCGGCCGTGGAACTCATTCGCAATCAGAATTTCGAAGGCGTAGTAGATGGGGTTGATCCAACGAATCCATCCGAACCACGGGTGCATCTGAGGCACGGTGATGACGAAGCCGGTGTAGATGACCAATGCCAGGACCATGACACCAGCCAGCATCATCGCCTGGGAGACGGTTTTGGTGACGGCTGCGAGAGTACGGAAGATGGCACTCATGACAAAGATGGAGACGTACGTGATCAGGAAGAACAGGAAGAAGTTTCCAGGTTCCTGTCGCAGCCCAGCCAGGAAGTAGAGCACGATGTTGAAGATAGTACAGGTGACGAACTTGATCGGTATATCGGCAACGATTCCGGCGATCGCTTCGGCCGCAGGATGATAGAAGGCGTACGATGCGTGCTTTTCGACAATTGGACGTTGGGCATACAGGCTGTTGATTTCAGAGATGGCAGTGAGAGCGTTGAGCAGAATGGCTTGGAACAGGACGGATCCTTTACTGAAGAGACCAGCAGTATTGTCCGGGCTCTGGTGGAAGACGGAACCGATGATGAGGGCCAGCACGAGATTCATGACCGCGTGACTCGCCGTTGCGGATATGTCGTTCCAGATGCGCTGATACGCTCGTTTTGTGGTGAGCTTGACCTGCATCGCGAGACTGATGGTGTAGGGCGACTTGGGGCGGACGTGCTTTGACTGCCTGGTATTCTTCTTCTCGCGCATCTCGGAGATGGTCTGGCCATGGGCATCAATCGGGAACTCCTGCTGGTGCTCATCGATCTCGGCGCGCAGAGCGGCGAACTCTGGGGACTCAAGCCAGTACCGTTCGAATTCCTCGGAGGTACGCGGGACCTTGCTCTCCATGCCGGGACGCGCCTTGCGTTCCTGGGGGTTGGTGACAGACGTGAGGAAGTCGCCAGTGGTCTGGCGCTGCGGGCACTCCCAGCCCATCCTCTCAAAGTACGACTTGGCATCGGTAGCGCGGCCGAAGAAGATCTCGCGGCCCTCGTAGAGAACAACAGCCTTGTCGAAGAGATCGTAGATGGCCTGACTAGCCTGGTAGATGGCGACAGCATTGGCAGAGCCAGAGAAGTCCGAGGCGAGCCTCAAAGACTGGACGAATTTCAGAGCCGTGGCAGAGTCAAGACCGCGAGTGCTGTATCATGATGTTAATGTCACTGATCCAAACAGAATTATGTCGGGCGTTGGTCTTACCTGTTGTCCCATGCAGCCATGGGGGATCCGGCGAGCATCATCTCCGAGATACTGACACGCTTCCGCTCTCCGCCAGAAACGCCACGGACAAAGTCGTTGCCGACTTTGGTGTTGTAGGTATGGCTGAGACCACAGACAGCCATGACAATCTGAGCGGAACGTTTGTGGTACTCTTCACGAGAGATGCCGTGGATGCGGTTGGATGGTGTGCGAACGGCAGCCGCAAACTCGAGAGTCTGGCCGACCGTCAGATGGGGGAAGTGCTTGTCGACCTGGGAAATCTCATGTTAGTATACCTCGTGCGAGCATGAGAAAAAGAAGGCGTTCTCACCTCCTGGTTGTAGGTCGTCTCGCCCTTGAACTCCTTAATCATCTCCTTCTGGGGAATTCCGTTGTAGTGGATGACGGACTTGTCGTCCATGCTGAGCCCGTGGAGTTGACCAGTGATGGTCTTCAGCAGGGTGCTGCAGCCGGAGCCGGGGCGACCCAGCACGATGAGCAGCTCTCCGCTATTCAGAAGGCCATTGAAGCTGTGAAGAATCGGCTTGGGCTCCTTCTTTGCGAAGCTGAAGTGCTCGCCCAGCCGCAACGGGGCTTGAAGATACGAGCCCACAGTCTGCTGCAACTGCAGAGCGTCGCCGGTGCCTGAAACGCTGAGATCCTTGAAAGCAACGCCAGCTGATTTCAAGCTGATGCCCTCCTGCTGCAGGACGCTCATGGTAGTCTGCAGCCACTTCTTGAGATCGAAGGACTTGCTTGTGGGGTCCATGGCCGGATCGCCATCGCTGTCATAAGGCGATGTGACTCGGTCTTCCGGCACTGAAGCCATAGACTGCCTTCGCTGCTGCGACATGGCTGTGGCGATCCTCCGCAGCTCCCTCCTGTCGCCCTCCTCCATGATGAGGGTGGAGTCGCGACGAGTGAGGCCATTGTCGTCCACATCTGTGGCTCCGCTGTGAGAGTGCTTGTGGTTCGCCCGGCTGGAGGAGGTAATGGGCATGAAGGCGGTCTCAGTAGGCGAGTACTGGTCGGAGTCACGGATCGGAGACTCCTCGCGGGCCGGCTCGTCCGCTGGCGAGTGCCCGTTCATGATGGCGGTGGTGATGTTAACTGCTGAGTGTGTACCGATTGTGTCTCTCGTATCTAGACAGGTATTGAGTGTTGTTGAGGTGAGTGTCTTGGGTGTATAAGAGAGAATGGCGTTGCAAGTGAGAACAGCCGGTTGTGGAGGGGGGAGAATAAGCTTTGTATCAACGGGCAGAAGCTCGAATACATAAAGTACGGCACCAGGCGCCTCGGGAAGTCCTTGGATGCCGAGTGGAATGAAGCCATTACCTCCCCTATTGTTTGCGGACTTAAAGGAGGTACGCCGCAAGTCAAGACAACAACGCCCCGGGCCTCCGCTCGCTCAGCGCTACAGAACCAAGGGCCGGGTGGGGAGCGTCCTGAGAGGTCGCGGAGAGTTGCTGGGCGCCGCACATGTCGTCACCCTGCATCCAGCGCGGTAGTGTAAGCATACTAGAGAACAAATTTCGAAGCTGTGGCCCAGTCCTGACGCGTGCCTGGGGATTGAGTTCAGTCTCGGGGTGCTGTTGCGTGCCGAAAGCGTCCACTCGGCGAGATGTCTTGGGACCTTGCCGGGGTCTGGAACAGTTTAGCATGACCCCAAGGGTCCCCAGCGCGGCCCTAGCGAGGATCCCAGAGGTGGGTGACGGTGGGCTAGGTGGGTTAGCTGACTGGCGCCGTCGGGCATGAACCCACCACTCCCCGCTGGGCTGGGTGTTGGAATGCCGATGCCCGCGGCAAAGCAGATGCTTGCTAATAGATGCTTCCGGATGGTCTGGCAGACGCTCCCTACAGTCTGAACGAGCCGGGTTCTAAGTAAGCTCATACCTGACCCTTGCAGGAGGGCCGTCCTTCGATTGACGCCGTTCGTGAAGATAGCTAGGCCAGCCTGCGCCAACGCGCATCAAGCTTCTTTCCCACTTCTCGCACTCAAATCCCATTGTCCCTCGTCTGAGTTGGGCACGAGCGTTGAAATGACGTGGTCTCACCCATCTCCCGAAAGCGAAGGTCCCCAGTTAAAATCTTGTAAGGCGAAAAAGGGCTGAGGCGTGGACAGTGTGATCTCATGGTCGAGTCAGTGGGTGCAGAGTCGGGGCGCCGGAAGCGACCGAGAGCGCCGGGGTTGCCTGTGTTGATCCTCCCGCGTTGGCAGACACCCTCGTCAGTGCGAAAGGCGAGCGCTTAGGTCAGCGGTAGGCGAGTCGACTACCGGGAACGGTCAGTTGACGGGCCCCGTGCTGGCCGTCGCAGCCACTGAACAGGCGTAAAGTTAGTCCGACTCTATGCTCCGTCGTCGGTGTGGCCCACCACGGACTCGTACAGTTGGGTTTGTTCCGTGAAGACAAAAGGGTCTTGAACGGTTACGACGGCGACACGGCGACACGGCGGTCCGACACCGATTCCCGGTCGTCTGCCGTAGCTGGGAGAAACACGTCGGGGACAGTGGTAGTTGAAACTCCCCGACTGTCCGTCTTCGTCGGCGCGGCCGTGATGACATCGAAGCCGGCGAGTTTTCGGGTTCGTTCAGGGTCGCTCAACGGTGTTCGGATTCGGTCTCGTTCGTTGTACAGGGCGACGCATACATTCCAATGATTAATGCTGATCGGTTGCCTGGCGGCCAGTCAGACACCTGTTCGATTGGCGCAGTAGGCAGCGTAGCCATTCTTCGATGGGCCATGATGAAACTCGTCTCGATGAAGCAATTGTCTGCAGTTTATTGAGCCTGATGGGCTCCCGGTGATGCGATACCGACGTTGATGCATCTGGAGGCTGTGATGACCAGGGTGGGTGGTGGTGGCTGTCAGGTGCCGCGTCACCAGTTCTCCCAGTGGATTGCGGACTGGTCTGACCTCCCGACATCCATCCTGAGTGGAACCCGCTTAGCTAACCAACTTGACCATCCACGCACCCCCAAGACACCCCGATCACTGCCCCTTTCGCCCCTGACTAGGCCAGGTACCTGGAACACCCCAATACTTCCAACTGAACGGTCGACATCACAACACCCTGGACAAGATGTGTCTCACGAACTGTGCTCACATGCCATCTAATATGCCTTGAGATTGAAATTCTTGGCAGCAATGACTATTGTTCGGCAAGGGTCCCAATTGCAGGTGGGTAAGAGGCACGTGAAGCATCATACCTTACATGAGGTACTTACGGTAGATGAGCGACTTTCCCAGGGTACTTGGGCACATGGGATGTGAATTCAGTCTGTCTCGAACAATGTTTTTGTTTGCTCAGCGAGGAATAGAGTAAAAAATTGGTGCCGGTCATGACGATCGTGGAAGGGTCCCATATCGCGATGTAGTCTGCCGCACGATGTGAAAGAGCTTTCTCTCCTAAGGTAGGAAATTGACATTGATATGTGCGGGCAGGTAGGTTTTAAGTAAACAGTATCAAAAATAATGCTATACATCTCACACGGCTGCAGGGACTGCCGAGGCAATATGCAGCTGTTCGCTGGCAGCTTCTCCTTTACCACGATGTGATGTGGCATTTCTTGACCTCCAGTATACCCACAGCCTGTCTGCACCAATCTGACGTGCAGTTCATCTGCACGCAACGGAGGTGGTAAGATGCAGGACGACGCGTTTCTCCCTTTTTTCCCTTTCCCCCTTCCACTGCTGCGAGTGACACGAGCGCGGGGGTGAGGCCTCCTTCACCCCGCCCACTGCGACTGCGACTGCCCCGCGGCGCGATTTGCAGACCACCAAAAGCTCTCCGTCCAGCTTCGCCCAAAGAACCAGGCATCGTGCTATCCTTTCCTCATAATTTCCTGCCATGTCGCTCTTCGACCTGGCTGCCAAGTTTGGCGGTCTCAGCACCCAGGAGTCTGACGATCACGAAGGCTACACTGGTGCGCTCCCCCCGGCCTGACCCCATCTCAGTCCGGACATCGTCCGATTTTGCCACGATGGGCATTCTCGTGTACTGACTCAAGATATCAGGGCCCAGAGACTACGGCTACACCCACACCTCCGACTACGAAGGCGGCTACGACGGCTCTCCGCCGACCGGATACCCCAGTGGTCCCCAGCAAGGACAGGACGAGTATAGAGAGCAGCACGAAGGCTACGGCACGAGCGATCCGACGCGAGCATCTGGTCAAGAGGGTGCGTACGCCGCGCCACCCTCGGCAGACGAATATCATCCGCAGCAGTCCGACTTTGACCGTGGCGACCGTCCAGCCTCGCCGCCTCTGCCGGAGGGGTGGATCAAGCGTTTCGACGAGCGCCATGGGAAGTGGTACTACGTAGACGAGACGACGGGCACGTCACAGTGGGAGCCCCCGAAGCGATCGTTCGAGCATGACGGGGAGGAGGACCCGTCATCGCGACACGGTGCGCATGCGTCGCAGGAGCAAGTCTACGATGCCCATTCCGGCGCTGGCGAGGCCGCTGGCTACTATGCGGGACATCAGTATGGACAGAACGCGCCCGCGTACGGGCAGCACTCGGCAGAAGATCAGTTTGGCCAGCGTGGCGGCGCGCCATACGGCCAGGAGTACTATGATGGTGAGCAACAGAGATCCGGCGTGGAAGAGGAACGCAAAAGTAGTGGCTACGGTGGCGCTCTCCTAGGCGTAGCTGGTGGCTTGGCCGTTGGGGCACTGGGCGGAGCGCTCATCGCGAATGCCATGGGTAAGTTGCATCCAGACCACTCTGGCCTTGACCTGCTGTGCAACGATTCTGATAGCTTGAACAGGTTCGGATTCGGATGCGGAGGTTGAGGAGGCCCCTGCCGAGTACGCCTACAGATCGTACGAGGAGCCGGCAGATGAGTACCTTGGCTATCATGCAGATCCCGAACTTGAGGTCGACCGCGGTGTTGTAGAGGAAAAGGACGAAGAGAGTGCGTCATCCGGTTCGGATGAAGAGGAGCCAGAGGAGGACACCAAGTCTACGGATGAAGAAAACGAGGAAGAAGAAGAGGTCGAGGAAGAAAGAGACGATAGTGAAGATGGAAGCTCGCATGGGTCTTCGGGCTCTGGTTCGGACGAGGGCTCTGGCCAGGAAGATGAGGATCTCGGGTATGCTAGGAGTGGTGATGAGGAGCCCGGCGAGAGGTACTATTACGACGACGAGTGATGATCAACGACCGCGACATTATACCCAACGAGCACAGCATCCCACACCTCTCGGGTTTATTTCGAAACGACATCTAGATAAGTCCCAGCTGACATTTGTTTTGTGTTCCGGATGTATGGATGGTCGGATTATTAAGTGACTAATTTTGGGGGTTGAGAACCGCGCCCGCGGCGAACCCAGAACCAAGCTGTCTTCTGGGACCTAAGATAATTGGAAATGGCGTTTCCCTTCGTTCTTTTGGGCTCTATATACTCTATACATGTATCCTGAATATTGAATGTGGTGTTACGACAAAAGTCATTTCGATGGGCATTATTTATGCGGCAAGCTGTGTAACTCAGAATGTGTGAATCTGGTCTTTCCGGTATCCCAACTGCTGCAAAACTCCTGGCGTGCCCCTCTTGCCTACCAAGGCTGCTTCCATCGCCGGCGGTCCGCACACGTACACTTTTGATGCATGATCGCCGTCGTATGGTGCTACCTCTTCCAACAATGCCTTTGTGACGTGGCCCTTTCGCAGAGACGAGCTTGGATCTGGTCGACTGACCGTGTAAACGGCCTTGAACCGGCCCGGAAACTCTTTTTCAAAAGCATCAAACTCCGCCTTCAGCAAGGCATCCGCATCTGTGCTGATACCGAACACCAGTGTCACCTTCGTCTTGTCCTCGGGATTCCGGAGGATTCCTTGGGCGAGTTGGTAGACAGGGGTTACACCAGCGCCACCTGCGATGAGGGTGACGTGTGGCGCGGTATTTGGTTTCCACACGGGGCCCTTGAGAGCGGCAGCGAAAAGCAGCTTGTCGCCCGGAACTAACGAGTGAAGATGCGTACTCTGCTTGCCGTCTGGGTACTGCTTGACGAGCAGTTCAAGGATGCCAGGCTGATCTATAACGCTGTGAGCAAATGCGCACCTGGTTAATTGCTGGTTCATACCTGATGGGCTGATTGGGGTATACGGTCTCGCGACCGGGAGCCATCGTCCCTTTGGCCATGACATGGTCAGAACGGCAGCTGTCCGATGTCAGTCTTCTTTCGTGCCCTTCATTCGCGCTCTTCCTGGTGCGACCCACATGTGAGCGATAGCCCGCTGACTGCATCCTCGCTTGGTAGTCTGAATTGGAGGCGCTTCGTGTTGTGGTTGACCTGCACACTGCTCTCGAGTGGCAACGAGACGAATGCCGGGCCGCTGCCAAAAGCTTTCGGAGGAGCTCCCGACTCGGCATGCGCATTCCCAACAAGCATCCTCGAAAAGATGCCGACACCAATGCCGCCGATGGCAAGGGTAGTGATGGCTGTCACGGGCCTGATCTGACGCAGTGCAGACGATGTCATTTTGAAGATTGGATAGTGCTATGCAGAGAAGCAAATGTAGAATGACCGAGCCGGATCGTAGGGCTGAATATAATAGCACCCGGCCTTCATCGGACTTCGGGCAAGTAGCCTGGGGTGCCGCGCGGCGGACTTCGGACATTTGACGAGAACATCAGGCCGGCATTAAAGTGGGTCCTTTCTTCGGTCTGCCGATGGAGATGAAAATCGTGCGATGCGAACAGTTTGCGGTGGAGACCATGGCTGAGACAAAGCTGTGAGTTCACGGTGGGAATAAATTTTCTCTGAATCCCTTCAATCTTCAAGTAAATAGGGCCATTGCTACACCGGTGTGTAGGTACATGATCACCTCAAAACAGAGCTAGTGCTCCATAGGCAAATTGCTCCGCTAGTTCCCTAGGTAAGAACAGGTCCAGTGCAGACTGTTGTATGCCACTGGTCTCCGTCTTAAAGACCATCATAAACTCTTTCCCGCGCTGTGATTGAGGTCAAACGTCCAGCCCTACGCATCAGTGCGAGGCTGGTAAGGCTTCAGACAGTCAGTAATAGCTTCCCCCTGGTGAACCTGGAGACATACCAGAGGCTTGGGAGGGGCGTCGATCCAAGCAGCCATTTGGTATTGCTGATTGTGGCTGGCAGTCAAGCCGAGGTTGTACTTCTGGCCACCGACATAGTTGAAGATGAAGTTCATCGGGAAGCCAGGGTCATACGGCGACGCATCGTGAATTGCCGCAATGTCCTCTTTGGAAAGCTTTATGCGCAGGGCCTCAGGGATCGCTTCCACGTGAGCAATTGTGTTGACACCCACGATGGGGAAGACGTAGGGAGACTGGTGGAGGAGGTACGCTAGGGCCTGTGTGGTCGATAAGTTCAAGTCTTCTTCCGGGGAGAATGATCGGTAAATGCACTCACAATTGCCTGCAGGGTAGATTTCTTCTCCGCGGCCAACTTCTCGAGAGCATCACAGACTGCCACTGCAGGTGGAGCTTCGTGCCCCTTGCGAAGGTCTGGATTCTCTTCCACTTCCTTCCTCTGCTGAGCAGATAGCAATTGGCCACCACCGAGGGCTGCGAAAGGCACAATGGCGAGGCCTTGGTCCTCGCACATGGGAATAATTTCTCCCTCCATGTCTCTATGAGCCGCGTTCCAGCGTCCTTGGTATACGGAAAAGGGAGTCAGGCCATTGGCACGGGCGACTGCGACGTGTTAAGAATACAATGAACTCGTGTCACAACTCGTGTCGCGACTCGTGTCCCAGGGGCGATGAAGATAACTTACAAGCGTTGGCCTTGACGACAACCCACGCCGGCGTGTCGGATACGCCAAGATAGAGAACCTCCTTGGCCATGACATGCGCATGCAGGCCCCTCATCACCTCCTCTACCGACGTGGCAAAGTCCCACCAATGTACATAGAGAATGTCGATGTAGTCAGTTCTTAACTTCTTCAGGCTTTGTCGAACCGAAATATGCATGCTCTTTGCCGAATTGCCGGTGAAGTTGCTCTGGAATGGCTCTTTCGCGGCGTTGTAGGCGCGAAACCCGGCGGTGTACTTGGTCGCGATGACCATCTGATCACGGACGTCGCGTTTCTCCATCCATTCGCCGATGAGAGTCTCCGACTGCTCGGAGTTGTACACGTTGGCAGTGTCGATAAAGTTACCGCCGAGGGAGTAGAACTTGTCGAGCAAGTCGAACGGCGCATCGCTCTTGCCAAAAACGGAGCTCCAAGAATCGCCAATACTGATGCCGCCTAGGCACAGCGGAGAAACTTTAACCGCAGCGTTGGGTGACAAGATGCGATGGTACCCCAGAAGAGAGGAAGGCTTGGCCGGGGGCTGGAACATAGACATGGCGGCGCGCGGGCTGGTTTGGTTTAGTCTGGCTCGAGGCAGATTTTCGAAAACTGTATTGCAAAAGGATTTGTAGAAAGCAGTACCTCGCAAGGTTTGGAATACCTCATCAAAGCACGAGATGCCGTGGGCATTTATATCATGATTTCTCTACGAGCGCTCATGATACCAGCCTGTTCTCCACACTTTTCTCCTTCGAGCTAGCTGCCGACGATGGTGATCGTGAGTCGGAAAGCTCTTGGAGTGGAGAAGGTCCCACGCCATGACAGCCAAACGGAGAATTGTGGCACACACGCTTGTGTCTTCAAGCAGGTGGAAAGTCCGTTGTCTCCGTAAAGTCCGACAGCAAGTTCTCCAGCAGACCCAACAACCAGCCCGACCGGATTTCTGCCGCCAAAATCAACATGATGGAGATTCAAGGCAAGATTTGAACATAAATGGGCTTGGGGCAGGAGCCTTGTACTTGGCAATGCCTACTGGGACGACTACCGAAGCTTTGCACCTTTGTACTTTGCTGGTAGTAGGTATAAGCTTTAGTTTCTGTCTCCCAGTTATGAGGTATCTTGACTCATGATTACTGAAGGATTCAGCCAAGATACTAATCTTTCTACCTCTCACACATGTAAAGTATTTGCCCTCTTGTCTCATGGTCCTTACTCTCGCTTCAGCCCAACCCTGCCAACACCCCTCAGCCCCCAAATGCTGATGAAGCAGGCCAGTAGCTGCAGCCCGAAGCAGACCCAGAAGACGACTCGGTAACCAGCCATGATGGCTTCCGGCGACTCCTTATCCTCGATGGATGAGTTGGCGGTGACCCTTGTCGAGGTGACAGCCATGACCATGAGACCCACAGAGAAGCCAAACTGCGCGACGGTGTTAAACACCGCACCGGCTAGTGCCTGTGTTCCCTCGGAGAAGGCATCTGTTATGATCAGATTTGCAACTGTGAAAATCACTGGACGATGTGTTAGCTTCCTAAGTACAATGTCGACATTCAATAGGGGCATACCATCGACGCTGAAAGGGCAAGTTAACACGGCCCAGAACGCTGCGACCCAGTAGTTCCAGGCTGGATTGATGAGAGCCATGATCAAAGGGGCTATGAGCGTCAAGATTGACGAGCCTGTGATGAGCTGGCTGGCATTGATCTTGTGGACGAACAGACCCGTGAACAGATTGAGGAGGATACCGACTATCACCTCGGGGAAGAAGCGGATCGCGGCGTCGAGCGCCGTTAATTGCTGGACTTCTTGGAAGCTGGAGAGACTGGTCAGCAGAAGTCGTGCGGGGCTTGGGGTGAATACCACGTACAACAGACTGAGAAAGTACTCAACGCCGTTGAGCACGGCGTGGGCAAGGAAGACCAAGACACAGACGGTAGTGAATGCTCTCTTGCGCCACAGTGAGTTAGGAATCAGGGCAATTCGGCCGGACTTCTCGCGGAAGTGCATCCATAGCACGAACGACGCGGCAGACACGCCGGCAACACAGAGCATAGCGATGTTCTCGGCATGCTTGGCCTTGGACATGTTCCCTGTGATGACGCTGCGGCATCGTTAGCGGCGTTTTCTAGGATTTAAATGGGCGTCAGGCGAAGATCATACGCGAGGACATAGGAGACGATTCCCAGGGAGGAGGATATCAACGCGGCGCCGAACCAGTCAATCTCGCGGCCGAATCGCGACCAAGAGAACTCTTCTCGGGGTGTGTCCTGCGGCAACAGCCAGATGCTCACGACAAACAACAGGGCCATCAGTCCGGCCGTGAGGTAGAAGGAGAACCGCCAGCCAACGGACGTGTCCACAACAACACCGCCAAGAATGAGTCCGACAGAGAAGCCGAGAGGCTGACTTAGGCCGACACATGCGAATCCGACGTTCCGTTGGCGGCCAGCGACAAAGTTATTGGTCAAGATGCTGATTGTCGTTGGCAGGCACAAAGACATGGCAACGCCCTGGAAGGCTCGGAAGAGAATGAAGCGGATGCCGGTGTCCGCCACGCCGGCTGCGAGGGTGAACACGGAGAGGAGGAAGCACCCGGCAAGGTTGATGTTGCGGTTACCGAGAAAGTCGGCGACGGCGCCGGCAATGACCAGGCAGCAGGCACTGGCAAGACTGGAGACACATCAGCGGGGATACGACAAACGCAGATGCTCCTGCGGGGTCAAGAGTTGTTCATACGGAAACACAGATGCAGGCCTAGAAAAGCTCGTGTTAGCGACGTACCCAGCCGGAGGGGGGTTGTTGAAGAGAACTCAGAAGACGTACCAAAGAAGCAGATGGGACGGCAGGTTCAGATCTCGAGAGATAGCAGGTAAAGAAATGGTCACAAGCCCGGTGCTCATGCTACCGACAAATGTGACGCCAGTCAGAATACCGATCACCCACGCCGCCTTGGCCTTGGACTCGATCCGTACTGTTGCTGGGTCATCGATCTCGAGCGTCGACTGTGGTCGCGTGATCACATCTGAGGCTATAGGCGGCACGCCGTCGTCAGAGGAAGATGAGAATTGCCGAAGTACCGACGGGGCTTTGGCCATCCATCTCCGAATGTGACTAGCTGTTGGGGCGATGATGTTGATTGACGAGCCGGTCGACTCGTTCGCAGCGAAATGGCTGCTGGACATGACTTGAGCCATTATGCGGTCACGATGAGGCTGGCCCGAAGATGTAGGGTTCGTCGCGTGGTATGAGACTGGTTTGGAAAAGAAACAGCAATATTGCTGACATTGGTTTGCTGGTCTTTTTGAGGGACAAGCGGTCAGATTATTGAACGGTCTTCTCACAGAGAGTCGACCTGTGCCTGTGATGGCGACTGGCAGCGGACGTACTAAATTGTACTGAAGGCGAGCATCCAAAAGTTCCATCCGCTAGTACTCGTACGGCAGGCCCATGTCATCTGTCAACGAAGGGCGTGCGCTACAATTAGATGGAGCGGCCGAGACCAACCGAGATGGACCTCTGTGCAAGGCTGTAGGCGCAATTGGCGCCAATGAGGATTTTCATCTGGGTGGTCCTGCAACATACCGGGTGCCAGATGGTATTCGGGGCCTTCCAAGTATCCCGACTTTACGCTCAGGTACCGGTGAACAGGGAGGGTGTGATGGCGTGGCAGGGCTGGATTCAGGCCAGTCGAAGGTCCCCACTTCCCGCCTGCCATTGCAGAGGCTTCGGCCCCTCTGGTCGCCCACGAATCCTTCCAGTGATAATGTGCTTGGAGCGCTATTGTGCATGGACTCGCCGTCCTGACTGCTATCAGTTCATCACCAGCTATGTGTCTCAGGCGGACGGCAGCCCCATGAGCCGGAGACTAGATGTGACTCTCGTTCGAGAGACCTCCCAGAGTGAAGGGACATCGATTAGGGCACCGGGCCCAGCGATCTGGTTGACACATGCTTGGCGATGGTCCGACATTCCACGTGGCCCAGAGACAAACTCAGAACTCAAGCGACGGGATGCCAAATAGCGTTCCTGCTTCGCAAGTATGGACTAGAGTGCATGACGGCCGGGCGGTTGGTCGCAGTTACGTTGCTTGACATCACTTCTCCCCATCAACGTCGCGACCGGGGTTCTCAGTATCCCCTGATTGAAGATCTTCTCAAGCCAACGTAAGTGCCGCTTGTCGCCTCTTCTACAGGTAATATAAGCGGCAAATTCAAGCCGAACTGGGCCCTGGATTCTGGCGAAAGGCCACAGCTCCTTGCTGCACTTCTCGCGCCTCGTATCTCGCACTTGGCACCTCATTCAGAAAAACCTAACCTCCTTGCGGCTGGGCTGCACCACTATTACCCGCCGGGGGAATTGACGGGCGTTTCATTTATTCCGGAAAGGCATCACATCGCCGCCCATGTGCAAGGATGGTTTCTGTCGGCTTTTGCATCAGGACCGAGATCATGGAACGGAGACAACTCCATTTGACGTGGGAGCTTTTGTGCAGGGCGGTCTGGGCGACCTTCTCCAATAACGCCATGCTGGTATGGAACCACAAGAAACGGGATGCACATCTGTACCTCCAGGCAAGTCCAACAAAAGACAGAGGTTGAAATATTGACGACTAGCCGTAGAGGTCATGCAATGAACTTATTTCATGGCTTTCCAAGCCTCAGCCCTACAGCCACCCTTTTATCACTTGGCAGCAAGATCGATCAGTCGGGGGTAGTATCGATTCTTAGCGAGGACAGGAACCAAATGGGATAGGTAATATCCGCCGGAGAACACTACTTGACTCCTCGAGGTCGGCCGGGAGGCGGAACGAAGCTTGAGCTACCTAACATTTACCCCACACAAGCCGCACAAGCCGCAGGATGCAGCCCCTTTCGAAGCATCTCGCAAATTGCTCGGCGCTAGCAAAGGCGTTGACTTCTGAAAATGGACGGCGGGCTTCAGTATCCATGCCAAATCCTTAAGAGGAAATGGAACTTGCCGGGAGCAGCGGAGCCTTACTTTCAAGCCGATAATGTAAATATCAGCGAGGGATAGACGGTTGCCGAGGATGGGCTTCTCCCAGCGCTCCAGGCAGGGGTCGTTCTCATCGCCGCCCTCGCCGAAGGTGCATCCCTTCAGGGCCGCAAAGTCCTTGGGCGCCTGTCTGCATCTTGTCCAAATCACCATTCCACTTTCTGCCTTTCCGGCTTGTCGATCCATTCGCTCTCTACTTGTTCGTTTCCCGCAATGAAGGCTACTGCTAGCATCCTTGTTGCTCTCCTGGCAAGCCTTGCCGCCTCGCAGGCCGTCGTTGGCAAGGCGGAGGGATTCGTGCTGGCGTTACTGGCGGTGGGAATGCCAAAGCCGAGTACCCTAAGGACATCAATGAGCTCAAAACACTCCTGACATCCACCGGTGCCAAGGTCATCGTCCTGGATAAGACATTTGACTTCACCGAGTCTGAGGGTCAAGAATCCGGCACCGTATGTGCCCCTTGGGGGACCGGCGACAAGTGCCAGCGAATCATCCAGTCGGACTGTGGGAGCAGTCCTTCCAGTAAAGCCACATGGTGGAAGGCGGCCCGGAACCCCATCGACGTCAAGTCCGACAAGACAATCCTCGGGGTCGGGAACAAAGGTGTTATCAAGGGCAAGGGTCTACGCTTTCGTGAAGCTAAGAATGTCATCGTTCAGAACATTGCTGTCACGGACCTGAACAGCAAATACGTCTGGGGTGGCGATGCTCTCTCTTTCGTCAACTCGGACCTGATTTGGATTGAACACGTCACTGTCAGTACACTCAGACCCCAGAAAAGTGATTTAGGACTGTATTGATGCTTCTTGCAGACAGCACGCCCCGGCCGCCAGCACTACGTATTCGGCTTTGAGCCCAGCCATCGCATCACCCTGTCGAACAACTTCATTGACGGAAATTCACCCTACTCCACCGGCTGCAACGGCTACCATTACTGGAACTTTGAGATGGTCGGCCACGATGATCAGATCACCCTCAAGGGCAACTACATCGTGAAGACAGCCGGCCGAAGCCCAGCTCTGAGTTTCAAGACGCTGCTGCACGCCGTCAACAATGTGTGGGAGGATAACAACGGCCACGCACTCGAAGGTGGCGAACCTGAAGCCCGCGGCATCTACGAGGGCAACGTATTCATCAACGTCAACTCCATGGTTGCCACCTACAAGGGTCGTCTCTTTTCCTCCCCGGATGCCACCACCAACAAGCAGTGCCAGACCGCTCTGGGCCGGCCCTGCCAGGTCAACTTGCTACAGAATTCCAAGGGTGCCTTTTCTTACAAAGACACCTCGTTCTTCAACGACTTCAAAGGGCTTACAATTGCTTCGGCTGTTTCCGCTGCAGATGCAGCCAAGTCTGTGCCCGCAAATGCTGGCACGGGCAAGATCAAGGCTGCTGGAGCTCCATCCCGGGCCCCGGCCCCGGTTCCGGCTCCTGTGCCCGCACCGGTTCCTGCTCCCTCACCTGCGAACCCAGGATCTGGATCTGCCTCCGCTTCTCTTTATGGGCAATGTGGTGGTCAGGGCTGGAAGGGGCCAACAGCCTGCAGCCAAGGCAAATGTGTCAAGTCCAACGACTGGTACTCTCAATGCTTGCTGTAGAGGGATCGCGTCATGCGTGCTTTCACAGACAGAACTTCAGCATTACTTCGTTAGCTATTTCCTATTTACCTTCTCTGTTATTCGCATATCAACGCGAGTTACACACTTTCGTCGAGTACATTGACGACCTTCGTACTCGATTGATTACTAGTCAACAACATTCTTGCTCGTCAATCTAAGCTATGATTTGAACTGAAGTGGTCTAAATATCTGTCTCTGTATGTACGAGAAGATATAGCACGCCTTTTCAGCCGTGTAACGACCTATTGAGACAGGAAAGTATGGCCATGCTGACCAGGTGATGTAAATTTCTTTAAACTGCCTGTCGCATGGCCTCCTCTCAGCTGTTTGTCCAGCGGGCTCAAAAGTCACGACATGCGATGGATTGTGGGGTCTTGACCAAGAAAGAACATATGAGGATATTCCGAGCTCATACACAGCTCGTGGGGGTTCAGCGGGCAGCGGCAACTTGAAATTTAGAATCGGATAGGAGTTGGTGGGTGCGACGAATGAGAACTCCCGGACACCACACTATGCAGCGTGCGTGACTGGCAGGTGACATGGCAACATCTGTGATGCGCCAGAAATGGTTGATTCCAAGTCTTCTAGTGGTTCAGATTTTGTCCATGACATTAACGTGTGAGGGGAACATTGACTGGTGTAGGGGATTATTCCGGCCGCTTCTGGCAGTTGCATTGTATTATGAGCTGTTCTTGTGACGTCGAGATGGTGTGGGAAACGCTGGGTTGAGACATCATGGCACAACTCCGCGGAGACGATGGCACGCAGCCGCAGAGGAACAACACGTCCAGCGGCCAAACGTTTAGGAAAACTGATGGTCTAAAAGCCAAGAGTCAGTGGCGTGTCAAGTCACCGCCTGGAAGCGTCAGGCCAATGCCCCTCACCTGCCCTCTCGGGACAACGGAGCCTCGTGGGGCGATACGGCTGCGACTAGTACCCGAAGTCTCTCTATTGTTCGTTGATCGTCGATCTTCACCACCTCGTCAATCGAGTTGCTTCTTTTGGAGTCTTAAACCGCGCCGCTTGCATTGAAGTGTAGAGACGATGCTGCAGTATGCAGTCCAGCAGCCTTCGCGGTGATGTGATAAGGTGCTTTCTCCAGCAGACGCCCGCATGGGACCATGTCAGCAAAAAGCGCAGATGTCGCCCAATGATCTCGTGTATCAACGGCAGGGGAGTTTTCCAAGACTTCTGTCCGGCTCAAGGCACCAGAAGTTCGACTGAGGCTCTTGGCGGGCCGCCATGCATACCAAAGGAGGGAACATAATCCCGTTCAAAGACGGGGCACAGACTCAAACCAGGTGCCGGGCGAGAGCAGGCCCAGACCCGGCACTTGGGAAGGATCGGGGAAGTGGCCGACGCTTGCTGTCGAAAGACGATCGTTGGCGTTTGCTGAGGATACTGAGAGCGGAGTGCATGCGGGGACGCCCAGACAGAAATGCAAGCGGCGGCATCTGAAACCTGACCAAGAAGACTTCCTGCGCTCTTCAATTGGCCGTCAGGGCAAGAAGGGAAGGCAGAAGGACGAGTTGGGTTGCATCACTACATGCACCACTATCGCCATACTTGTCTCCTTCCCAGAGCGGTAAGGCCTCCGCTATCGCTCTCTGACCCCGGATCTTGATCACCTACTGCAAGTCAACCGGATCTACAATCGGCGTCGGTCCCGGCCGCACCTCCAATAATTGTCTGTATCTGCCGCAAAGCCTGGTTGCCTTTCAGGCCCTGGCCCATCTCGTACTCAATCTCACCTTCCCAAAGGCACCCCACAAAGAACCTGGCAAAACGAGGTGTGTGTTGGGGAAGCGAGCTGCATGGACCTATGAGGTGATTAGGAGGCATGTATGCCACGGCGCGATTTAAGCCTGAAGGGCGCTTAGACGTTGTTCGAAGGGCCTGAGTGCCACTATTCCCAACTTCCTTCCTAAAGTAGCTTATGTCCGGCAGAGGCAGCACTGGCAACATCGTGGACTCGGCTTTGTCTCCCAACTACCGGATTGGCGCTCGCCAAGAACAAGTGTGCCAAGATACACGGAGCTGGCTACCAGCTTCGCGCTCTACCTTGTGGCGGAGACGTCGGGACTTGGCCGCGAGGCATGGCACCAGGCTCGCGATGGACCAGCACGAAAACGAGTATATAAGGGGACCGTGATGTGCCTCGAGATGTAGCAGCAATCCAGAGACATCGCCTCGCAGACAAGCACCAGTCAAGACTCCTACTTCACCAAGCATTCTCAGTTCTCCTGTCACGATGAAGTTCTCCGGCCTCCTGTACCTCGCCACCCTGGCCTCCGCCGCCTCTGTTGACCTCAACAAGCGCGACAGCCCCCTCGACATCAAGATCGAGAAGGTCGGCAACACTGCCATCAAGGCCAGCATCACCAACACTGGTGCTTCTGACCTCAAGGTCCTGAAGACGGGTTCCATCCTCGATGACCTCGAGGTTGAGAAGTCTGAGGTCTTCGCTGGCTGTAAGTCGCTTTCTGGTTACTGAGACGGACATGACTAACACCGTCAACAGCTGAGAAGGTTGAGTTCGATGGCGTCCGCCTCCAGCTCGACACTTCTGCCCTGAGCGAGGAGGCTTTCCAGGTCCTCGTCGCTGGCGAGACCGTTGAGCTTACCTGGGACGTCGCCCTCGTCCACGACCTCAGCTCCGGTGGCGAGTTCGACATCAGCTCCAGCGGCCGCTTCTCCTACGCCGAGGGAGAGTCGACCGAGCTGACCGGCGTCGCGACCTACTCGTCCAACGTCGTCCACTCGACCATTGACGGTGAGGAGGCCGCCAAGGTTCGCCGTGACTTCCACGAGACCATCAAGCGCGCCGTCGTCCAGAGCGACTGCACCGGCACACGCCGCACCGCGACCGTCAACGCCCTGAGCAACTGCCGCAGCCTGGCCGTCGCCGCCGCTTCGGCCGCCTCCTCCGGCCCGGCCGCCCGTCTGACCGAGTACTTCAAGTCCTCGACCACGGCCACCCGTAACACGGTTGCCACCGTCTTCAACCGCATCGCCACCGAGTGCGGCTCTTCCACCTCCGGCGTCTCCCGCCAGTACTGCACTGACATCTACCCCGCATGCTCGTCGGGCGTCATCGCCTACACCCTGCCCAGCCAGAGCTACATGGTCAACTGCCCGTACTACTTCTCGTCCTTCCCCGCGCAGAGCCGCACTTGCCGTGCCATTGATCAGG
Organism: Verticillium tricorpus MUCL 9792; assembly: GCA_000732205.1. Lineage (NCBI taxonomy): Eukaryota > Fungi > Ascomycota > Sordariomycetes > Glomerellales > Plectosphaerellaceae > Verticillium > Verticillium tricorpus. Next base: position 799,565 of record JPET01000004.1, read on the forward strand.
CCACGACCACCCTCCACGAGGTCACCCACCTGACCCAGATCCGCGGCACCCAGGACTACAACTGCTACGGCTACAACTGCGTCCGCAGCCTGTCTGCCTCGCAGAACCTGAACCACGCCGACACCTACACTCTGTTCGCCCAGTGTAAGTACCGCCCGCTGCTGCTGTATGATGACGTGAAAGCTGACCCAACTCCAGCCATCTACGCTGGCTGCTAAGCGTCTCGCTTCGCCGGCTTTTGGGATATTGACCAGTCGCCTGAGAGATTGAGAGGATGTGGCTCGAGGGCCAACGACCTTTGATCAGGAGAAAGAGTCGGATATTGAGAGCTTTCTGGGGATTCTAGGAGTGCCAATGGGGAATCGGAAAATGATTTGATGTAGCGAGTCTTGTCTTCTTCTTGCTTTGGTGGTGGGGATTGTGCGGAGGGATGCCAGACGTAGCATCGGTCTGTTCCGAAATAGGTACCTACCTACCTAGTCAATGCTCATCTGTCGTTTTCTTCGGAAAAGAATCTTGACGATGTGACATGCGTAGCCCACCCGAAGCTCTGGCGCTGATGGGATATTTGATGCTGCCATCCCGAGGTACCTTAAAGTCGTCACCATAGGTTGTGATTATGCACGTGTATAGCACTGTCGGCCCGGCCAGCCATTCTCGACTTGTCTCGGACGATAAAATTGGCAGATGCTCGACATTCGATAGAATTCCAGACGTCAGTCAATCAGCCCGAGACCGTGCCTTATGAATGAATTGTGGCGACGGAGGGAAATCGATAAGAACGTGTTGTTGTTCACAGCAATCGACGATCCATTTCATCCGAGGAAGATCACATGACTCACAATGCTGCCACGTCTGTCCCCGGCTCCACAAGGAAAGCTTGCTTAGGTAAATTGCGCCTCGTCATGCGTTCGTCCCCCAGACTATTTTTGACGAATCACGATGGCCGATTGAGCATGATCTCATTCAGTGCTAGCGTCAACCCAATGGGGACGGCCCAGGCCCGTGGCTCCCGTGACAGCCTGGAGCTCCACCGCTCCAGCACTGCTCCAGAGGGGCCAGAGGTGCTGCTCCCAGCGCCCTGGCCAGTCCGGTCCGGGTCCAGCACACTCATTCGATTCGGCTGGTGGCAGGACAAGCCCGCATTGATGAATCGAAGGCCCAAGGCCCAACCCGAACCTGCCACTCTGCATCTCGCGATGCTCCTCACCTTGGCACACCACCACACCCCAGCGACACCAACCTCTTGTCTTTCCGCCCTCGCCATTGCCCTGGATATAGACAGCATCGCTATGCGCGCATCCCCCCCGGCCTGCCCACGCCACTGCATTTTCCGTACATGATTTCGCGCGCATCCTCTGCAAGCCGAACACACGATGGACGACAGCGCGCGCACTGAATACCCGTCCATGCTGGTGAGCACCTATTCCCTCTCCCGCCGCCAGCCTCGCTTGCTGGCACTCCTCGGGGCCTCGTCTCGCGATGTCAACATGCTAACCATGCGTCTGCGACGCTGTTAGGGATCCCTCCAGCCGACCCAAGCCGTCAACGTCCTTACCGAACGAGTGAAGAGGATAAACAGGATCAATGGCGAGATTGCAGATTGGCTCCAGGTACGAGCGACGAGCCGATCAAAGATATGCCTAGGCCAATTGTTTGCTGAACAAATCACTCTTCCAGGAACGCCGCAAGGTGGAGGAGCAATATGTCATGAGCCTCCGCAAGCTCATGCAGTTCAAGACCCCAAACGCCCAGTCCGAGTTAGGGTATGTCCTCCTTCCCCTTCAGCTCTGAAACCTGTACCCGTGGCTCCTGTGCTAAGATCTCCGAAGTGTTTTCCAAGCACCCTGGGACAAGATACTGCAGTCCATCGATGCGACCGCCCACTCCCACCATCAACTCGCCCTCAACATAGACCGCGATGTCGAAGCGCCGTTGCGCGCCTTTCAGAACAAAAGCGAGATGCAGAACATGCTCGCCACCTCGGGGAACCTGGCAACCATGGCGCGCGACCTGGATGAGGCACAGAAGAAGGTCGAGGCCCTCAATAAGAAGGGAACGAAGGGCAACGCGCAAAAACTGGATGCCGCCACCTCCAAGCTCGATACGTCTACGCAACAGTGGGACTCCCAGGCGCCCTTCATCTTCGAATCACTACAGGCCCTCGACGAGCAGCGTGTCAACCAGCTGCGCGACCTCTTGACCCAGTACCAGACACACGAAAGCGACAAGGCCCAGAGGAGCCAAGCCACAGCCGCCGAGACGCTCGCCTCCATGCTTGAGATCAGTACCGAATTGGAAATTGCAAGCTTCCAGGAGCGGGCCACTGCTGGAAAGCCGAAGCTGGAGAAGAGGCCGTCGACGAGGCAAGCGTCGCATGTCGGCGGGAGCCAGAGCCTGGCCCCTCCGAACCACGGCCACGTTCCGGACGATACCACCAGCGAGCGGTCAGTGCCGGTCGAGAGCAGACCGCCCCCCGAGCCCAGGCAAGAGGCAAAGCCCGAGGGCAAGACAGGTAATTGATTGCGCTTAGCGTGGCTTGTACACGTCACACTGACACCACGCCTAGAATCGAAATTGCGCAGTCGCATCGGCACAATGCTTGGGCGGAGGCGCCAAAGCGTCCACAGCGGCTTTGGCTCGCTCTCGCCTGGCAAGTCCGGATCATTTGCGAGGGCGAACAGCAGCCATGGTCGCCCGGGACTGTCTCCTAGAACTTCCTCGAGCAACCTGGGAGAATCGAACAAGCGGTTATCCATCCTTCCCGAAACACCAAACTCGCCGAACGCACCGAACCCGCCGCAAACGATCAGCGAATCGGGAGAAGGACCTGCGCACGAAGGCACCAACGGAGTTGCCGAGACTCCCGGACATGTGGCACTCAGTCGAACCTCATCAGCTGCGGTCAACGGCGGCGACTTCGTCGACGTGTCGGACGTGCCTCCTCCGCCCGGGCCTCCACCCGCACAATTGCAAGAAACGGAAAACAAGGATGCAGAGGGCTTCACTGTGCCTCCTCCGGCGACCGACCCTATCTCCCAGGCTCAGCGGGAGGCGGCGGAGGACAATGAGCAACTGTTCAAGCTCAACATCCAGAGCTCACCAATTCACGAGGAAGATCCCGAGGAGAGCAAGGCTGCCATGACCAATGTCGCGAGCACTCTGGGCAAGATGAGCGCTCCGTCGCGGAAAATGGGCACTGTCAGGGGTAGACGTGATGTTAGGAACACCATCTACGTCCCTGCACCGCCTGGGCCTGACCTCTCGAACGACAATCCCTTCCCAGCGTCACCACCGCTGTCAAGTCAACCATCTCGGCCCTCAGCCGTCGCCACTCTCGCATCCGAGGCCAGCATTGCTGCCACATCTGACACGCAGTCTATCCGGTCTGCCAACTCGCTAAGCAGCCTAGCCCACCTGAAGCACCCTGAAATGACGGGACCTGGCCTGAATTCGTCTATCATTGAGACTGTTTCGGCGACATTTGAGGATGGAGTCGCCAAGACCGTCAAGATCAGTGGCGAAATTGCCTTCTCCTACCATGCCGATTCCGATGATCGAGGTGAGCCATGCTGATGAGATTCTCACCAACATTCGTCAACTAACAAGCCACAGAATCAGAGACCATTCGCATCAACAACTTCCCCAACCTCGAAGTCATTGGCCCCAACCGCATTTTCGTCCACAACGTGTCCCCTGAACAGCCTGATCAGTTCACCCTCAACCTCTCCCACCTGAACAAGACTGCCACGGCCTTTACCTATCGTGTCCACGATACTACCTCCGCCGATGCACCGGCCCTTGGCGAGCATGCACCATTGCTGCTGCGCCCCGCATGGAAGCCCCAGGGCGACAAGCTTGGCCTGCTTCTTCAGTACTCCTTGAACCCCGCCGCCAAGGTGTCAGGTCCGGTCACGCTCCACAATGTCGTCTTTGTCGTCACGTATGAGGGTGCTCGTGCATCTGGCGCGCAGACCAAGCCCTCTGGCACCCACCTCAAAGAGAAACAACTCGTCTACTGGCGCCTGCCTGAGCTCACCCTGACTTCTGAGGTGCAGAAGATCGTCTGCCGCATCGTTGGAGCCGAGAACTCCGAGCCGAAGCCCGGCCACGTCGAGGCCCGTTGGGAGTACACACCTACGGAAGGCACTGCCCTAGGCAGTGGCATCTCGGTGTCGAGACTGGAGGAGTCGAAGGGCAAGGGCAAGGAGGTTGTCACAGATGAAGACGACCCCTTTGCTGACAACGGTCTCAACTCGCCTGCACTGCCAGCTGACCAGAAGTGGGTCGAGGTTTCGTTGGCGAAGAAGGTCGTCAGCGGAAGGTACGAAGCCAAATAACTGCAGCCGGTTGATATCCTCTCTTTCTCCATGATCCCGAGCAACCGCCCCCCTCAGGATACCATCCTTTTTTCCTTTCCCATACCTTCCTTTCACGTTTAGCATGAGGAGGATGAGAGACGGGTGTTCGAGCCAAGCAAGTTTCTTTGCACATGTGTACATTGGCGGACTGTTGTATGTAGAGATTCAATTCAGCAGGATGTGATGGAGGATTCGAACCACCGTGAATATTGTTAAGTGGTTCAGACGCAGCCCAAGTCTGCCCTCGGATGACTGTGAAATGCATGAGTTGGGTACGGGACTTCTGATCGATCTTCAATCGCCTCCCACGGTAGCCTGGGACGGATGGAGGTCTTCTACTTGTTGTCATCGCATCTTAGCTTTGATTCTCTGTTCAGGAAGGCAACACCAGGTGGCTGCCTTTCTACTCATCGTCCCATCATCGACAAGTTCTCACGGGCTGCTCTTTGCTCCCTCCAAGTCACAGACGGATCTTGATGCACAAAGCCTGGAATGAATGTGCCAGCTGTCTTTTCTTCTCCAATTCAATCACTCACTTCTATCGATCTCAGGAATCGCCAGAGTGTCTCGAAATGCGATGGTTCTCCGAAGACCTTGAGATCGGACAGCCGGAAAGCACCCTCTCTGAATCACAGGCTCTCTTGTTTTCCGTCAACGAGCTCGCTGACGCTCAAGCTTCTATGCTTTCCTTTGGTTGAACGAGATTGAGTTGGTGATTGCAATTTCCTTCCGGTTCGTCCGAGCTGGTTGGACGCTCCTGAACCTTCGTCTATTCACTGCCGGGACCGAAATCAATTCCTTCCCGAAGTCGCGAGTCATCTTCTTTGGTTCTTTCCCTCCCTCAAATCTCTCTCATTCTTCTACCCTACTCTATTGCCCTTAAATACCTTGCCTCTCTCTGCCTCTCTCTGCCTCTCTTCTCCCATTCCCCTCCATATTTTCCCCCAATCTCTTCACTATATCATCGAACTTGTCCTTCTCCCCCTTTTGAGAGTAAGCGGTTATCTGACGCAATGGAGACAAACGAGCAGCCCGAGAGCGAGCCCTTCATCAAGAGGGAGCACTTGCCTGATCCTACCGCCCATCTTCTTAACATGAACCACACCCAGCCCAACATTGGCGAACTCAACGAGATCGATCCCAAAGAAGAAGACAACTTGATGGAGTTTGGTGAAGGTAGTGATAAAGGTATGTTCTGTTCCCGCTGACAAGTGCCAATAGCAGCTAAAGCCTTTACCAGAGTTGCTCCTCCTCATACCAGAGCATCCTTCCCGAAGCAATACGCATCCTTCAAACACCTGCACAAGTCCAACCCACAGCGGTCATGCCGACAGCTACAGCGTACGCTCGTCGGTCAAGTGCGAGCACGAATCCTCCAGCGCAAACACTAGTCCTGCGTCTGATCCCAGTGGTCATGCTGACGACCGCAACAGCATCCCATCGAACGGGGTTGTATCTGAACCACAGCCCAAGAAGCGGAAACCCCGCCGTCCCCCTGCGAAAAATGTGGCCGAGTTTGCGGCCAGACTCTCGATGGACCGGAGGCTTGGTTTCAAGAAGTACGTGGAGGCCAACATGCATAGGGTGAAGAGATCGGGCTTCATCTCGCCGCCGCCCCCCAAGCGATCGGGTGGCCAGCGGCCGAAGCAGAATGGCCATATCGGAGAGGATCATACCGCTGAGCCAAAACCGGGTGCTCAGTCCGCTGGGGAACAGCGATTGACCTTTGTCAAGAAGAAGGACCGCGAGAAGCAGATCTCAAAATGCACGAACAGCATCGGCAACAATCGGCATGGTAGCACCCAGAAGAAAGACATCAAGGAGGGATCGAAGGTATTCGGTCACGGACAAGTCAAATGCTTCGAGAGTGGCACGGAAAGGTTTTACCAGCTGAAAGGCATGAAGGGCATGCTCAAGGAGTACCAGTTACCCGTCGTGGCCTGGTGCGCACTACAGGAACACTCCGATATTGGACCTCAAGGTGCTATCATCGCGGATGTGCCAGGCTTTGGCAAGACCGTTGAGATTCTGGCCGCCATTCACGGCAATCCACCGTCGCAAACTCAACGTCGAAATGGGGAAGGGGCCACTCTCATTGTGGTGCCCAGTGAAGTGATGGCTAAGCAATGGCATGAGGAAATCTTCAAGCATCTTGGGCCAGATTGCCATACAAACAGCTACATATTTTCCCGACGCAAGAGCTGGAATGTTTCCAGTGTTGAGCTGTCAAAGCATTGGATCGTGTAAGTTGAGCCTTCGGTCAAGATGGGCAATCACTAACATCTTTGGCAGGATCACCACCTATGAACAAGTCATCATGAGCTACAGCGGTAGCAAAATTTCGACTGACAAAGACGTTACTCACAGGGACGACGTTTCAGATGTTGAAGAAGGCAAATTGCACTGCATCAATTTCCACCGCCTGGTTCTCGACGAGGTTCACAACATCAAGAACCATACAGGAATTAGTGGGCTGACATTACCTTTGTCTCGTACTCGATCACGGCGGATTGCTAACAACTCTTCCAGCCTTCTTTGCGGCATGTGCCATCAGAGCCCAGCATATATGGGGCTTAAGCGGCACGCCTTTGAGCAACAATGTCGAGGGTACGTGCTATACTGTTTCCAACTAAAGCAGCGGGTCGTTGACAGATCCGCCAATTTAGAGCTATATGCTTACACGAAACTCATTGGCGGCATGGCCGTGGATACCTTCGCGGAACTCCAGGAATTCTACGAGCATTCGGTAAGCACACCAGCTGTAGGAAACTGGACGGGTTGAGCCGGTACCAATCTCAAGCTGCTTGCTAATTTGCAACACAGGAAAATGGCAGTGAGAGAGTTGATATTCTTATGACGAACTGCAGTTACCGAAGGTAAAAAATCAGTGGGCATACTATCGGCATTAGTTGACCCCTTTCAGGACAGACGAAGATTCGTTCCTGGGAAGCAAGATGATGAATCTTCCTCAGAAACACTTGGTTGATCAAAACGTCACACTCACTGCTCTGGAGAGAGTTATTCAGCGGTGAGCTGTATCACCACGCTGGTGTAGCCTAACTCCGTGGCTAATAATCTATAGATGGCTGGACAATATCTTCGGGAATGCCGAAGTCAAAACGGCTTTTGAGCCTTGTGCCGGGAGCATGCGCTACAGGCAACTTCTGTCGCATCCCTACGCGCTGGAATCCTTTCTTCGCGATGATGGAGAACATGGGACCTGCGTCGCAGATCTTGAGGCTTTACTTAAAGCTGTCAAAGAAGTCGAGCAGCCTACTTCACAACCGGCAATCGGACAGATTGGGAGCTGGGCTCAGCGCCAAGTTAGCAATGACCCCAGTCTCCGCCCACTAGGAGAGCCCAAAACCCTAGATCCTTTCGGAGCATCTGCTTTCGGTGTAGAATGCTTCCCTTTTGCGCCGCTCCTCGAGCTGACAATCGCCAACCACAAGGTCCGAAAAGCAAAATGCGGGATCTGCAACAGCCACATTCATGACCCTTCCATTGCCGAAGTGGTGAGTCAAAGACCAAAACTGCGAGATGATGCATCCGAATCCGAGAAATGATTACTAACGCCCAGTACCTAGTGCGGACATTACTTCTGTAGCCCTTGTTTAAGAAGGTCGCCCAAGCCCCGCGACGGAATAAGCAAGTGTCCATCGTGTCGCGTAGCCACGCAATTTGCCCCGGTACTTACTCTCACATCAGCAGCGACTGAGTTTGACGATAGAGAGAATCGTGAAGGCGGGGAGCAGGGAAGCTCAAAGAAAAGAAAGCGTTCAAAGCGACCCAAGGTTAGTCGCAGAGGTGGGAGACAAGCCGCCCAGTTCGACGAACCTGAGCCAGAACCTCGGCGCCAGCGTCGACTCGGAGAGGATGCCCGTGGTGTGCGGCCACCTCTCATACACTGCGAAAGCGCCTTCATGAAGGTTGCTTTCCTGGAAAATCAGGGCATTCCTCTTGCGGGCTCAAAACTTACGGCGGTGAAGGATACATTGCTGAGATGGCAAAAGGCCCATCCAGACGAGAAGTGCATTAGTAAGTGAAAGGGAACAGATTATGGGATCTGCTCTAACAGAATCAGTCTTCGTACAGTTCATCAAGTCTCTCCTCATGACCGGTGTCATGCTGAACCTCGAGGGGATCGACTTTGTCTATACCTTCGGCAACATGTCCAAGGACCGAAAGTGTGATGCAAAGACAACGTTCGAGACCGATCCGAACGTTAAAGTCCTGGTAAGTAGGCCTCATTCCGCGCATAATGCCCACGTACCATTGAACTTGATCTCAATGACGATTCTCTCAGGTCGCGACAATGGGAACTTGCAGCGAAGGTCTGAATCTCATCTGCGCCAACCGCGTGATTGTCGTCGACGCCTGGTGGAACAGCGCTAGAGAAAAGCAAACTTTTGGGCGGGTTGTCCGCACCGGACAGACGAAGGAGACGTACTGCGTCCGAATGAAGGCGCTCGATTCAGTCGATGACAAGATCGAAGAGATCCAGGTTAACAAGAGCGAAGAGGTGGACTTCGTCGTCCAAGATGATGGTCACAAACCTTTCGCCCTATCCGAACTCGGCGTTCTCAATCTCTTGAACCCGGAGAAGTATCTACAGCTTTGCATTGAGACGGTGTCTGAAATCCGAGGCCTTGACACGAGCCGTCCGGTGGAGGCTTATGCCTCAGATGCTATCGAAGGAACTTCAGAGTTCGGGTATGAGAGCGACTCTCTATCTACAGACGATCAAGAAGATATCGATGAGGCTGATTCGGACAGCGACTACGTTGACGACCAATGAATCTGGCTGCAGGTCGAGGCCAGTCAGGACCCCTGGGGTGTCAGTTGCGGCCTTGATTGACGTGCAAAAAGTAGAAGAAAAGATATCTTCCATAACAGGGCTTGGTCACGGACAGACTCAAGACCACATCTATTGCATTTATCTTTGCGTCCGCTCAACAGTTACGATTGGCATTTCGACGTGGGAAGGGCGTCTCAGGGGGTTGCTCATGGGACGGAAGCGTTGGGCGACCTCGGCGGGCCAGGAAATGTCAGCGAGTTGAGGCTCAGAAATGATTTCGGCACCATCTAGCTACTTCATTAATAGTCCTTTCAGCCACTCTCATAGCATACATCAGAATAGTAATGGTCGCATCGAACTTTATATTGCGCCGTGCAGTACAAAGTCGAAGAGAGAACCACTCCTTGATGGCGAGGTGTGGCTCCCAAGCAGAAGGCGGTGACTTTCGGTGAGTCTCGGTAGAAAATACTGCCGCAGACCCCACTAAAAAATCCCAATCCCCCGCGACCCAAGTCGATTTTTTGTCCGCGACTTTAGCAATTCAACGGCATTCTTGACATAAATTGCAAGGCACCGACGGAACCATGTCGAAACCAGACAAGATCACCGACTCGAGGTTCTCGAACTTCGAGACCGACCCCCGCTTCCGCCTGCCCTCGAAGAAGAAGACCAAGACCACCATCGACAAGCGTTTCTCGCGCCTGCTCAACGACGATGAGTTCACCGCCACAGCCAAGGTCGACCGCTACGGCAGGAAGCTGAAGTCCGACTCGAAGAAGAAGGCCCTCCAGAGGCTCTATCAAGAGGAGGAAGACGAGGACAAAGAAGACAAGGAGGACAGCCCCGAGGTCGAGGACGACGACGTCGTCGAGCGCGAGCTCAAGGCTGCCGACGCCAACTACGACCCCGCGCGAGGCGGTGGCTTCTCCTCTTCCGACGAGGACTCCGACTCTGACGATGGTATTGAGGAGGACGAGGAAGGCGGCGCGGCGCTCGAGACTGGTGGTTCCATGCAGCGTCTGCGCGACGAGCAGGCCAACGTCGAGGAGGGCGAGATCACGAATCGCATCGCCATTGTCAATCTCGACTGGGACCACATCAAGTCGCAAGATCTGATGGCTCTGTTCAGCAGCTTCCTCCCCACGACCGGAGGCAGGATAGACAAGGTGTCCATCTACCCCAGCGAGTTCGGCAAGGAGCGCATGCAGCGCGAGGAGCTGGAAGGCCCCCCCAAGGAGATCTTCAGGGTCACCAAGCAGGCAGAATCCGAAGAGGAAGACTCGGAAGACGACAGCGATGCCTCGAGCGACGCCGACGCCGACGAGAAGATTAAGAATGAGATCATCGAAGAGGGCGACGACCGGGACTTTGACGGCGACGCGCTGCGATCATACCAGCTCGATCGCCTGCGTTACTACTACGCCGTCATGACGTGCTCCGACAAGGGCATCGCGAAGAAGATCTACGAAGCCACCGACGGCACCGAGTACCAGTCCTCGTCCAACTTTATCGATCTCCGCTTCGTCCCCGACGACGTGGACTTTGACGACGAGCCCCGCGACGAATGCACCAAGGTGCCCGAGGGTTACAAGCCGATCGAGTTCGTCACGGACGCGCTGCAACACTCCAAGGTCAAGCTCACCTGGGACCTTCACCCGGAGGAGCTCGCGAGGAAAGACTCGATCAACAAAGCTTTCAGCGGCAGCAGGAATGAGCTCGAGGAGAACGACCTCAAGGCGTACCTTGCAAGCGACAGCGAAGACGACGAGGACATCGACGACGAGCCCGAAAAGGCCGACGAGCCGAAACTGTCGAAGAAGGAGCTGGCGCGGCAGAAGATGAGGGAAGCGCTGGGCCTCGGCGACGAGACGGCGGGCAAGTCGAAGGGCGGGCCCGTTGGTGACATGGAGATCACGTTTGCGCCCGCGCTCACGGAGAAGCAAAAGAACAAGGTCCCCGAGGAGGAGGAGACGACGATTGAAAAGTACGCACGCAAGGAGCGCGAGCGCAAGGAGAGCAAGCGTCTCGCATCGAGAGCCAGGCGCGAGGGCCGCGATCCAGATGCCGTGTCGTCTGAGGAGGAGGAGGAGGAGGAGGAGCCGGAAGAGGACCTTGGCTTTGACGATCCTTTCTTCGCGGCCGAGGAGACGTCCAAGAAGACAAAGACTTCGATCCGCAAGGAGGAGCGTCTGGCCAAGAGGGCGGCACGGGAAGCCGAGGAGAAGGAGAAGGCCGAGTCGAAGGCTCAGCTGGAGCTTCTCATGGCGGGCGATGACGAGGGTGACGCCGATCACCTGGATCACTTCGACATGAACGAGATCACCCGTGCCGAGAAGCAGCGCAAGAAGAAGTACAAGAAGAAGGGCAAGAAGAACGAGGTGGAGCGGGCTGGTCTGCAGGAGGGCTTCCAGATGGACGTCGGCGACGACCGTTTCAAGGCTGTGTTCGAGAGCCACGAGTACGCCATCGACCCGTCGAACCCGAAGTACAAGGCCACCGAAGGTATGCAGCAGTTGCTCGAGGAGGGACGAAAGAAGAGGAAAAACGGTGGCGATGGTGTGCCTGAGGAGCGTGAGGCCAAGAAGGTGAAGAAGGCGAACAAGAGCGGCGGGGACCTTGGTGGTCTGGTCGAGGCTGTGAAGCGCAAATCGGGTGGTAAGCCGAAGAAGAAGTGATGAGCGGTGCGACCGATGTCTTTTGTGGAAGCAGTCTAGCTGGGCATTGTATGATACCTCGGGACGGCCCACGACTTACTCTAGGATTTAAATGGGTGTCAAAGGACCTAAAATGTGCATTCAGGCTGGTATCAATTTCAATTTCAAGCGCATACAAAAGAAGATTGGTTATTTGAAGAACGATTAACAAAAGGAGTCATTTATCATTATATATCGGAAGACTGGACAGAGATCAGGAATACTCAGTGATCAAATTGGCTTGCTCAGGGATATGGCGCAGACATCATGTAAGGGCGAGCTGGACAATCCCGCAGATTCACGCTAAAGAGAAGCCGATTTCTGCAACTGTCGGCATTAAACTCTCCTGTCATCAACATCTGTAGTCATCGAATATGGTGCAGAACTTCTGTTCAAAAACCAAAAAATGGAGATGCCCGGGATTGAACCGGGGACCTTTCGCATGCGAAGCGAACAGTCTACCACTGACCTACATCCCCCGATTGATGCTAAGGTGTCTCAGAACCAGCATCATATCGAGCTCACCCCACATCCGATATCGCAATACACCTCCACCACTTGTTGGTGATCCGCGTACCAAATTTGCACTCAGCTTATGCTTTGATATGAATTAAGCTCACTGCGAGAACTTTGAACTCCGAAAAGTCGACTCATATCCTTTTCAGAGTTATCAAGACTTAAGCTCACCCGTCTCTCACCTCATGTGTAGTGTTTTGGTCCAACAGCCTCGTAACTTGGCCTGCTTCCATTCAACCTTCCCAGGTCCACTTCCATTGACATCATCTCTATTCCAAAGAACTCCGTCACTGCTTAACACGGGAAGCACCTTTCAAGACAAAACGCTCGATTCAATGGATATTTTGAGTTCAAGTGGAATCGATCTCGCGAGAACCAGGATGTCTGGTTGCATCACGTGTGGTGGACGAATGCTTGGTCCGGAACCACAATCCAATCTCCCTCACCCAATTTTGAGCAAGAGGCCTCCACGTAGCCTCCACGCATGTCAAACTCATTCCGCCTGCAGCTAATACCTTCATCGAAAAGCTTCCAGTCCTCCGAGATGCATCTCCGACCAGCCAGCTTCGTGATACATAAAGCTGATAGCTATGTACCCTACGAAGAAACGAAATCATGGAAAGGAAGCCATCCTGAACCACTCAGCACTTGTTGACCCGGCTCGCAGCCATGTCCTCGTCCACCCAGAATCTTGACCCCGACTCGATAGACTGGAGCGGAGAGGGGCCGATGCAGAACAACCAAGCGATAATGGCGCGAAAAGCCATGCCTCCAGAATACCTGAACTCGCCAATACGAAGATACTGGTGGAAGCGCCTTGTTCTGGGCTCCCAAGCTTCCCCGTTACGCCAAGTCATGTTAGCTTCTGAACTGCCTGGTACAGTTACAGTTGATCAATCACGACAAGGTCTTTTCCCGCAAGAACAGTCTACTCAAGTCCAACAGCCTCAGAAAGAAGAGAACCCCATACAACAAGAGTTTTCTAGACAGGACCAACAACAAACCACGAAAGACGACGTGTCTGACGGAGCGACCAGCGGTTTCTTATCGAACCAGCAGCCTGGAAAGTCACCCACATCGATTCATTGCAAGATGCATCCAAGAAAGCGGTTGACTCATGCAATGGGTCCTTGGAAGCGCAAGGCGAAGTCATCAAAAGAGAAGGCTAATGCTGCAACTCAAGAGATAGTCAAGAGAAAGCATGCCAAATCTCTGGCGAAGAAGCAAAAACGCGGCGTCACCCAAATATTTGCAAAGCTCTTCAGACTTGCAATCAGAAGGGACAGAAAGGAGGGGGTCAAGATATGGCCTGGTTTCGCTGGACGACGGTTGTAATCCGCAGAACTAACAAGAATGATAAGCTGCGACGGTCTCGGGGCAGTTTTGTGAGTTATGGCCGGAGCCAAAATAGACATAGATCTACCCATGACATTGGGAAAGAGTCATCAAGCTACCTTGACAAGGTGAGGTCGTTCAGCTTCCTTCGTGACGACTTGTTAACAGTGAACGCCTTCAAGTTCTGTCTGGGATCAACGTATTAGTCGCAACGTGACAAATGATGGAATACAACGAACATTACTTCTACAGGAGCAGTGCATGCATGCTCGGTCATGGGAATACGGAAACAAGCATCGGTGATCAATATAACGAATCATTTTGGTTTGGAAGTAACCACAGACGGGTCACGCAAATGCAATGTGGTTTACTGTACCCCAAAGGACATTATTTGCACAGTATCCTCGGCAAACACGAATAGCCGATGAGGCCATAATCCATGGTTTTCAGATGGTGGGGTTCGTGCGAAGGCCAGGATTCTCTTGATCGACATTCAGATACTTAATGGGGAACCTCCCTCCATTACGAATGAGGTATGGAGCTCCGTGTCGTGCCTTATCTGATCCTGGACATTGTCCCATACGGGGCCAGCGGCTTGTGGATGGAGGGCTTGGCCTTGTGACCTAACAGGCTACTGGAGGAATCCGCTTCTTCATGTCATCCCCAATTCACAATTCACCATCGTGCTTGATTATCAAGCGGCTGACTTCGGTACTGCCCAAGAAGGCGATGTCCAGCCACTCTGCTGGCGGGACTTTCTGACCAAAGCTTAGTTGGATCGCGGAGTACTGAAAGTCTTTGGGTGAGGGGAATGGGATGAACTCCGCATTGAAAGTCTTGGAAGCTTGGAGGTGGACTGGTTGGTGTGTGGAGAACGCGGGGCTTACCCCTGAATGACACTGGATCTCTCGCGCGGGTTCCTCTCCCACGTCCTTGAAAGGGTGTTCTCATGTCATTCTAAAGCCCTTGTTCCATGTCAAGTGTGGGAGTCGAGAGGCAGCCAAGACTGTTTGATGATTACAAAAGCTTTATCATCCGTGAAATCGCCATTCATGGAAGGACGGAAGATGGGTTCAAGAGGAACGAGTGGCATACAGGGGTATTTGGTCGGCTTAACTCCATCCTAGCGCCTGGTTTGTCTGTGTAGGACCGTAACCGCTGCGATGTAATGACAGGTTCCTCGTGGCATCAAGGCCACGCGACAGTCATGCGGAAGGAGGCTTGATGAAGAAGGCGGGGTGTCAAGGGTGCAACGAAAGATTAAAAAGAGGATTCCATCGTGGTCCCGAGTCTCACTCCTGATTCTTTGATCTATCGCCGCCAGATCAAAGGTCCGTCGTTCAGTATAAGACAATCATGCGCTCATTCGTTACCGTCTCGGCGCTGGCCGGTGTTGCTTCTGCTGCTCAGCCGTTCTTGAATTCAGTTGACACAGGACTTGAGACTTATCTCGTCGGCACTGCAAACTGGACGCAGGGTACTCTACCCGACCTTCAGGATATCAGGTCTATTCCCGATTTCGATTTCGCCGCTCAACAGATCCTGACAGACGAGGGCTATGCGTTCTATAGACTGGCTGCTGGGCAGGAATGGAGTATGTATTAATATTGCAGTTCTCATGTATTGAGCTGATCTTTATACAGGCTACCGTAACAACCTCGAAGTTTGGAAAAAGGTGCAGTTCCGTCCGCGCTTCCTCCGGGATGTGACCGATCTCGAAAACAACATTGGGTGCGTCTTTCATGGTGTGTACAAACTTGAATGTAAAGCTGAAAAGGCAATCACAGCATCGAACTCTTCGGCTACAATTTCAGCGCTCCATTCTTCATCGCGCCGGCAGCGCGGGCAGCTTATGGCGATCCTGAGCGGGCCGAGCTCAACTTCATGGAGGCAGCCGGGGATGCTAACATTCTCTACAATGTAGCTCACTCCTTCTCGCCATAGTTTCAGTCTTATTTGGCTAATCAGGTTTACAGGCCGCTCTTTTCGCGTCCAAGACTATTGAGGAGCTCGATGAGGTGAAGCGCGAAGACACCACGAATGGCCGTCAGGTTATCTTTCAGCAGGTGAGTCCAGGACTCGAAAACCAATCGCAGTGAGGAACTGTGTGTGAATTGAGGCCTAATCATTCCAGATTTACACCAACAACAATCTCAACATCACTTGGAATGACCTCAACCGCGCGGCGAAAACCGGAGCTAAGGCAATTGTGCTCACCATCGACACTCCCGGTAATTCGGTTCGTGTGCGAGGAGCCAGACACTCCGGGCTTGAGTTGTAAGTTTGTTCTGTTCACAAAGCTTTCAGAAAAGTCCGCCCTTCCTTCAAGTAATTCCGGCAGCTAATTTCGTTATCCCACAGCCAAGCTGCCAGCACGAGGCCGAACACGGTATGTCGAAATTCCTTACTTGGCAAGATTAAAGAGACATAAATACTGACAGTCACAGTGGGAAACCTTGAACCAGGTTCGAGCCCGCACCGACCTGCCGATCATCTTGAAAGGGATTCAGTCTGTCGAAGACGCCCTTGAGGCGATTGAGCGAGGTGCTGATGGTCTCTACATCTCGAACCACGGTGGCCGCCAACTCGAGTACTCCCCTTCTCCGATAGAGGTGGCCTACGAGATTTACCGAAATGCGCCTGAGATCTTTGAAAAGGTCCCCGTTCTAGCTGACAGTGGCGTCCGAACTGGCTCGGACGTCCTCAAGCTCCTGGCTCTCGGGGTCAAGGCCGTTGGTATGGGCAGGCCTTTCATGTACGCCAACGTCTACGGCTACGACGGCATTGCTCGCGCCATCCAGCTGCTGAAAAACGAGATTGTTCAAGATGGCTGGAATCTGGGAATTGGCTCATTGAAAGATCTTGAGCCTAGCTTGGTAAGTGCCGACCATTTCAATCACTCATCTGCCGGCTCCCCACTAACACGTATGACAGCTCAACCTGAACACCTTGGCACAGAATGTGAACCTGTTGTCGGAGTCCTGATATGAGCTCCGTTGGGCGATTGCAAATGAGTTTATCAGGAACCTTGGTCAATTTTCAATAAACACTGTTACAGATGCATAAGTTCCTTGCTCAAATGTAACTCTGGCTGCGTCAAAAGTGGTGTTGATCGTTCGCAGAGGCGGCATTCGCGTCGAAGAAGTTGCTTGTCGTGCTTGCACTTCTCGACATCAGAAAACACCAAAACTGAGTACAAATCGATTTCCAAGGTACGAGGGGTCGTGTGATGTTTGATGATAAAAAGCTAGGAGGCGTCTGGAGTGGAGGATGCAACATGAATATGGGGGGGGCGACGGAGAGCAATTCACGGCGTATCAGGATCATAATTCGATACAACGAAGTAGGCAACCAGTTCAAATTCCCACAAGAGTGTTTGGCTGGAAGTTCGGTTCCAACCTCCAAGTGGTAGCTGGGGAGACATTGTAGTGATAACTTGTGCGATTGACGCGGTTGTGTTGTCAATTCACACACACCTTCGCGTGGGCTCTCCCGGCAGCTGAAACTCCGATCAACAAATCCACAAGATTTCCCTAGTCGTACTGGTAGCACTGAGTCAGGCGGGATGACGATTTCAGGTCGCCAATGACCATGTCGATGCTGTCAGTTTGAGACATTCAGCGACCGGATCCGTACTCGAGAACCCGCTAGACCAGCCCAGCCATGCAGGTGCTGGGAGGTCTTCTCCTCAGTAAAGATCGTCCCTCAGGGCTACGGGCTAGTGGTATCGTTTGCGTCAGCATGTAGAGGTAATGTTGCTGCAGGTCGCGTCGTTGATGACGCATGCAGCTATTCTGCCCCAAAATTTGGGATATGTTCCCCGGACAATCAGACCACTGGTACCATCGTGTTATTGACATGACGTCGCAAGCAGGCCGATGTGCTTTTCTGTCCCTCGGCTGGATGGTGGACGTGAGAACACATACACTGTTATCGCGGCATCTCAGGGACGCGAATACCTGTGACAGAATTGAAGACTACCTTACCTTGCTCACTGCGAAAGCGTAGATCTGCACTCGACTTGAGGGTATCAACAGCCGGTCACTCACCATGTCGACAGACTCAACACCACGAACAACCCAGGATCGATATGAAATGCAAAGGGCCACCTTCGATCGTCGCTCGGGTTGTCGCCAGGAAAGCAAAAGCGGTCGAAGCTCTTCAACGTCCAAGAGATCGTACATGACGGCCGATTCTGAACCTCAACCTGAATTGCTGCGCAGACCAAGACCAAAAGAAACCACAAAGCGCCCTGCGGCCGGGGCTGTCGACCATGGTGAAGAGGAATTGAAGACTACCCAAACCGCAGTCGATTTAGAACCTCATTTCGATCGGGTTGAGCAGCATCCCGATGTCTTCTTCGACCATACGATAGACGTTCGACCTGCAGTTACGCATGAAGAGATCCGACCCCATATTCACACAATCTACGAACATCGGCGGACGCGATCGATTCACTACCATGAGCATCGAACATTGATCCAGCCGATCATTGACCCAAACCCGACCATACTTCCAGAGCAGCACTGGGCGCAGGACCACAAGACGGGTGAAATCTTCAAGATACCCGACGAGCTAGGGAGGCAGCTGGATGAGAAATATGGCAGGACAGACAACGCCGTCGTCACAGCAGATGATGGTGACATTATTAAAGCAATGGAAAAGTTGGGTCTCGAGACCAATGCTTCACATGCTGTCCAGGCAGATCCCCCGAGCACAGAAAGCGAAGATACGAACACGGGGGTGGGATGTAGATGTCTAGAGGACAGCTATAGCTCATCTACTCGTAGAGAAGAGTAATATGGTGGGCAGCCTTTCTCGGAACGCTGAAGAGATCTGTCAATACCAGTTCGGATCCCAAAGCCTCCAGAGTTCCAGCGTGCGTACACTCATGCAGACATGGTAGTTCACATTTGGGCACATGAGAGGGAGGGTGATTTGGGGAAGATATCTGAGCAGCAAAACAAAAGGATGGACAATGCGCGAATCGAACGCGCGACCTTCAGCAGGTAGTATCTTCAGATCTCACGATCTCGGATGCTAAGCAGACGTTATACCACTAAACCAATCGCCCTTGGATGATTTCGAGGCATTTTGGAAGGCTTCATCTCTGGCTGTGGGTTCGGACGCTAGGGCTTGGGCAAGGTTGGGGCACATCTCCGTGGTGGATCATCTCGACATGGACCCTCGGCGCCCTGCGAAAAATGCTCCTACTCCAGCCTTACAGAGCATCATGAGGCAAGGAAAAGAGATGAATTACTATTACTAGGTTTGAAAATTCAACATATTGCTCTAACTTTGTTTCTTCGCCATGATCCCCTTGAGCGGGTTCTTTCCCTTGAACCTCAGCCAGGTAGCCAGGTACACGATGGCGTAGTTGAAAGCGATAAATCCGCAGAAGATGCCAAAGTCTCTCCAAATGTTCCTGTAGTAGACGCTGAAGCCCACGCCAAACTCGTCACCAGTGGCGTACTGGCAGAACTCGCATAGCCCGTCCGAGCCGGTCTGTACGTATCCACCGGCCTCGGCGATGAAGGGCTCGACGTACTCGTCACAGCTAAGACCATCGGGCGCCTCGAATCTGGCAAATTCTTCGGACGCACATCGGACGGGCTGGTTGTGGATTACAGCAGCAAGGAATGCTTCGAGTAGGTAGTGGAAGGGGGAGAGCCAGTACATCCACTCGCGCCAGAAGGTTGGGAGTTGCATGGGCGGGACGACCACGCCGCAGAAGCTGACCACGAAGAGGAAGAAAATGGGGACAAGGAGAGAGGCGAGAAGCTCGTTGGGCGCGAAGGCGGCGATGGCTTGTCCGAAACTGATGTAGTAGAGCTCGAAAAGGATGACGAGCAGGAAACCGAATCCAGAGACGAACGAGGACACATCGAGGCCGAAGATGCCCCACCACCAGCAGCTAGAGAAACAGAATTAGCATTTGGGATAACGAAAAATGAGAGCATCTCAGGGTCAATAGTGTGAGGCTCAGGGTTAACTTACTTGAAGTAGATCGCTCCAGCCACGATGGCGTACGGGATTTCGACAAGGACAGCACCAGTAGTCCAAGCAAACCACGAGTAAATCTTGGCGTTGTTCTCTCGCGACTGGAAAACATTGCGAGAGTTCAAGAAGACAGGTTGCAGCTGCTGGATCAGGGGTGGCGAGATTGTGAGCGTCATGAAGATGGAGAACAGACGGTTCTGGAAGTCCGTTGACGAGAAGCCGATCTTGAAGAACGTGAAAGTGTTGAAGAGTCCAGTGAGGATGTGCAGCATGAACTTGCCGACAATGTAGTTTGGTGACCGCCAGTATGCGACGAATGCCCGCTTCACCACCTGCACAGTCTGAGTGCCCACAGAGGCGGCGTATTCCCGATCATCCTTGAGGCTGGCTGTTGGCTCGACGCCCTGTCGTTCGGCAATCATGTCGTCAATCTCGCGTGATCGAGCCTCGCGGTGCGATGAGTTCGCCCACACGTCGCCCCAGTCCTGACCGCTATAGTTCGGATCACCCGCACCAATGGCTTCGAGCATGTACTCGGCGGGGTTGGCGTTAGGCGGACACTTCTCTGCACCATGAGACTCAAGGTACCCGATCAGCTCGCTACTGTCATTGCCCAAAGGCCCGTGATAGACAACGCGTCCGCCAGACTTCAGAAGGAGAAGCTCGTCAAAGTACTCGAACAGGACGGCCGAAGGCTGATGGATGGTGCAGAGCACAGCTTGGCCAGCATCGGCAAGCTTGCGAAGGAATCGAACAATGTTAAATGCAGCACCGGAGTCAAGGCCAGATGTCGGCTCATCGAGGAACATGAGGAGCTCGGGTTTGGAAGCAAGTTCCACACCAATTGTCAAGCGCTTGCGTTGTTCTTGGTTCAAGCCCTCGCCAATCTTGCCAATCGTCGCACCGGCGATGTCGCGCATCTCCAGCAGGTCGATGATGGTTTCGCAGTAGTCAAGCTTCTCCTGTTTGGAGACTTCGCGTGGCTGACGGAGGATAGCGGAGAATTGCAGAGCTTCGCGAACTGTGGATGTAGGCTCGTGGACATCCATCTGCTCCGCGAATCCAGTGGCTCGCTGGAAGGACTTGGGCAGGGGCCGGCCGTCAACCAGGAAGTCGCCGGTGATAGTACCAAAGTTGAGACGTTGCGCCAGGCCGTTGAGAAGCGTTGTCTTGCCGGCGCCTGGATCTGATGTCAGTGCATGCTTACTGGGTAGTGGAGGGGATCTGAAGACACGTACCTGATGCTCCCATGAGCGCAGTGAGTTTTCCCGGCCGGACATAGCCTTGGATATCCTGGAGAAGTTTCCTTTCCCCCTTCTCGTATGGAATGGTATAGTTGATGTTGCGGAAAGTAAAGACCGTTTCGTTCTTGGCAACTTGATTGACGGCATCGCCGCTCGTCTCGGTTGCGCCGTTGGTGTCAGGCATGGCCTGAGAGAAGTGACCGCTGGGACCAGCTTCCTCATCCTTCTTCTTCTCGTGACCGCCAGTCTCAATCGACTCCTCGACCTTCTTGGGAACCTGACCTCTCTTGAAGACGGTGATCGCACCGCCGCCAGCATTGGGCTTCATCAGCTCCATGCCGAGAGCGGTCAGGAAGACGAAGAAGAGGAAAAACGCCCAGAGGAATCCAAAGTTGCGCCAGAGATGCGATCGGCTGTAAGAAAATGCTTCTTGGATGTACGCCGAGCCGCTGACAATGGTTGTACCTGGCTGGCTGCCTTTGAGGGTACACGACTGGTACTGAGGTGAAGCGTTGGGGCCCTGAGGAACCAAGAACGGCGCATCACACTGCAAGTCCAGATTGGCAAATTCGTTCGACATGAGACCCTCAAATCCGTACTGAATCCAGTTGATCCAGCGCAGCCAACCAAACCACGGAGGCATTGAGCTGGGTGGGATCAGGTAACCGGTGTAGACAACCAGGATCTGGATTGAGATGCCTGTGAACCGTGTTGCTTCGTCCATGGTCTTGCACCAGGCCGAAATAGCCCGGAAGAACGCATAAGTGACCATAGTGACGAGCCACAGGAGAAGGGTTGCGATGAAGAATTGCGATGCCGTTCGCCCGAGGTTGGCCATGAAGTAGATGATGACATTGAAGAGGAAGACCTGGATGAACACCAATGGCACGTCGACAACGGTCTGCGCAATGGCATAGGCGGCCGGTCGGTAAAACGAGAAAGATTTGTGCTTGAGGAGAATAGGCTTAGACTCGAAGGCAGCAGTCTGCTCAGCAAGCGCAAGCAGGGCGTTGAACAGAAGAAGGAAGAAAAGAGTACCGCCGCGAGGGAACGCGCCAGCGGCCGTGGGGGCGAGGTTGAAGAAGAGACTACCGACGATGAGACCTTGGAAGACGAGGCCTCCCCACTTGCCGAACAGCGAGGCGCGGTCGCCTGTCATGACGAGGAATTGGCGCTTGGTGCAGGCGATGACCTGCTGGTGGAAGGGAAGGGTGTAATTCTTCTTCTTGATTTCGGATGATGCGGCTTCGCGCTGTTGGCGCTGCTCGGTGAGCTGGGACTCAAAGTCTTCGACGTCTGACAAGTTCATCTTGTAGGCATCGCTCTTCTTGTATGCGTCGAAGAATTCTTCGGGGGTTCTGGGGATGCGATCCTCCCAGCCCTTGCGGACACTGCGCTCGTGGGGATCGCTCACGGAGGTCAGGAAATCGGCAGTGGTCCAACGATCAGGACAGTCAAAGCCGAGGTCCATGAAGTACTGCTTCGCGTTGTCCGAGGGGCCATAGTACAAGCACTTGCCGCCATCAATGAGGACGACCTTGTCGGCGAGGTCGTAAAGAGACTCGCCAGCCTGGTAGAGGGACACAGCAGTCGAGACATCGGCCATGTTGGTCATGGCACGGATGGAACGAACGTACTCGAGCGCCGTGCTGGCATCGAGACCCTTGCTGGAGTTGTCCCAGCCCTGGACCGACGCTCTGGTGATCATCGCCTCAGCAATGCTAACACGCTTGCGCTCACCACCAGACACACCGCGAATGTATTCGTTGCCGACCTTGGTACCAAGGGTGTGCTCAATCCAGAAAAGCTTGGTGACGACCCTCATGAACTCGTTGATGTAGTCCTGACGGCTTTCACCCTCGAGGCGGGAGTGCTTCCCAGGAGTCCGGGTCTGGAGAGCGAATTTGAGAGTCCTCTTGACTGACAGTGTAGCGTAGTGAAGATCGTCTTCGGGATTGTAGATGACCTCGCCGCGGTAGTTCTTTGCCATCTCCTGGGCGTCCGTCCCGCCGTAGGTAACATCGCCTTCTACGGCCTCAAAACCAGAGCGCTGGTTGCAAAAGGCCTTGAGGAAGGTGGTGCATCCAGAGCCAGGCCGGCCGAGCACGAGCAGAAGCTCACCTGGCCGCACACAACCATCAAAATGGCTGATGAGCTCACGAACCGGGGGCTTGGCCATTGCAGCCTTGGGGCCCTTGGTGAAGAGGTTCTTGAGCGTCCGCGGCAGGCCCATGAAGATGTCGCCAACAGTAGGCTGCAGACTGGCGCCGAGGCCAACGCCCTTCACGGTCAGGTCACGGAAGACGACACCGCTGTGACGGGTTTGCTCTTCCTCCGAATTCTCCTGACGCGTCTTGCCGAACATGCGGGCCATGAGCATGTTGATCTCGGAGTCTTCTTCTTCCTGTTCAGCGGCGGAGGATGCGTTTGTCCTGCGCCTGGAGAGCATCTTGAAAAGATCATCCTCGTTCGGGGTGCTCTTTTGGCGGTGAAGCTGCTGCTTTTCTGTCTTGCTCGGGGCGGGCTTCAAGGGAACGAGTTGGGGTTCATCGGGGTCAGATGGAGTGCTAGCGACCGGTGACGGCAGCTTCTGCTTTTCATCGAGGACCTTGGACTCCTGCGACACGAAGGCAGCTGCAGCCAAAGGAGCTGCGTCCCGGTCCTGAGACGGCCGCTCTCCATGAAGGGTGCTGCTCTCTGAAGAAGCGCCATGGGTGGGCGAGGGCTCTGAGCGGGCGTCGTGAGCACCTGCAACGGGCACGAAGTAGGACGCATTGCCTGTAGTTCGATTATTCGAGGGCCTCCCAGAACCCTGGCTGGGGGCCGGGATGTAGGTGCCAGTGCTGTAGTTGACGGCATTGTTGGTAGAATCGCGGGGATCGAGACCGCTGGGGGTTGGAACGCCGCTGGAGGCTGGTGTCTCGGGAAAGCCGCCCGGGACATCAGTGTCGAGGGGTGTTGCACGTGGCTCCATGGCGATGATGCTGCCGGCGATATCAATAGCCGTAAAGGCCTGAGGTTGCTGGGTGATGCGGCCAGACGCGAAGCGTGGGCTTCGGACTGATGATGGGATAGATGTCACACTTTTTCTCTGGTGTGGTCTAGGAGCAAGATGGAAATCTAGACCCGTCCGCAAACAGAAAGATGGAATGCAAGGAAAAAACCAACAGAAGGCGCGGTCCACACATCATTGAGGCTCGCGGCACACGGCACCTAATAGCCAGGCCGGACTTTAGGATTCCAGGGCCACGGCCACGGAGCCACGGAGGTCTGCCGCCCGAATTGCGAAGCTAGCCATGGCCGAAGACCGAGAAAGCCTGGAGATCGGACAATAATCTCGCCGATGTGTTCACAGAATTTCGTAGGGCGAGTCTATGACGACGTCTTAGGTCGGATCCATGATGAGATCAGTCTGACTGGTCTCAAAATCATCAAACGCAAAACTGCCGCGATAAGTACGGCTGGCTGTTTAGGCCGGATTTACATATTGGAGCTTCATTCGGCTCACATGGGTCTGATTCGCGTGTCAAGACCTGCTTTGATACTTTACTGCGACTTGCTTGGCTATTCGTGATTGTTGTCACGTCACCCATGCGATTGTCAGCCGTGGAAGGGAATCACACAACAGTCGATGCAATCGCTGTGAGTCCCGATCATGATTTGGTCTGTCTGCTTGACCAGGGGGACTGGATCAAGTCGCCACAGCCGCCCGGGGGGGCTTCCAATTCTCCCTTCTCTCTCCAAGACATCCCGTGTTGAGACACACTGCATATGTGTGCGTCAAACACCCGTCCCTCGTGTTAGCCTGGATCAGGTCGAGATCTCTCGCGTGCTCAGTGTCGTACCAGGAGATCATCGAGGAGTACAAGATCCAGCTAGGCTTACTTCTCCGACCGTAGTCAGCTGCTAATCGTGTTACCAAGCTTTCCCCAATTAAAAGCTTCCACGGCAGACAAGGATCCAATCATGCCCTCACACCATCCAGCCGGACGTTTAGTACGCGTCATGATTCTACCCAACATGCCAACGTCATACTTTACAGCTTATTACAAATTGGCAGCAGCTGAAATGCAAGGGCCGAAGCCTCTCGGAGGTTGATAAGATGCAACCGCCGAAGCCGTGACCAATGACATGGTTTCTTCTTCCTGAGAAGCGCCATGGACAAGTTCTCGATCCGGGCGTTTGCCTGGGGCGCCTGTCTGTTTTGAGAGCAGCAAATAGCCCTATCAATTACGGGGCAATTTCCCGATGTTTGCTTTTCACGATCGCTTCGGTCTCGGCAGTGGCCGACCACATTCGAGGATGTGCCCTTGCTGGGTACCGGAAAGTACTGAAAAGCCGCGCGCCCGTGCTATGAACCATGTCGAGTCTGCACGCCAGTGACCCAATCTGGTCGTTAAAGTTGCAGAGACGCTGTTGAACAGCCTTTGAGAAGGCCAGTATTGTGTACCAGGCGAGGGGGACGGTCGTTGGCATTAGAAAGCAGCATGAGTGCCGTGGAACTTAATCCAGCAGGAGATTAGGTTACATATCACCGAGCTAGCCTTGATAAATAAGGTAAGGTACTGTCGGCGTGACAATGTTGTTTGCACGTGATCGTCGCTGAAGCTAGTGGGGATGGTGGCATCGCTGACAGTCGCCCTGTGAAAGACGATGAGATGCACCACAACGAGCTGTGCTGCCTGATGACGCGTCCGAAACTGACATCTTCCATTTTTAGTCAGATTATCAGTCCAAAATTCCAATGAAACTTTAAAGAATTATAATCGTAGCCAATAGATAACATCGTCACCGTGATCTCAACACGTCACTCTGTTCAAGTAAACACAACTGGGCGGTAGCGACGCTGTCAAAACCAGTACAGTGGACATCACACACACTCATATGTTTCCTATCATCAAGTTAGCATGTCAAAGTAGGTATTATAGACAGATTGAACGCTGACAGCGGGAGTGGCGGTCTCGAGTCCGTGGCGTTAGGTTTAACTCGGGTTGTAGACCGCCACGATCAACGTGCTGAAAGGCGCGCTTTTAAAATCAATTTTGTGCCCCTGCAGCTTGAACTAATAATCTGACTGCGATTTTCAGAAGTTGTTAGGCGTCGCTTCCTCAAAGAAGTCCATGATTTGATAATCAGTCCACGATGTTCTCCCCACACATGCCGTGAGGCCTTCTTTCACACTTGCAGTGCATCATTTCCCTTGTCAACACGCAGCCGTAGTGAAGTAGTGTTCAAAGTCGATATAGTAGGCGCTGAGCGTTTTACTTTTTTTATATTGCCCTCTTTTGTGAAAATAACACATGTCGAGACACAGGAAACCCTTCACCGGCCAGCCGTTGTCAACCCCCAATACTGTGCACCAACCTGTGGAAAACATCTAGCAATGCCGAAGTCTAACTACCAATGTTTGAACGCACTGGGGAGGTGTCATGATGCTCTCGAAAAACCATGAAGACCAACATGGCACAATCTACCAACGCCCGCACGGTGGTGGTTTAACAGGAGCTAGCTACCATGTTCCAATACCGGCCCCATGTCCGCCGATAACCTGCACTGCACCAACCCTGACCACGATTCAATTCTAATATGATTCAATAAAGTGACTCAGATTTTTTTGAAGCTGAGCTCTACCACAGCAGCACTGCTGCTTTCGTTCATGGCTGTCCCTGGCATTTGGAAATCCACCAAAACGAGACGCTACTGTGAAAGTGAGAATCCGATGTTGCAGAGATGTCATTCCGCTCTTGCAAGCTTTCAAAATTAAGCAAGAGTACAAGAAAGCAATCAAGATACATTCGTCGGATGCAGGAATCGATGATTTGAACAAAAACCATTGTTTGTTAAGGTAGACATTATGACTAAACAATTCTGTTCCCAAATTCAATCCCCAAACTCCAAAAAGTCAGATCCCATCACTGAAACTCCCATCCTATGTGTCCGTCCATCTAATGCTTCATCGACAAAGGAAAACCAAACAAGCCAATGCCTCGATCAAATGCTCAAGCGGCCACGGCCACAGCCTTGCCGAGGGAGAGAGTCACAGGCGAGCCGTTGAGCTTGACCCACTGGATGGGGGGCTCGCTGCCGACCTTGTCGGCGGTGGCCGAGCCGCCGGCCGCGGTGGCGGTGCCCTCGGGGATGGTGACGGGGATGGGGACGCTGCACGAGTTGTCCTTGGCGGAGACGGTGATCTTGGAGATGGACTTGCCGTCGGCGGAGTAGCCGTAGGAGACCTTGGGCTTGCAGGCGTCGAGGGCCATGCGGTCGAGGAAGTACTTGGCAATGTCGTCGTGCTTCAGGGAGAGGATGGGCCAGTTGGTGAGGCGGGTCATCTCCTGGGCGACGGTCTCGACCCAGGCCATGATGAGGGACATCTTGCCGGTCTGGGAGCCGACGGTGATGGAGGGCATGTCGGTCTGCCTCATGTTGGCCTGGTGGAACATGTAGGGGTCGGACTGGAGGCTGAGCAGGTAGCGGCTGTTCTCGGTGCGGGCGTTGCCGAGGAGGGTGTTGAAGTCGCCGTGGCCGGCCGAGGTCTCGATCCACTCGCGGGTGGTGCACTCGGCGGTGTCGCAGTTGAAGTAGATGGTGGTGGCGTAGCGGGGGATGATGGTGAGGCCTTCCTTGCCGTTGTCGGCGACGGTGCTCATGAGGGGGTGGTACTTGTTGCCCTGGTTGCGGAGGGGAGAGCGGGTGTTGTCGCCGACGACGTGGGTGATGCCGTTGTCGAGCCAGGCCTTGATGACATCGGCGTTGTGCATGCCGGTGATGGCGGGAGGAACGAGACCGTGGGCAGAGAAGCGCTTGGCCTTGTCAATGCCGGTCTGCTTCATCCAGGCCTGGTTGAACTGAATCTCGCGGTTGGCGTCATCGAAGGTGGCGTTGTTGAGACCGAGATGGCTGAAGGTGTGCGAGAGATGGGCGAAGGCGTTCAGGTTCTCGGGCTTCTGGAACCAGACGGCGAACTTGTCGAGGTCGGCGCACTTCTTGGAGTAGTTGTAGGTGACGAACTCCTCGGGCCAGGCGTTGACACCGGTGCCGGGGGGCTTCACCCACTCGAGAGGAGTGGCGACCTGGTCCTCGAAGTAGACGGCGTAGTCGGGGTCGCAGATGCCGTTGGAGCCATCGGGGGTAGTGGCGGCAATGAAGTCACCGTTGCCGTTGTGGGCGAACTCGAGCCAGAAGTCGGATCCCTGGGGCAGGCGACCGTTGATGTTCTTCTGCCAGCTGACGTGGCCGTCGAGGTCACCGGTGGTGATCTTGTAGGTAGAGTCCTTGGGCCAGTAGAGCTCGGTGTCAAGCTGCAGATCGTCGACCTGGGTGCTCAGATGCGTCTTGCGCTTGCCGAGGAAGACGCCGCGGGTCATCCAGTGGATGTGCGAGTGCTGCAGGAAGTTGGATGTGCCGGACCACTCAGGAGCCCACGAGGTGAACCAGACGAACTGCTCGCGGCCGTCGATGTTGTTAATGACAGCGGCGACGGTGTCGGCGTCGTAGGAACCACCAGGGGCGAACTTGGCGACCTGCTTGGTGGTGGCCTTGTCGGTGATGGAGGCGGGGTAGTGCCAGAGACCCTGGCTGGTGACACCGGCATCCCTGAGGTGTTGTTAGTCAGATGAAGGGACCATGAGGATCAGGAATTGCGGACTCACTTCTTGATGTTGGCAGTGGGGAAGTCGGAGATGTCAGTGAAGCTGATGAGCTGCTCGACACCGGCGCCGCAGCAGCCGCCGCCGACGGTGGTGACACCGAACTGGGGGCCGGGGTACTCGTTCAGGCGGACCATGCGGACCTTGAAGTCGGCCTGGTAGGAGTGGATGGCAGCCCACTGCTCGGCAGAGAAGGCGCTGTGCCAGCCGTTCTCATACTCGTAGGCGAGAGCATCAGTGACGATGATGCCGGCATAGTTGCCGTGAGTGCGAGACGAGTTGAGCTTGGGGAGATCGGCGCCCTCCTTGGGGACGATATAGTGCTCGTAGGGGATGCCGTAGCCGAGAAGGCCGGCGCTGCCGAGAGAGGCGCTGCCGGAATCGCGGGCCAGGACGAGGATGGTGCCGTCGACGCCGGCAGCCTTGCTGTCGGAGCCATCCGAGGCAGGAGCGTCGGTGGCCTTCACAGGGGCAGCGGTAGCAACGGTGCCAGTGGCAGTGGTGATGATAGGGACGGCCGACTCCTGGGGGTTGGGGTTGGCAGGGTCCGAGACCACAGGAGCGACGGAAGCGTCAGTGGCGGTGCCAGTGGCAGTACCGGTAGCAGTACCGGTGGCAGTGCCAGTAGCAGTGCCGGTAGCAGTGCCGGAAGCCTGTCTGGCGTCGACTTCGGCAGCAGGAGCGGCGTTGGCAGCTCCCAGCATGCCCAGGACAGTGACGAGGCCGAGATGGCAGCGCATGGTGTCCTGCGTGTGGGCTGAAAAGGAAAAGGCTGGTTGTGAAAGGGGGAAAGTCGACAAGCTCAGGTGAGCCTGGTAGTGCAGTGGATCTGCGGGAGATGAAGGGAGATGTCAAAGATGAGATGACCAGGTAAAGTAGTTAAGACAAGTAGGAGTCAAGTGGAGAAGAGAAGGTGGTAGTGTGAAGATGTTGTTGTTGTGTGATGATGAGAGACAGGGGATGATGATTTGGAGCGCGAGGGCCCGAGCAATAAGTAGTCGATTCGAACACGAGCATGACTGCAGGGGAAGGCCATTCGCAGCTGTAGATCTGGGGCTGTAGTCCGCCAACCTGCAGGTTGAGGACCATTGGGAGTCGTTGAGAGCCAGACCAGGCCCTCGGTCGGCCTGGGCGACAAAGTCGAGACCGCCACACCTCCAGCACCGCGAACTATGGTCGAGGTGCGCCTAGCAGCAGCCACAGCTCATGTCCAGCCCACGTTCGGGGACTTAGGGCTGCCAGCTGGAGGACGGAAAGGCATTGAACCCATGCGTGGGGAAGAAAGGTCAAAGGCAGTAGGGCAGCCAATGTCTCAGCCCGAGGGAAGCCTGGACCCCTGGGGGGGCAGATGCGAGTGCAGCGCGCGGCCTGGATCGATGACTTACTTGATCCGGACGTTGAGGGCGTCTTCGGCGTCCTGACTCGGGGGCCATCGACGGACCTTGCCGGGTCTTTCGGGGTCCTGGACCAGGGCGGGCCAGAGCGGGACTTCAGCGGCCAGACACCGCTATCTCCTTTCCGTCGCGAGAATAAGGGTCTGGCTCTCTTTGTGTTTGTGGTTTTCTTTGTTGTCCATGTGTTCCTGAGCTAGACTCTGGGGTCGAGATGGTGCTATTTGGGATGCTCTGCCGCGGTCCAGGCTCGCTTGATGCAGCCGAAGGGCTTCCCCGGATCCCAGAAACCCGGGACGTCAGGGTCTAGATCGAGAGGAGAGCTGTGAGGCTCTCATGATGCATGCGACGCTCGCTCTGGGGGGGTGATCGTCTTTGGCCCGGTCAATGGCATCCACCCCTCCGGGATTTCCTCTTCCCGTCTGAAAGATCTTTCGACGGCTGAATGGCGTCCCAGCTCGGGGAAAGGAAGAAAACAATGGAAAAGCCACCATGACAATTACTTCTCATCGTTCAAGACACCCCCTTCGCGATATTTTTCCGTTTCCGTCGCAAGGTGAGGTACCTACCTCCCTGAATGGCGGTTTGTGGTGTCTGACCTGGCGACATCGGAGTTAAGCCGTTGAGCGACGAACCGTCCGTCGTCAATTGAGTTGGGCGCCCTGGATGGGATGATGCGTGGGCGCACCACCAGGAACAGAATCTTCACAGGAGGGCCCTGGTTCGAGACTAACTAATCCTCCACCGTTGGCCCCCCCCCCCAATACGAGCCGTCCGATGGTCGCATGGCAGCATGAGATGAATAAGTTGCGACGATTAAGGTACAGCCACAAGGGGCAGCGCTACCATTAGGTAACTTCAGGTTGTGTCAGCTTGAGCCTCCCAGGGGGGGGCGGAGGGGGTCGTAGGGGGTGCAGACGCAGGTATACGTGGCACAGGCTTAGGCACAGACAGACAAGTAGGGAGGGTCACATACGGAGTACTGACCAGGGCAGTCAGGTAGTTCAAGCTGGCCCCCCTGGTTATGTCTGAGTGTTGGGGGGGAGAAGCAAGTGATGTCTCCATTCCATGTCAGCTCGGACTCCGGTTCAAGGAAGCAAGCTCAACACCGGACGTGAAAAGCTCAGTCCACCGGTCTCCCAGACCCTTTGCCTAGTTTGGCCAACATGATGCGATCGACTGGTGGCGTGAACATCATTTCGTGGCGCTCGACATGCAGAAGAGGCTCATCCAGGAAATCGGATCCCGCCGGACGAGGCGCGACGGGGCGTGGGAGAAGCACCCGCTGGCGTGTCCTGAGAAGGCTCAGAGAGAGACGAGTAGAAGTACAAGACAGGGTACTTGGGGCCTCGATCCTCTACTTGGGCGCTCTTAGCCCGGTCTTCCGTCTTAGCACCACAAAGATCATCAGGTCCCGACCCTGAATAAGCACCGAGCGTGGTGGGACCAGCCGAAAGGGGGAAGATGAGATCGTGGGGGAGACACACAGGCCCTATTTCGGGATAGCGCTACATGGCCAGGGTCTGGAACAAAGGGCTGAGCTTCCACAAGCTCCTTTATTCGTCAGTGCGGGAGGATTGAGGGCTGACCGAGTGAGCCTTATGCTCGTCAGGTCGAGAAAAAGCCCCGGCGGCCTCGCGGGACTTACGTGGCGCGCCTCAACCCTTTCATGTCCCCCATATGCGTATTGATCCCCGAGTCGGCCCTCAGAGGTGAAGACTGCCGCGATCTATTGAAACTTACTCAATACTGCACGATACACTGTTGTCCGGCCTGTTGAGAAGAAGCTCCAAAGCGTCTCTGCGCAGAACGAAAAATCCCGCAACTCTCTCTCCGGGCAGCTTGCGCCGTCAGCTTGAGCTACCACTCAGCCATCAGATCATCACCCACATCGATCGACGCCCTCAACTTGCCTTGACTTTGTTCTTTGATCAATCCACCCCACACCGGGCGGTTGTCGATCACTCCATTTCTCCATCAATCGCTCATTCGCCTCACCCCCTCACTCACTCACTCACTCACTCAACCGCTCGTTCGTTCGTTCGCTCGCTGGCTGGCTCGCTCACCCCCCGTCATGTCGCCCTCTGCAGAGTCTATCGAGCCCAAGGCCGCCACCGCCAAGCCCCGGTGGCCGCTGTGGAAGAAGCTCGCCGTCGTAGGCCTGATCCTCGTCATCGTCATCCCCCTGGCGGTTGGCCTCGGTGTTGGTCTCAGCAACCGCGGCGGCGGCGGCGACGATGATGACAACGACGACGACAACAACAATGGTGGCGGCGGCGACGACAACAGCGGCAACACCACGAGCCGCGAGTCCCTGTGGCAGCCGGAGGCCGGCGCCTCGTGGCAGATCGTCCTCCTCAAGCCCATCGAGGTCCCCTCGAGCGGCGACGTGACGCCTGACGTGGACGCATTCGACATTGACCTGTTTGACAACGAGGAGGAGACCTTCTCGCGCCTGCGTGCGGCGGGCAAGAAGGTCATCTGCTACTTCAGCGCCGGGTCGTGGGAGGACTGGCGCGACGACAAGGACGACTTTGGCGACGAGAACCTCGGCAAGGAGCTGGACGGGTGGCCCGGCGAGCGCTGGGTCGACGTGGCCAGCGACGGCGTGCGCAACGTCATGAAGAAGCGCATCCAGCTGGCGGCCAACAAGGGCTGCGACGCCATCGACCCGGACAACGTGGACGGCTACGTGAGTACCAAGAGAGACCAGACCAGGAGACCGACCTGCAAGAGGTGTCTCCCGATGGTGGCGATATGGAACGCTGACCCGTGACAGCAAAACGACAACGGCATCGACCTCACCAAGAAGGACGCCATCGACTTTGTCAGGTTCCTCTCGGAGACGGCGCTGCAGTACAACATGTCGACGGGGCTGAAGAACGCCGGCACCATCATCCCGGACGTCATGGACGACGTGCACTTCTCGGTCAACGAGCAGTGCGTGCAGTACGCCGAGTGCGAGACGTTCGCGCCCTTCATCGAGAACGGCAAGCCCGTCTTCCACATTGAGTACCCGGACAGCGCACCGCGCGTGTCGTCGACCGAGTCTGGCAAGGTCTGCACCCCCCGGGGTGATGCGGCCGGCACCAACAACTTCAGCACCGTCATCAAGAAGATGAACCTCGACGGGTGGGTCGAGTACTGCGACGGCGACAAGTTCAACACGACGCTGGATGCGTAGCTCGGCATCTCGATGGCTCAGCTCCCGCGTCCGGCCGGAGCGCTCTGGGTCGACGGTAACACACACTATTGACCCGGGCTTTGCTTTCTTCCAGCCAACAGAGGCCGCAGCCGGGGCACCGGGGCATGCAGCACACACTCATTGTATTTTTTCTCGGCACAGGGATCAGGAGTTTTTCCATTCGCGTTGCGTTAGGTCCAGGGGGTTGCTTTACGAGTCAGCGAGCGAGCAAGTGAGCGGCCGGTAGTTCGGGGACACGTCCCGCCGGACAAGAAAACACGAGCATGAGCTACTGCGTCCTGTCTCCGTGGTCGGCAGCAAGGTCTCGACGGAGCACGTCAGTGTATGCTTGAAAATAAACTTAGACATAATCAGATCAGGATCAATATCCGAGGTACCTTTCTTATTCGCCAGCAGCCACACCGATGGCATCAACGTTCATCAATACTCAACCCAACCCATGCATCGTTCACGGTCAGGTAGCTCCCTCGGAGGCTGTCGAGCTGACTAGAGACAGCAGCGCTCTCGCGGCTTGGCGTCAGATCACCAGCATGGCGTGCCACTTGGCCATGCCTCCATTGGACCGTGGGCGCCCAAGACACCAGCAGTGAACCCCTGGAGCCCTCGCTTCTTTGTCGCCATGAGAGCCACTGACAGCGCCATGGGCGCCAGGAAGACCCCCCCTCTCCACTCTCACCGGTCCACAGGGCATCGCCGAGGCCCCTTGGCGCCAGGCCCGGGACGGGAGGCCCAGGCCTGACTCGCGGGCGGTATTTGGGGGCCCCCAGCAGAAAGGAGAGGGGCGGAGGGGGGGGGGGGAGAGGGGAGGGGGGGGGGGGGGCATCATCCTTGCAGCGGACCTTCAAATACCGAAGGCCAGCATGCTTGCTTCTTGCTGCGCCGTTGGCTCGTTGGCCATGCGTTCTAGTTACACTGCAGGGGGAGAGGGGAAACACTGACAGCGAATGTAACGTTCAGACCCTCAAGCCACCATCGTGCCGCGTCCTCCACCTCACCGGAAGTCTACCTATACCTCGCCTGCAGAAGCGCAGATCGCATCATCAAGCCCCCGAGCTTATTGTTCCGTTGGCCAGGACCTGCTGCTCCTTTTGTTTTTCCGCCGCCCGGCACTCTCTGGGCCCCCCTCCGAGTCTATCGATCTCGCGCCATCTTCGTCTCATCTGCGTCCCGTCAGCCGGCTTGGTGCCATCGTCAAATCATCGAGGCCAGGCCAGTCTGATATTATTTTTGTGCCCGGCTTTACACTTCGGGGTTTGAAAATTCGTTGGACCAGATCCCACCACACCCACACGACACACACACCATTAACGCTGGACGGCACTTCGCTGCGACGCACACCTCACACGCCTGCACGCACGCCCGCAGACCGTCATCATGGCACCGGTCGTCTTTATCCCCCTCTACATCTACCCCTTCGAGACGGCCTGGGAGCCTCTCGTTCGGGCGGCAAGAGCCCACCCGTCGCTCAGCTTCGTGGCCGTCGTCAACCCCGGCAACGGGCCAGGCCCGGACCCCCGCCCGGACGCCAGCTACGTCGCCGCCCTGCACCGCCTCTGCGCGCTCCCCAACGTCCAGCTGCTCGGCTACGTCCACGTCAGCTACTGCACGCGCGACCCGGCCGCCGTCCAGCGTGACATTGCAGCGTACCGCGCGTGGAACGACGACGCCGGCGACGGCCAGGGCGCGTTCCGCGTCGAGGGCATCTTCTTCGACGAGACGCCCTGGGACCCGTGCCACCAGGCCTACATGGCGTCGCTGGCGGGGTTCGCGCGCGGCGCCTGGCTCGGCCTCGACCGCGCCGTCCTGGCCTACAACCCGGGCGTCGTGGTCGAGCCGCGCTGGTACGACGACGCAGACTACGTCGTCGTCTTCGAGCAGTCGGCGACCCACTGGGCCGCCTACTTTGAGGGCCAGGGCCTGCCGCAGATACCCGCGGCGCTGAGGCCCAAGGCTGTGGCCATGGTGCACACCTGCGGCGCCGCGGACCCCGCGGCCGGGGGCGAGGGTGGGAGCGAGGGTGAGACCGAGGGCGAGGGCCTGGCGGCGACGCTGGCGCTGGCCAGGAGGATCGGCACCCTCGGGTTTGGGGGCGTGTACCTGACGGACGAGGTGGACGGGGGGTATACGAGGTGGCCGGCTATGTGGGAGGGCGTGCTCGACGAGTTGGTCAGCTCGGCGGGTTCGCTGGCAAACGAGAGCGAGGCCAACGGCGACAGCGGCGCCAGCAGCAGCAGAGACGGCAGCAGCAGCAACAGGGACCAGGTTCAGGGGCAGAGCGTCCGGGTGACGGGGTAGACCAAGCCGGTTCGTGGAGCCGAGACGGTGGAAGAAGACGGCGGGTGGGGGGGGGGAGAAGGCCATTGCCGATCACTTTTGTTTTAGGGCCTCGCTTACTTTCTTTGTTTTACCGGCCTTTGGAGCCTTCGATCGATCGTAGATCCCTGTTCCCGGCCCACCTCCGTGCAGGATGATCGCAGAGAGCGCCAGCCAGGTAAGCAGAGAGTGTGTGGGCAGAACAGGGTCGGATAGAGTGGGGTGGCGTAGGGTAGGTATTTCTGGACGACGGTTGTGTTTCACGCTAGAACGGGGGGAACGGACTGGAGAATGGCAAAATACTTGCTTTGGCGTCTTCACCTGACGGCAATGTGCTCGGGCTGAGCCCCTGAACCCGGCCTGCTCGTGCGTCAAGAACCGCCGAACGGTTTCCCGCCCCAGTAGAAAGCCAATGTAATGTAAGCTCTGTCCTTGCGCGCCGCTTGACGTGTGGGCAGGGCTTGGGCATGGGCATGGGCAGGGCAGGGCACCATGCATACGTGCATGAGCAGGATAATCCGATGTTTGTCCTGACGTTCGTTTGGCCGGGGTTTCTTGTTACAAGACGCACGCTAGACTTCGTATCGGCGGGCCATCGACGGCAGCCCCCCCCTCAGACTGGCATGACTGGCTGATGAGGCACGGTCGTGATCGTGATGCCGGGTTGAGGAGCATGGGCCTTGGTGGTGAAAATTTTCCTCTGCCGATGCAAGTGTCAACATGACAGCCCCGGTGTGGGCCAGCACCATGCTTGCTTTTTTTTTTTTTTTGCCTGTCTTTGTCCTACCCTAGACACGTTGAGAGTAAGGTACGATGATTCAGCCGTTGCGGTGGCTCGCATCATGTAAGCCGATTCAGCATCATGCCATTCCGAGATGAGGTGCAGTAGTGTGCTGCTAGCCACCGGGCCACTTGCGAAGACAGAGCATTGTTCGGTCATCAAAGAAAGCAATCAAGGGATACGGGAGCGAGTGGAGCACGAACAAAGCACGAACAAAGAAACACGACAGCCGAGAGTCAGGCAGAGGAGCTTTGCATTACGGTCAGGCAAGGCAAGGCAAGGTATGGTAGTGTAAGTCTTTGATTAAGTAATCGTTCTGAACAATCTGAGAGGCATGCCGAATTAAGGCGCCTTGTGCCCATTAGCAAATTATGGTTGCTTCTCTTCCTGGCCCCCCAAGAAGGAAATCCCCCGAAAACGCCAAGCCGGGTTCTGTCGAACAACCCCTGGCCGAAGATGTGTGTGCCCAAAGCCCACCCCTGTACACCGTAACGTTCATAGCCCATTTCGTAAACCTGAAATCCAAACACCCGTTGTCCCCGTGCCAAGTCTAGTAGTCTGCTCCAATTTTTTTTCGTGTCTCTCCTCCAAACACAGCGGCCCCCGAACGGGAGGCGCCAAGCCTAAACCTGCACCTCGCGGGTCTTGGAGACAAAGTTCCACAGGTCGCGGGCGCACTGGGTGATGCTCTCGGTGGCCTTCCAGCCCAGCTCCTTGGTGGCGCGCTCGTTGGCGGCGACGCAGAAGCCGACGTCGCCCTCGCGGCGGGGCGCCAGCCTCGCGGGGATGGCGCGGCCGGCGGCGGCCTCGAGGCTCTGGACGGCCTCGGTGACGGTGGTGCCGCAGCCGGTGCCCAGGTTGAAGGTGCGGAAGGGCTCGTCGACGCCGGCGGCCAGGGCGGCGATGTGGCCGCGCGCCAGGTCGGAGACGTGGATGAAGTCGCGCACGGCGGTGCCGTCGCGCGTGGCCCAGTCGGTGCCGAAGACGTCGAGCTGCGGGCGGTCGCCGGTGAGGACCTGGGTGATGACGGGGAACAGGTTGGTGGGCACGCCCTTGGGGTCCTCGCCCAGCAGGCCCGAGGCGTCGCAGCCGATGGGGTTGAAGTAGCGCAGCGCGATGATGCGCCAGCGGGGGTCCGAGTAGGCGAGGTCGGCGAGGATGGCCTCGCCAAAGTACTTGGAGCGCGCGTAGGGCGACTGCAGGCCGCTGACGTCGGGCATGGCCGTCCGCTGCTGGCCGTCGGCGTCCGTGTAGGTGGTGGCGTGGTGGACGAGGTCCTCCTCGCGCAGGGGGCGGCCGGCGTCCGCCTTGGTGCCGTAGACGGTGGCCGAGGACGAGAAGACAAAGTTGTAGATGTTGTGCTTGCCCAGGAGCTCGAGGAGGTCCACCAGACCGCACACGTTGTTGCGGTAGTAGGCCATGGGGCTGGCGATGGAGTCGCTGACCGACTTGAAGGCGGCGAAGTGGATGACGCCCGAGATGCGCGACTGCCTGGTCAGGCGAGGCGAGGCGCCGGCCGTCTCGGCGGGCACGGTGACGAGGTCAGAGTAGGACTCGAGGAGGAAGTGCATGGCCTTGCTGCGGTAGTCGACCTTGTGAAACTGGATCTCGCCCATGGGCTTGTGGTTGGCCTTGCACCACGTCTCGGCGGCGGTCCTGATGCGGGTGAGGACGTCATGGAAGCTGTTGCTGAGGTCATCGACGATGATGACGCTGTAGCCGGCCTTGAGGAGCTCGAGCGAGGTGTGGGAGCCGATGAAGCCGAGGCCGCCGAGCACGAGGATGTAGCGCCGGCTGTTGTTCGAGTTGGGAGCCAGGGGAGCGTAGCTCTCCGAGTCCGAATCGGGCTCAGGCGTGGTGATGGCGGAGCTGTTGTTGGAGAAGAGGGAGACGGGCGAGGCCGCTCGGGAGGGAAGGCAGCTGTCCATTGTGATGTGTGTGTGGGGTGGAAGACGAGGAGGAGGAGGAGGAGGGACAGGTGAAAGCAGAGCTTGAATGCCGAGAGGCAAGGTGGTCAAGGGGGGCTGCTGGGTAGATGGGACGTCTTAATATGGGAAGACTTATAAGTGTGTGTGGTGAGAGTAGAGGTGAGGTGATATGAGCATGGAAGAGTGAGTTGGTCTGATGATCTTCCAAGGATAATGGCAAGATGGCCGGCGAGCAAGGGGGTTTATGAAGTCCGAGCCGGCTGGGCGACGATGGGCACATCTCACAACACATGGTCGCCGACATGGAGGTATCCGGTGGGAGCGGGTCCATCCACGCCCCCCCCCCCCCCCCCCTACCCTCGGACGAGGGACGAAGACCGGGCTGAATGGCCGTGAGAATCTCGAACACGTACAGCTGTATGAGGAATTATTGGTTCCAGCCCACGACATGTGTGTGTGCCAGATACTTGGGCTGAACCGCCGGGCTGGCGGGTCCCCCTTGCGGCCCTTGTGGCCCTTGGGGGGGGTAAAGGAAAGCAGACTTCAGGGGAGCTAGAGCTAACGTTAGGTGAGGCTCGAACGGCGAGGGCTCCGAAGAACGGACGTTTGTTCCAGCCCAGGTTGCTGGGACCCTTGGGCACGGCAGCGTCAAAGGGGATCCCAGCTCGGCGGGTCATTGTTGCGGATTTTCTTTGTGCTCCGCGTGCTGGGAGGGCGAGATGCCGCGGGCTAAGAGCCAGGCGGCCGTTCAGCTCTTCCAAACACCTGGGAAGGGAGCTCAGGAGGGGATTCTAACTAGGGACTGGCTCCCGCCGAGTGTCTCTCCCAGTTCTATGGATAGGTGCGGTGAAGTTGGTAGGCAGACCAGCGGTCGTCGGTCACGGTGGAGATCCAGGGCCAGCAACAGCATCTTAGCGCGTCAGGCTGATGAAGAGGTCTTTGTCGAAAGGCGCCACGGGTGCGGTTTGCTGGGGCCTGGATCTGGTCCTGGACCTGGAGCTAGAGCAGGACCTAGACCTCGACGGCGAGGACGTTGGGTGACAAAGCCCGCCCCGACTCTGTGCGTACCAAGGAGAGGTGTGGTCCGGCGCGGTGCGGCAGTGCTTCACGTTGGGGGCACGTTGGCGGAGGCACCCGTTTCAACATCAGGCTTGGGGGGTGCGGTGGGCCGGAATGGAGGCTCTGGAGGCTCTCAGGGCGAGTGGGGGCTCGCTCCGATGGTAGCTCGACTTGAGAGAAGTACCTATACGGGGTCCAGAGACTTGCTCGAGTTCAGGGTACAAGGACCACCCCCGGACAACCTAGACCGACAGCGAACAAGACCGGGCTAACTGATTCGGGGGCGAGCAGACGGGGGCGAGCCGACGATGATGGTGCTGGCGCGCGAGCATAACGATCTGGCGAGCGAAAGCCGACAGTCTGGATTTTTCCCTTACCCTCAGCTCCTCCGAAACAGACAAAGAAGCTCACCGAGGACCCTGCCATTGTTCACCACGCGCCACTGAGGGGGTGTGTCGTTGTAAACTTCGGGCGTCAGGCCTGGACTCTCCGGTCC
This sequence comes from Verticillium tricorpus MUCL 9792, assembly GCA_000732205.1. Taxonomy (NCBI): domain Eukaryota; kingdom Fungi; phylum Ascomycota; class Sordariomycetes; order Glomerellales; family Plectosphaerellaceae; genus Verticillium; species Verticillium tricorpus. Next base: position 839,334 of record JPET01000004.1, read on the forward strand.
AGCTGGGTTGCTGGCCAGGGCGGCGTGTCTTGGCCGCCGAGACATGCCTTGCTGTCCCCGGATGAAATGGAAATGGAACAGGAATAGGGCAGACGGCACTGCGCTGGACAGCACAGCGGGTAAAGAGCTCTCCGGCGCGCGTGTGGTTACCATGCGTCCAGAGGCCAGCTCCGGGGTTGAGACACGCCTGTGCCCCAAAACGGCCACACCATGTGAGCGGGGTTGGGCTGGCCCGGTTGATGTTGTGTCAGCAATTTAGAGGTCTATGATGTATGGATGTTTGATGAAGAAGATGATCAGAATGACGACCAAGATGGCGATCATGATGGCCATGATGCGACTCGCTTGCTTCGTTTCAATGTTTCCTCGTTTAGGTCCCCGTCTGCCCCCCCCCCCCCCCCCCCCCTTCCAAATTTTCCGAAAATCCCCCACTCTCCCGATCGAGCCATGTCGTGATCACTCATCCCGGCAAGCGGCGGCCGTGCCCTTCAAGCCCAGTCTCAGGGGGGTGTCCCTTCAGGGGATGTGGCGTCCTATTCTGCCGATCTACGAGCACTCAATGACCGCAAGCCCAAAGCCACAGGGGCGCCCAAGGCGCCAGGTGGGTGTGCACCCCTGAAGACCTGAGCTCTTCCAGTCGCCAGCTTTCTTTTCCCGAGCTGCCAGGGCCAGGGGGGGTGCGTCAAGATGGCTAGTGAAGGGGGGGGAGGGGGGGGGGGGGGCGGCGTACAGGGGGGCTTAACCCAAATCTCTCTCTGCCAACTCAGCACACCGCACCTGTCCTGGTCCGGAGGTTCCGCTACGTCGTACAGTCGCACAGTAGCGCGCAGAGTTCTTTGTGGTTCTCTGTGATCTGGTCCCGATCGCATTGCCGGAAGCGGAAATGCACCCCCCGGACCCGCCAATCATGCCCCGGCCGGACCCTCACGATGAGCTCCGCCCACCTCGTCGCTACGACGGCCCCAAAACGTCCGATCCCTCTTGGCGCAGGGGCAGCGAGTCGTCCGGTCTTTTTTTTTCTGGCGCCAACAAGGTGATGCTTCTTTGCCAGCGGGTGATGCTTTGGGGGTGAGGCTTGGGGCCAGGCCAACCCCGGAGCTCCCCCGACAGGTGCTCACGGCATGGATGGCGTATTCAGACCCGAATCCAGCTTCCGCTGAGGTCCAGTCCTGCGCTGGTGCTGGCTTGGCACTGCACGCTGGGCCTGGCTGGCGATCTTCGTGGCCAAGCTGCATCCAGACGATCTGGTCGGTCCACTAGGTCGAGGCTCGTGGGCCACGGATCAGCCATCATGTACGGTCCATGTCGTCTTGTCGTGCCCAAAAATAAGATGTATGCCTGCATGTGCAGTTTGGCCCTCAGCTCCGTGGGCCGACAGACCCTTTTGTCCTCACTTCCCCATATCCTGTTTTTCCCTGGGCTCTCCCATACCACATCACTCTGCGCTGCAACGTCCGGTCCGGAACACCCATCGAACCGGTCTCTCGCCCATCACATCATCACACCAACTGCAAAGCGTCAGGCGGAGTCAGGCTAGGCCAGGCAGTCAGCAGTCTCGGCCTTCGGGACGACCACACGAGCACTGCATCTCGGGACGATACCCACACCAGCTCGGCCACAGACTTTACCAATACGCCTTCGCCATCAGGCTTTGCCAAGAATCGGGCTTGTGCTGTGAGCTGGCGAGGTCCCCGAGAAGCCATCAGCTCCGGACCAGCTCGCGAGGCCCTTGAGTCGAGCGACGAGCACAGAGCCCGCGAAACCCACCGGCCCCAGTTCGCAAGCCAGCCAGCAGCAGCACGGTCTCGCCTCTGTTTTGCAAGCCTGCGCTCGGTGCTCCGATACGGGACCCCCCCCTCCCCTGTTTGCCTCTCATCTCATCTTCTGTCACTCATCTGTGCCCTCATACCTGCTACGATCCCCCCTCCTCAAGGTACACCTTGCCTTGCTCTAACTCACCTCTCGTCTTTCATGGTCGTCTCGTCTTGTTACCCAGACCGGAAGACCTGAGACTCCATCACCATCACCTCCTCCTCACCTCAGCAGCTTTGGCTCTGGCTTCAGCTCTCCGACCTTGTTTGCGGTTTGATACCCCCTCCTCCACCTTTGGTTGGGCTCTGAGGGCCATCCTCGTTTATACCACTCTGCTTGTTCTTTGTTCCCCGTCCTGCCGCCGCCCGGCATGGCATCCTTCTTCCAGCCCGGGTTCAACGACCCGGCCGTCGGCGACTGCGAGTCGGATTCGCGCTTCGAGGTGCTGTGTAACAGCATCCTGCCGGCCGACCGACGGTTCGCACAGTGGCATCAGATCGTCGACCTGACCATCGGTGCGACGGCGATTGTCATCCCCATCTTCCTCTTCCTACTCTACCGCGTGGCTCGCCCGCGGCATGACGCCGCTGCGCAGGCGTCTCGGTACGTCTCTTTTCTCTACTCTTCTCTTTACCTGCTGTTTATGACCCCACCGGTGCAACATGGCCAGTATGGCCACGACGGAGCATCAGGACCGTCACCGAGCATCAGGACCGTCTTCACAACACACATGCTGACCGGCACAGAAACCCCAAACACACCCGCGACGGCAGCAGGCCCGTGTCGGAGCATGAGGGCCCGACGCCGTCGTTCCGGACCGCCAAGACGTTCCGCGTGCTGGACGACTTTACAGATCTGCCGCTCGCCGGCGACGCCCAGCCGTATGACCTCGTCGTCGTGCCGCTCCGCAGCCAAGGGGACCCTCCCCCGGCCCCTCCCGGCGGTCTCGCCTCGTCGAGCTCGTCGTTCCGATCGAGCCGCAGCGTGCCGGCCAAGATGAGCCTGGCGCGCGTTGACGTCGACAGCTTCAGCGACGAGGAGCTCTCATCACCCAAGCTCGAGGCCACGGCGGACCAGCTCCACGAGGCCTACCTAGACCAGGCGCTCGCCGGTTTCGCCCTCCGCTGCTCATCGCGCACGCAGCCGGACCGCGTGGAGCGACTCCTGGGAGCCCTCCACACGCGCAAGGTGCCGGCGCTCCTCCTCTGCCACCACGACTTTGCCGGACTCGACTCGCTGGGGCTGCTGCATGCCTCGGGGCTGATCATCGAGAACGCCTGCATCCTGCGGTCGGGCGAGCGGCGCGACTACTTCATCGCGCGGCGGCTGCGCGACGCCATGGCACGCTGCAGTGGCGAGCGAGAGGAGCGGCCCGAGTTCTTCGTGGCCTTCCTCGACCAGTGGGACGTCCGGCCGCACCCCTCGGTGGTGCGGCGCGCCGTCAAGATCGCCGAGCACTTTGGCGCCGTCATCGAGCATGGGCCGTCCGACCGGGCCATCGGCGCGAGTCCCGTGGCCGTCGCGGCGTCGCGCACCATTGGGGGGTTTGAGTATCTGCGCCGGCCCGAGATCATCGAGGTGAGCTTCCCTTTTTTTCGCCTCTGCTTGTCTCTGTCTTTTGCCTCTGTCTTCTGCCCTGTTTCTGTCTGCTGTCTGCCCTGTCTCTGTCTTCTGCCTCTGTCTTCTGCCTCTCACTGTCTCCCCTGTCTGTCCCCCCAGCGTCGCATTGCATGCCGCCAGCATCAACCTGCAGAACATGCACCTATTCTCGGACACGACGTGTCATGCTGTCATCCACTATCACGAAGGAACCAAGGCTCACCCGCATGCAGCTCCAAAGCGCCTGGACCACCGAGGCCCGCAAGGTCCACGTTTCCAGGGGGGCCCTCGCAACTCCCGACGATGCCACCGCCCCCGACGTCGCATACCTACCCCTGGACGACGTGAGCAGGGTCATCCCCGGCGCGGCAGACCTGCTGCAACCCAGGGCGCTGCCCCACGAGCTCCGGCGCATGCAGAACGAGGTGGCCGAGTTCCGCGAGCCGCCCAGCTACCTCGACGCCCTGGCGCAGGCCAACGCCTACGCCGGCGACTTCTGGAACACCGACCGCGACGGCGAGGCCCTGTCGGCCCGGGGCGCGTTCCCTCTGGGTGCCGAGGCGCACAGGGAGCACTACGACGCTGTGGTCGACACCCAGGCCCATCTCGGCCGCCTGCGCATGCTGCACGCCGTCGAGGGCGTCGAGGAGCAGGCCATGCTCGTGTCCCTCAAGGCCCTCGCCGCCCACGACGCCTGCGACCTGCGGGTGCACGATCTGGTCCGCGGGCTCATCTCGCACGAGATTCGCATCTTCAAGGGCCTCGCCACGGGGTTCCGGTGCGCCGAGGGCGAGGCGCACTTCTGGGGCGTGGCCAAGGCCCGAGGCGACGCTGCCCGGCCGCCGCAGGACTCGTACGCGCGGTCTGAGGCCGGCGCCGATGCCGTTGACATCTTCGTGTCCCAGAAGGCGCCCAACGATGCCGCCGTGGTGCTGCACACCTGGCTCGCCCACTGCGGCCGCCCGAGGGTCGACCGCTTCGAGCAGGAGCTGCTGTTCGAGCAGGTCAACGGGCTGGAAGATCCCAGCGGCTGCGGCCTGCCGACGAGTCTGCGGACGGCCGTCGACCGGTCCACCGTGGCCGAGCTGCTGGTGCTGCGCCAGCGCCTCCGGAGCTCGTCTGACGTCCACCCGCTCGAGGCCGGCATCCAGCGGTACTGCCGGGCCAACCTCCTCGAGGGGACTACCAAGACCTTCTGGGCCGACACGTGCGCGCGCAAGGTGCTCGACGGGTCCATGAGCATGCGCGACATCATCCGGCTGCGCCTCGAGCATCACACCCGCCAGGGCGCCACCGAGCTGCCGGCCCTGGATGACCTCGAGCGGCTGCACGAGGCCGTCGACCAGGCCGTGGAGAAGAGCCTGTTCTACGGCCGCCGCGAGGTCATGAACGTCCTGACCAAGGCCCTCCTCGCCTGCTACGAGCCGGCAGACCCCGAAGCCAGCGGCAGGCCGGTCGACGTCAACACCGACCTTCTGGCGCTCATCTTCTTCAGCGTCCTGCGCCGCTCGGCCTTTGAGGACGTCTACCTCGAGGCCACTGACCGATGCCCTCTCTTCCTCTCGCAGCCGGACCAGGCGGCCGTCTTCTCGGAGCTCTGGATCCTGGGATCCCAGTGTGAGAGCTACTTTGGGCTGCCGCCGCGGGACATTGGCGTAGTCATCTACGACCGTTACAACCGGTTCCTCAGCCGGCGGCCGCCGGTGGCCGCGGATCGCAAGAACAACGAGATCATGACCATGTACTCGAGCACCGATGCCGCGCCGTCGACCGAGGCGGAGGAGGCGGCGGCCATTGAGGCGGCCGAGGAGGCATCGGCGCGCCTTACACCTCACGAGTGGGTGCAGGTGTGGAAGAAGCGATTGGCGGCGGCGAGCGCCATGTCCATCTTCTGCCTGCCGGCCATCGTCGACGTGCTGCTGCTGACGCTGGTGGGCCGTGGTCTCTTCATGACGGCCTTCATGGAGCCCGAGCTCGTCGAGGCCGCCGGCTACGCCCTCCTCACCTCGCTGCTCCTCACGGCCGGCGTCACGGGCTGGGTCGGCAGCACCGGCAACTATTACCTGCCGCACTACGCCTACGACAACATGATCTACTTCCACGTGCAGCGGCTGTCGGGCGGGTTCGTGCTGGCGCTTCTCATCTCCGTCTGCGGCATCATCGGCTTCGGCCTCCGCCAGTCGCCGGCCGCCGGCTTCGTCTTCGCCGCCTACCTGATCAACATCTCGACCTACCTCAACCTGCTGGGCGTCATGAGCACCATGCACCAGAACGGCAGTCCGCTGTCGTCGGGCCGCAACGTCTTCCTGCAGACCATGCCCATCCTGTTCGTGTCGCCCGTGCTGTCGACCTTTGTCAACGGCCACGACCTCGAGATCTACCTGCCCGTCATGTACGGCTTCCTCCTGGTGGCCCTGTTCCGCTACCGCCGCGTGTGCGTCGAGTGGTCGACCTGGATGACCCACGTGCCCATCTTCTCGGCCGCCGACGTCGAGAGCTGGTACGCCGCCAAGCTGGACCCCGAGGAGACGGACGAGGAGAAGCCGGCGGGGGATGCCACCGGCAGCAGCGCCGGCCCCGCCACCAAGAAGTCCGGCCCCAGCAAGGCCAAGGCATCCAAGGCCGCCGAGGACGCCCAGAAGGCCTTCGCCGGCGCCGTCACGGCCTACAGGCGCCGAGGCCGCGAGTCCAAGGGCAAGGAGGCCGAGAAGGACTTCACCAACGACCCGCTCGTGATCCGCGTGGCTCGCGGCGTCCCCTACATCGACTGGCTCTTCAAGAAGGCCGGTGTCGGCGGCGACATCCCCGAAGCCTTCACCACGGCCTGGTTCACCAAGCTCGGCGACGCCATCCACCAGCAGCGCCAGCTCTCGCGCGGCCTCAAGGACCACAACGTCATGATCCTCTTCCGCATGGCGCGCTACGACCTGGGCCAGAACCTCGGCCTCTTCCTGGTGGCCCTGCTCGACCGCTGGGTCATGATGGTCATGAGCGCCCGCCGGCCCTACCCCAGCATCTACACCGACGACCGCTCGCGCTACGGCTTCTGCCTGGCCATCATCTACTTCTGCCTCGGCGCCATGACCCTCGACACGGCCCTCTACAAGTACTGGGGCGTGCGGGACCGCCTCTCGGAGGAGAAGCTGCGCGACCTCGACCAGGCCAAGCGCGTGGCCGAGGAGGCCGAGAGGACGCGCAAGGCCGCCCTCGGCCGTGCCTGGGTCGACATCATGGGCAAGCTGCTCGTGGTTTTTGGTATCGCCACCATCATGCTGTGGCTGCTGGTCGACAGCAAGGAGACGACCATCCTCTACTACTGCTACGTCTTCGGCTACACCTGCGCCCTCATCTTCCAGTTCAACCGCTGCTTCACCACCAACGTCCGCGTCCACGTCACCATCATCATCTGCTCGGCCCTCGTCGGCTTCGTCGTCGGCTGCCTGCTGCACGCCTTGCCCCAGACCGCCAAGTTCCTGTACACGGACGTGCTGGCCCAGAACCTCGCCGGTCTCCTGGCCGCCACCGGCACCACCCTCTTCACCTGGCGCGACTGGACGGCCGCGCCCGTGCTGGCGGCCTCGCGCGGCGCTCGGCGTGGTGAGCCGGCGGTGACGGTCCAGCGCCGGCTCATGGCGGCCCCCGGCGAGACGACGCCGCTCTTCCGGGGTGACCTCCCGCGGGCCTTCACCGAGGCGACGGTCGACTGCGACGACGGCACGGGGCTCGCCCGCAAGATCACCGAGACGCTGCGGCTCTCGCTGGCCGAGCCTAACAGCACGGCGCGCGACGCCCGCTGGTCCGAGGAGCTTCTCGAGACGGCGTTCGAGCTGTGGACGTCGGGCCGCATGACGGCCGCCGTGCTCAGCCGCCAGCACTTTGCCGACGCCCGCCTGCACGACCTGAGCTCGCTGAGCTACGTCGACGCCGGCGCCGGCGGCGTGCTGCACGTGGCCGTCTGCTTCGTCGGCGAGACCGAGCGCCGTCTCCCCTCGTGGCAGCCGCTTTTGGCGAGCATCGTCTGCGAGGCCCTTCTCTACCACGTCGCCGGCACGCCTTCGGAGCCCGGCCTCGGCCTCTCGCCGGCCCACGCCGTCCAGGCCGAGCACATGCTGCACGGCACGGCCGACCTGTCACGGCGCCTCGAGTCGGAGCTGTGGCCCGAGGACGCCGCGGCCCTGGGCCTGCTGGCGCGCCGCACCCAGATGGACCTCATGAGCCACCTCTGCCTGGACGTCGACGTTGACGCCCGCTGGGAGGCCATGCCCCCTTCGGCCCGCGAGACCATCCTCGACCGCATCGACGGCGAGCCGGCCGTCATGACCACCGAGTTTGTCGGCTGGGCCGCTGCCCACGCCGTCGACCTCCAGACCGCCGACTTCCACGTGGGCCTGTCCCTGCTGCTCCGAGAGCGATGCCACGACCGCCTCGGCCAGATGATCCTCATGCCCTCGACCTCGGGCGAGCCGGAGCCGCCGGCGGAGCTGCGGCCGGTCAAGATCCACGGCGGACGAGCCGACCGCGGCCTCGCGCTGACCATCTGGCGCGGCTTCGTGCGGGTGCCGGCGCTCATCGTCAAGTGGATCGCCATCATCTCGGGCGCCGGGTCCAACATGGAGCGCGAGCTCTTCTACTGCCTCCGCGACGTGCGGCTCCGGGGCCCCCTCCTGCGCGTCATCCTGCTGGTGCTCAAGGCCTGCTGGCTGCTCAAGAACCTCTGGGTCTACTGGCTCGTCATCTACAACCGGCCGGCGCTCGTCAAGCTGACGAGGCTGGCGACCAAGGGCGCGCGCCGCAAGATCGTCAACCACACCGTCGTGGTCGAGCTGACGCGCGCCTGCATCACGGGCTTCGCGGCCGCCGGCGAGGGCGAGGGCGACGACGGCATGTCGCTGGCCGTGTACGCCGGAGAGCAGACCGAGATCCCGGAGAAGGGCGGGCCACTCTTCACCACCCGCTACGACGGCAAGTACCGCCTCGTCAGCCGCCACGACACGGGGGCCGGCACGGCGACCTACCACTACGACCCGGCCGGCCGCCGGTCCCGTCACCCCGTCAGCAAGGAGCACGCCCACCGGAACTTCCACAGCCTCGGCTACTACGACAAGCACGGCCGCATCGTCCGCGGCACCGTGACGGTCGAGGGCGTCGACTTTGCCTTCCAGTACTTCTACAAGAAGAACCCCAAGAGCAAGACCGGCGGCGGCGACGGCAACATCAGCAACTCGGCCATCCTCCACGCGCGCTTCCGCATGGCCGGCACCGGCGACTCCATGGCCGTCTACTGGGGCGCGCCGCCGGCGGACCGTGACGACTTCTCGTGGGTGCCGTCCAAGTTCGTCGGCCTCATCGTCAAGCGCATCGCCGGCCGCACCTACACCACCGAGTACGACTACTCGCACCGCCGCGACCCCGTGGTCACGACCTTCCTCGAGGAGGAGGGCGGCCGGCGCACGGCCGTGGCCGAGACGCCCGAGCTCTTCGGCCACGAGGCCGTGCTGCTGGCGCTCCCCAAGGACAACGCCTTTGATGCCGACGATCTGCTCATCTACCACAGCCCGCTCCAGATCCGGCAGATGGTCCGCCGGGCGCGGCACAAGAGCAAGAACAAGACGCCGGGCCTCCTCTCGCGCCTCAACCCGCTCGGCTGGGCCGGCCGGTGGAACGTCCGCGTGTACAAGCCGGTGCCGACGTGGCGCATCCGAACCGAGCTCTGGGGCCGGTGGCTCAAGACCAACGACCTCGACGCCGTCACGGCCTGCTGGGTGGACGAGCTGGTGCTCCGCGAGGAGCCGCTCCTCCGGGCCTACTGGAGAGCCCGCGACGCCGGCCGTCTCGAGGAGGCGCTCCGGGTGCTCGACGACAACGTCGACCAGATCGTGTCGGCCATCGACATCGAGACGGACGTGTCCGAGGTGACGCTCCTCTCCATCAAGACGGCGGACCTGTACGTCATGGGCCTCGGCAAGGACGCCAACCCGGTGACGACGCGGCCGCAGGACTGCTACAGCGACACGGCCGACCGCATCTCCGTCATCTTCAACGACATCGGCTGCTGGCCCATGGCCCCCGGCGGCGTGTCCAACTGCCGGCGCGACCTGGTCAACGGCCACAGCACCATCCGGAACCACGTGCTGGCCGAGTGCGCCAACGACTACGGCGTGCCGCGCTTCCAGGTCGAGAAGAACGTCCAGTCGCTCAAGCTGCTGCCGCTCTGGGGCCTCGACGGCGGCACCGCCCACCACGGCATCATGGACGACCTGCTCGAGTCCGAGGTCGACGCCAAGATCGACGACACCGAGGTCCAGCGCGACATTGTCGACACCTTCATCCCGCTGCTGACCGAGTTTGTGCGCGGCGCCCGTACCAAGCGCCTCGCCCGTCCGGACCTCGTCCGCCTGAGCAACGCCATGCTGTCCATGGCCAAGTACTACGAGCACAAGGACTACACCAAGACGTGGAAGGCCCCCGAGGTCGAGCAGGCCTGGGTGGCCGCCTGGCTGGCGCCCTACGACGACGACGCCAACGTGGCTTCGCCGTCCGAGTGCTTCGACGTGGCCCGGCCCTCCATGTTCGACTTCCGCCAGTCCCTCAACATCTACCTCGCCTACTTCTTCATCTTCGCCGTCGGCGTGCCCCAGACCTGCCCGCGCGTGTTCCAGAGCACCCACCACGGCATCAGCTCCCTCTTCGGCATGGTGCTCAAGTACCGCCGCGGCGTGACCTTTGGCATCTGGGACCACGCCATCCTCTGGCGCGAGTGCTGCCTCAACATCTCGCCGGCCCAGTCGGAGCTCCCCGTGTCGGTGCAGTCGATGCTGCTGGCCGGCATCGGGCTGGCCACGCGGCTGGCCTACTTCCACGCCGACGTGGTCATGCCGTGTGCCTCGCTCTTCAACCCCATGTGGGAGGCCGAGATCGGCACCGACGGGTCGCGGCTCTGCAGCCGCAACGCCTTCCGGCGCAAGATCGACCCCATCGTCAACGGCATCTCCAACATGGACGCCTACAACCCCGTCGACAAGATCCGCACCGACGTGCCCACCGTGGTCATGCTGTCCAACGTGCAGATGATCAAGGGCGTCAAGGCCGCCATCCAGGCCGCCGACCTCATCGTCAACCGCTTCGGCTTCACCGACTACCGCCTCGTCGTCTACGGCGCCAAGGACCGCCAGCCCTCCTACGCCCTGGAGATGGAGAAGCTCATCGTCGACGCCAAGCTGACGGGGCGCGTGGTGCTCGCCGGCTTCGGCAACTCCAAGGAGGTGCTCAAGGACGCCTGGCTGTTCATGAACTCGTCCATCTCCGAGGGCCTGCCGCTGGCCATCGGCGAGGCGGCGCTGGCCGGCGTGCCCATCGTGGCCACCGAGGTCGGCGCCACCGCCCTCGTGCTGACCGACCCGGACACCCCGGGCCGCCGCTACGGCGAGGTCGTGCCGCCCAACGACCCGCTGGCCCTGGCCCGCGCCCAGATCAGCATGCTCGCCATGGTCGGGCCCTGGGCCGCCTTCACCGACCGCGACGCCCTGCCCGAGGCCGAGCGCAGCCCCGTGCTGCCCGACGACATCTCCGCCTCGGACGTCGAGTGGCTGACGCGCCGCTTCTACGCCCGCGCCGCCGACCGCCGCAAGCTCGGCCTGCTCTCGCGCCAGGTCGTCCTGCGCAGCTTCCACGGCTCGCGCTACCTGCGCGAGCACGAGCAGATGTACTGGATCCAGTGGCACCTCGCCCAGATGCGCGAGGACCCGGCCCTGCGCGCCCGCCCCTACCGCTTCGGCTGCATGGAGCCGCTGCGCTACGCCGAGGGCCCTGAAGATGCGCCTTCGGAGGACCCCGGCGAGAAGACCCAGACCATCATGTTGACGCCCCAGGGGCGTGGCAGCTACGAGGCCGTGTGATGTCTGGTGCTGCTCCTGATGCTGCTGGTGTTGCTCCTACTGCTCCTACTGCTCCTACTGCTGCCCTTACTGCTGCCCTCCGTGGCTCTACTACGGCCTCTACTGCTCCTATCGCTGCCCATGCAGCTCCCTACATACACGCATTCGTGCGAACTTTCCTTATTGTTGTCTTCTTGGCGTTAGAGATGGAAAAATACCCAGAGATTGGACGCACAAGCGTGGCCAGGTCATATAATGCATAGTATTAATATCACAACCATCAATAATTCATCTGCTCGCCCATTGTGACACGGAGCCATGTGATGGAAGGTAACGACCCAGGTGTGTTCTGACCATTGTGCTGGTCTGCATCTGCACAGTCTTGGGAGAGCAGGCTGCCCAGATGAAGGCGACGGGAATCAAGACCGAGGGACGAGACTACTCCTCTCGTGTGGCCTGAGTCCTCTCATCTTGCCACAAGCTCAGCTCACTTCTCTCGCATGGACATGCCACTGCCGGTCGTCTGTCACGTCTGCCTACCCCCAGACCGCCATCTGCCGGCTCTAGCAACACACTTCATCTAAAATTCACAGCGATTAATAGCCATTTGCTACGCGACGAGCAAACCCAAGGGCCTCGCGCTGTGGTGGAAGGCAGCCATGTCATCGCAGCCATGTCATCACAGCCATGCCATCGCAGCCATGTCTGGACTCATCATTGTGCTGCTCTTCTCACACGCATGGCCATCACGCATCCGCCTCGTCGTAGTAGCAACGGCGCTTCATCCTAGGTCAAACCTCGCAGCGGACACCATCAGACGCACTTGGCGGCCCAATGCTGCAACTCCATGGTTCATGCACGGTCTCCTCGTTCACGCATCAACTCAACTGAACAGACCGAGATCACCAGGTGTATCATCCGCATCAAGGTATACATATCACCAGGTGTATCATCACGTATCGAGGTATATCGATCACTGGTAATCATTACGCATTAAGGTATACTCTAATCACTAATCATGTCTTGCGACCGTCCACTAGCGGACGACGTTCTCCTCGTCGGCGCGGCGCACGACCGTCTTCTCCTCGGCCAGCGTCTGCTGGTCGTTCAGGTGCGGGTTGCGCAGCGTCGCGGCAAAGGCGATCAGCGGCACGCAGAGGCAGATACCGGCGATGCAGAGCAGGCGCTGGACGTGCTGGTACGAGGCGATGATGGCGGTGCGCTCGGGTGTGCCGACGGGGTACTCGAGGATCAGGGTGAAGGGGTCCTGGTAGACCATCTGGGCCAGCGTGTCGTTGCCGAACTCGCTCAGCCTGTCGCCCAGCTCGGAGGGCAGGAACTGGGTCCAGAAGGCGCCCGACACCGTGTTGCCAAAGGCGGAGCCGATGTTATAGGTCGCGAGGTAGAGGCCGGTCATGACGGCGAGGTGCTCGTGGTCCAGAGCCGTCTGCAGCGAGGCCTGCGCCGGATAGGGGAACATGCCGCCGGCGATGCCGAGGAGGACCTGGGCGCCGATGACGCCAGAGCTCTGAGCGCCCGAGGGCGAGCCGCGGAAGTGAATGAGCAGGCCAAAGGCGACGAGGAAGAGCACGGTGCCGCCGACGATGAAGACTTTGAGGCGACGGACCTTGAAGACGATGAAGCCGAGGATGAAGCCCGTGATGACCGACACGAACGAGTAGAGCGAGGTGATGCGCGTGGCGGCGGCGACGGACATGTCAAAGGCGACGATCAGCACAGTAAACAGGTAGTTGCCCTGCATGTACCAGGCGAAGTTGAGGAACAGGGCGATGCCGAGGGCGCCCCAGACGCCGCGGTCGCGCATCAGGGAGAACGGCACCAGGGGGTGCGGCGCGCGCATCTGCCAGAAGACGAAGGCGGGCACGCAGAGGATGCCGACGACGAGGGGCGCGATGATCTTGGCCTGGGACCACTGCGACTGGAAGCCGCCGGCGAGGGTGAAGGGCACGAGGATCAGGGCGAAGACGGCGATGACGAGGATGATGCCGATGACGTCGAGGCGCCAGAAGAGGTCGACCATGCCGGCCTTGAAGCCGAGGACCTGGAAGGACGTCTTGTACTTGTCGAGCAGGCCCATCTTGCGGGCGCGGCGGCCGACGATGGACAGGGAGACGATGAGGGGCACGGCGCAGAAGGGGTAGATGATGCACCACATGCCGATGCCCCAGCGCCAGCTCAGGTTGCCGAGGAGGACGGGCTCGGAGATGTCGCCGCTGACCCAGGTGTTGATGATGAAGGGCGCCGCGGGGATGTAGCTGAAGAGCAGACGCGCGCGGGTCGAGGTGATGTCGCCGATGATGACCATGACGAGCAGCATGATCATGGTGTAACCGATCTGGTAGATGACGGCGCCGGCGGCGAACGTCTCGACGTTGTTGGACACGGTCTCGACGATGGTGCCGACGACGTAGAAGAAGACGGACAGGCAGACGAGCTCGACACGGCCGAAGACGTCGGCAATCTTGGCGGCGGTGGGCTGAGCGGCGGCGGCGATGACGGAGCGCAGCACGCTGATGGTGGCCAGCAGCGAGTGGGACTGGAACGAGGCCGTGGCGAAGGGCTGGTAGGCGTAGCGGAGAGTGCCGTCGAGGCCGTAGGCGTAGGCGACGAGGAAGACGCTGAAGAAGATGAAGAGGCGGTCGGTGCGGGTCATGACGCTGGTGATGGCCTCGATACGGGCGACGCCGTACGACTTCTCGTCGAGGGCCACGGGCGGGGCCACGGGACCGGCGGCGCCGGCGGTGGTGAGGCCATCGTGGCCGAAGGGGGCCGCATCGCGGATGTTGCCCTTCTCGTCGGCCTCGTGGGAGCCCGAGTTGGAGCGCGCGGGCGACGCGGGGACGGGGGTCGCCTTGTCGGCCATGGTGCTGTGCTGTGCTATGCTATGCTGTGCTGTCTGGGGTCAGCGGTGTTCATGACTGGTGTTTGATGTTGCGTGATGGTGGTGATGGGACGTGATGATGGGACGTGATGATGATGGGGAGGTGGTCGGGAGAAGGCCGCGGCATTTGTAGCTGCCACGGCCATCGGGATGTGGATGGAGAGAATCCAGGGCCAGGCGTTGACATACCGGAGGAAGCTCAACTGCAGGCGGAAGATCAGGGCAGATCGGATCAGATCGAGTCGAACCAGATCGTCGGATGAAGAGAGGCACACCAGGAGGAGGAGGGAAAGGGGACGCAAGGAATCGGGTGGGATGGCATTCCCCTTATGTAGAAGCAGGAACCCCGCGCGAGAAAAGATTGATCGCTCCTGCGCCTGCTGCTCCTGCTCCTGCTCTGCACCGGTTATCCTTTCCTCACCCGACGTGGAGGAGAAGTTTCCTGGGACAGAACGACCCGGGCGAGGCGACGGCCAAGGAGGCGCTACTGCCCGGAGGCGGAGCGTTGGTCCCCTACTACCCTGCCACCCTGTCAACCGGTGGGTCGTGCTTGCAGTTGTCCTCGCTCCTGCGCGTGTTCTGCCAGTGCTTCCAGTACTGCCAGTACTGCCAGTGGCGCCGGTGCTTGAGCTTCGGAAAGGGCAGATGATTCCATGACCCAGTAAAAAAAAACCTGCCCACTCGTCGTCCCTGCCCCAAGCCAATGGCCGCTCGGCACCAGCTCGGTGTCTCCAACCGAATCCCTGTCCGTGGCTTGATCTTTCTCCATCTGATAAGATGGGGCGGGGCCACCGAATCCAACAGCCGGGATCGGACAGGGGTCCGTCCGACGTCTCACCGACGTCGCTCCCTTGGCGGTGACTGCGGCCCCCGCAACCCCTGAGAGGCTCCCCGCAACCCCGCGAGAAGCCCCGGAGTGTCCGTTGCATTCACGGGTTCGAACGGTTCCATGGAGCGACTTCCCCCCGTGT